>WEKY01052774.1:28017-80205 GCA_013390045.1 Picathartes gymnocephalus | reverse complement strand
TAAAAAAACCCCAAAACCCAACAGCTCTAGGTAAAACTAATCCTTAACTGAAAATTCTACGATGCTACTAAAATTTTATTAGGAGCAACAGACACATCCATTAGAAAAAGAAACATTTACAGTGTATGCTCTTGTCTATTGACCAATCCTTGTCATTCAGCTTGGGATATATTATTTTAATCACGGAAAAGGACAGTTTAAAATCAATTCGTTAGTATATTTATCTGCTATTTAAACATAAAGGTCTACTTGCTTCATGCTTGTACATTCAAATACAAACATTGGTCCTGTGGACTAATCAGTAACTGTATATGTTGGCATACTTACATGTACAGATTATTTACTGGGTGACAGCTATAATTTGCACATATACTCTGTTTGCAAAGGAAAGTTGTGTGTGACGCAAGGAAGAGTTATTACTTTGAAAAAATTATTAACTTAATCAAGCAATATGAAATATACTTTTGAAAACTGGCTTCATCAAGTACGTTTACATCAAAATGCTTCTAATAATTCACATGTTGTTATTCTTTCTCTCTAAGGCAACAATTACATAATTCATCGCAACAGCACTGAAATAGAGATCTGCCGAGTGGCAAATCGGATTCTGGATGAATTAGTTCGTCCCTTCCAGGAAATTCAAATAGATGACAATGAATACGCTTGTTTGAAAGCAATTGTGTTTTTTGATCCAGGTATTTTTACAAAAATATCTCTCAATTGATTTAAATGTGATTGTATTGAAAGTAATTTTCGTTAATGTAGCATCTGTTCATGTTATCTAGCTGAATGGAAAAGAATAAAAAGAAAACCAGTAAGATGCTCCTCCTAAATCCTAATATGCCTTGACTTTAAGTTTTTGTCATTTTTTAAGATGCAAAAGGCTTGAGTAATCCATTGAAGATTAAGAATATGCGATTCCAAGTCCAAATCAGTTTAGAGGATTATATTAATGACCGCCAGTACGACTCCAGAGGAAGATTTGGAGAACTTCTTCTTCTACTGCCTACACTCCAAAGCATCACTTGGCAAATGATTGAGCAGATACAATTGGTTAAATTATTTGGAATTGTTAAAATTGACAGTTTGCTTCAGGAAATGTTACTGGGAGGTAAGCTAACAATTTGCTAAATTTACCGTCTTGTATTATGTTGAATAGCATGTCAGGATGTAGAGGAAATCCTGACCTAAGCTACCAGTCTGACTCACTGTCTGAGCTTTGGGTTGTGTAACTGTTAGCTAAAGCCTTCTTGTCTTGGCAGTTCATCTTGTTAACTTAGTCCTACAACGAAAGATTGTGTTATGTACTTCTCAGTAGCTCCTGGGTTGTTCTACAATTCCCGAGGCAGATGAAAGAATACTTAGAAATATTTCATGAAATGCACTGTTGTTGCAGTCAAAACAGTGAAAATAAACACAGTGCTTAATATGCTTGAAGTCTGCTTAAATTGTTTAATGAATACCCAGAGGCAGTTATTCAAATTGCCAATCAAAATATTTACTCTGTGGAAACGTAATTACTGAAGTATAAGTCACTGGCAACAACATGCTCTTTTGAATTGATATATTCTCATGTTATTTTTGCAGGTACTTCTAATGATGCCAGTCATCTGCATCATCCAATGCATCCTCACTTAGCCCAAGATCCATTAACTGGCCAAACTGTCCTCATAAGTTCAATGTCTGCTCCTGTACATACAGAACAGATACGTAAGTAATTGCAAGTTAGCCTTCTGTCATAACGTTTCACTGTTTCATTTTAAAATATTAATTAGAATGGTGGCCTGTCAGTGTTCATAGACCTATTTCATCATCATTCTTAAATTAAAATAATAGTGCATTAAAAATGTATGTATAAAAATGGTGTTAAGTAAGAGACTTTGACCTGAATTTAATTTAATTTAAAAAATTCAGCACCATTCTGATATATCATTGTTTTTAAATGCACAATCTTGAATAAACTAAAAATTCTGATGATTAAAATATCCTGTTTCCCTAGCATGTCAAGGGACTCTCTTTCCCAAGCATGCAACACGACTCCCTTTCAGTGCAGTAGCATGTATATGCAGAGTAGACCAGGCTATAAAAATATGTAATTCTTTCTATGTTTTTTTTCAGCAACTCCAGAAACTCCATTACCTTCCCCTCCACAAGGCTCTGGGCAAGAATACAAAATGTCTGCAAATCAGGCTTCAGTCATTGCACAGCAATCTATTTTGAAGCAAAAACCATTGTGATAATGTTTTTGTCTCTGTCTCTGTCTCTGTCTCTGTCTCTGTCTTGTCCTTCCTTCCTTCCTTCCTCCCTTCCTCCCTTCCTCCCTTCCTTCTCTTCCTTTTCATGCACTATATAGATTGGTAGAACACTTGCACATTTAAAATCTCAGGTTGATAAAGGAAATTATTTCCTCAGTAGCCACTACTAAGTGGGTGTTCCTTAAAACACCTCATGATTTGGAAAGTAATGCTGTTCTGACTGCTGCATACAACTGTAACTGTGGACTCTGCAGTCTGACAAATATGTATAGAGGTAGATATTATTTTTAGATCTTATAACTGCACAGATTCATGTTTTTATTTCCTGTTTAGTTGTTGTCTTAATATTATTGTTTTAGATGTGTATATAATTTTTTCATCATAATGGAACTGGCAAATGCTTGTTTAGCTGTGAATTGTAAACATGAAAAAGTGGGTTATTCAGGCAAAAACCAAGATTCCACTAATAGTAGAACAGTAAGCTACCAAAAAAGCACATGAATTGAAAAAAAAAATGAAAACACACTTAATGGACAAAAAACCCCAACTATTTTAAAAAATCCTGATTTGAAAGGACCATCTCTTTCAAGTAAAATTTCAACAAATGTGTTGAATCCTCTCTGGTTAACTGTTTGTGTGTAGCAGAAGGCCTGCCTGAGTGAATATGCTTGAGGTCTTCTTAAAAATATATATATACAATAATGTCTATATATAGTCGATTGGCCAGTGCTGAAGCATTTCTATTGATAAATACTTAGAACAAGGACTGGTAGGCCTTTTGGTCTGGACTAACTATTACTTTCCCAAAAAATTTCTAGGCACACATGGGAATTAGGCCAGTCTAGGGATGCTTTTCACCAGGTTCTTTGGATACAGCCCCTCTCTATAGGGGTACAGAGAGTATCACAGAACCCCAGAAAAAGCGGAGTTGGAAGGGACCCACAAAGATCATTGAGTCCAACTCATGGCCTTGCACAGCACCATCACCAAGACTCACACCATGTGCCTGAAAGGGTTGTCCAAATGCTTCTTGAACTCTGTCAAGCTTTTCTGTGACCACTTTCATGGGGAGCCTGTTCCAGCACCCAACCATCCTCTGGGTAAAGAACCTTTTTCTAATATTGAACCTAAACTTCCCCTGACAGAACTTTGGGCCATTCCCTTGGGTCCCTGGTTACCATGGAGATGAGATCAGTGCCTGCCTTTCCTCTCAGCCTCACGAGGAAGTTGTAGACTGCAATGAGGTCTAACTAGGACTGTGCCATTTGACCTCAGGGCTGGAGTATACTTGGTGATGCTTGGTTTACTAGTGTAAGAGTAGCCATTGTGTTTATTTGTCTAACTGGCTGGTAAATGCATGTTTCAGCAAAGACTAAAATTCACCTACAGGAAAGTTGTAATTAATGTAATAGCTCTGTGTTTGGAGAAGTATGACTTACTAATTGCAGTGGCAAATGTGCCTGAATTCAGCTCCAGGTATTTCTGGTTTGAGCCATGGTATTTCAAGCCAGAAGACAGCCAGAAGTCAACATACTGAATACTCATCCTCTCAATTTTTAAGAGTTTTCAAAAGTGTGGGATGACTTGATTTTCTGTGATGAGCCCCCTTTCTCCATCTCTTCTTCCTCTTCCAGTCTGGGGATCCAGCACTGACTGGGCTTTGTGTCTGGAGTCCATAACAACCCATCTGGATTTGGACCCTCTGTGAATTTGCACAAAGTGGACCTCATGACACATGTTCACTTGGGGCATTTATACTACCAGTTACAATTTGTGAAAGTAATCTTTTATGATATATGAAGTGATATGTTGGTCCTACAATACTAACATCATAAGAAAATCACCACTTTGCATATTTTATTTATCCCAGACAGCAAAGATTTTCCTTAGTACTTTACACTTTCTTCCCAGAAGAAATGTAAGAGAGAAGCTCAAAAAAGAGATAATAATATATTGCAGTTTGCTAAACTATTGCAAAGAGAAAACATACTGGAGTCAGAAATTCTTCAAGGTGAGATGTTGATCATCCGGAACCAGACACCTTCATTAATCACAGCATCCAGAGATGGTGCAGTTATTCCCTTGGCTTGTAAAAGTTGCTCAAACAAGCTGGAATGATTCGTCAAATACATTTTTGTAGGCAGGAAATGCAACACAGTAAATACTGAGCTGACCTGAACATTCAAAAGGCTTTAATGAGAATGCATCTACCACCAGGTAGACAGTGTGTTTCTTTTTTATTTTAAAGTTGTTGCTTTTGTAAAGTCTGTATACAGTAGCTATTAATGTTTGCCTTTTGCTTTTTAGATTATTTTTCTTTTTGCTGTTTACTGTTCGTTTTTTATCAATGCATTGCTCTTTTTACAAGTTCCTTTTAGTATGAGCTGTTATGACAGAAATAGTACTAAAGTTTTGCCATTAGCTTTAAGGGTATCCGGAATGTGCTATTTTTACAAGTTGGCCACCAATGCTTTACAGTGATATACAAAGGTAAAACAAGTGTAAGAGATACTGAGCAGCCCAAAAGTTTATTGATTGGGCTCACTTTTGTGTACTTGTCATAGAAAGAGTGTTGAACTCTAGGTGGATCTGCATGAATTTACTGGGTCAGATAAATCAAGTCAGTTGCATAAACATGGTAGTACTCATCTGACTAAAAACATATAACCAGAAATAAAGATCAGTCCCCAAGTTGTCCACCCTTGCCTTATACAAGAGATGTCCATAATAACTTAGTTTATTTTTCACAGTGAACTTTAGATATCAAGTGTACAATAAAATGTTTTCACACACTGCCAAAATGTACTGGAGGAAAAATATACTTTAGTATTTTATCTGACAAAAAGCTGTTGTCTATTTTGTACAATATATTGCATTTTTGAATAAGAACACCACTGTAATTTATTGGGAAAAGCTGATTTATTTTGTAAATGTAACATTATTTTTGTAAACTTAATTATGAAAAATCAGAAATGATTAGTGCTGTTAAATATTAAATTATAATGAGATGTAACTTTATATGTTTGAACTCTGATACCAAGTTTTTGTATTGAGCATTTGGAATTGAAATGGTTGCTGGAAATATTTCAAATGGAATGTTTTTCATCAAAGCTCAATAAAGAAAAATGAATGATCCAAATGACATATTTTCCCTTTAGGTTTTTTTTGGGTTTTTTTTTGTTTTGTTTTTTTTTTTTACTATTTACATAAGCAATTACAATGGTTTAAATTGCTTACATTATGAATAAGTATATATGTTTTCATCTCTACAGTGTTCACAGCATCACAGAATGGCTGAGGTTGGAAGGGACCTCTGGAGGTCATCTAATCCAACCCCCTCTGGTCAAGCAGGATATTGAAATCATATGAAAGAATATGATGGCAACATTTTAGTTGATTCTGCTGTACCTTGGCAAAGTATTACATAGCTATGGTCTTCAATTTTTACTTCTGACTCAGAAAAGAACTGAAGCACATGCTTAATTCCATGTGTTTAAAATGAACCATATGTTCAACAGCCTGTTTTTTTCTGGACAGGGATAACTTAAGAAATCACTGCCTTTGCTCCAGCACATTGTTATATAGACAAATTTAGATGCAACTTGATAAAGACATTGAAAACTTTAGAAAGACTCTTTACAATATAATTTTTTAGATAACCAGTATCTCTTCAGCCTTGGAAATTATGTTCGGTTGCATGTCTGACTAGATTTTGAGTAGAAATGGGGCAAGAGGTGTGTGGGGGTGGTGGTGGTTTTGTTTGTTTGATTGTTTGTTTGTTTGTTTTTGTTGTGTTTTGTTGGTTTTGCTTGTTTGTGGTTTGTTTTTGGTTTTGTTTCTGTTTCTCCTTTTTCTTTGGTAGTAGTAGTAGTAGTAGTAGTAATAATACAGTGATTTGGGCTGCTTTGCTCAAATGGGCTCTATTCTGGAGTGCAGAACGACAGGGAAAAGCTGCCGTGGGAGTCAGAGGAAACTCCATTTTGAATGCTGGACATCTTCTGGTCCCTCTGAGGAACTTGAGTCAATGGCTGATTATTCTACATGCAGGAAACCTCTACTTGTGAATGCTGACTGGGCTGCAGGAGGTTTATGATTTTAGGGAGCTGAAGAGATTTTTTTCTCACCCTACAATGAAGGAAATATGGAAACTCCCTTACAACTTCAGTGTTGTGAAATGCTGACAGACTGTTCTTCAAGGATTTCTATAAATCAGCTTTACACGTAGCTCCAATAGGTGAATCAGGATTGTATGTTTTACTGAGAGAGATGGATGGACTAGCTTTCAGTTCTAATCATTATCCAGAATTTCTCCCAATTAAAGAGTTCTGAAAGTAAGCAAAGATATTTACGGAGCTCCAGGAATCTTCTGTGACAGAAAATTTAACATTCACAGAATGTAAGAATTTTTTTTTATAATTCTTTGTTTTATTCATATACTTAGAAGTTCTGGTTTTACCTCAAGGTTGTTTGTCAGTCTGTGAAGCACCAACAGTCTTTTAGGTCTTTCAACAGATTATTTCTAGTTTGTGCACCAACATTTGTGTTACTAATGCTAAAATATATAGTAAAGAAATACTTAGATCCACATTTTAATAAGTCTTTCAAAAATCTTCTGTATTGGTTTGCAATTAAGTTTTACATTTTTCATATTGGCCCTGATACAGATGCATTAGCTTCTCTTTCTTCTGTTGTTTTTCTAACATGAAGATAGAGGAGATGGTTTTTATCAAGGCTGACATCAATCACTGCTTTCTTTTGGTTCCTTATTTTCTTCTGGCAAATCCAAGTATTTTCATTAATTGAATAGTCTATGTGTAATAAAAAGCTCTCTATGGAGCCAAAGGATAAATTTGATTGCAGAGAGGATTAAAGGTGCTCAATTGCAGGAATATATTTTCAAAAAATTATTTAATAAAAATTTAAATGCATGCCTGATTTCCAAACAAAATCATAAATATTTCTATTAAAGGGTAAGAAATTTGAAGACATAATCAAATATAAAGATTTTTACATAATGACAATGAAAGAGAACTTCCATCTTGTATCACCAACTATAATAATTTCCTTTTGAATACCATCTAAAAGGATGGGCAAAATCTCATCAAGACATATGCCAAAAATGTTCTTATGACAATGATCTCTATTCTGTAATATTGTGATAGAGCTAGGATTGCTACTGACATTATCTGGTAGTTCATCTGAATCGAGTGTCAGTCAAAGATGCCACATCAACATTAGATTTAATGGTGCTGCTGAGAGGGTTGCCACCTCCTCACAAACAAAGCCTGATGTGACAGCTTCTCCAAATCACATTGTGGCAGGACACCCTTGCACCAGCACAGAGCTCTTAATTTCCCAATGATTTTGCTTCTTCCTTTTGCAAGGGTAAATGTCACCATTGTCTAACATGATGAGGTGAACAGCAGCAAGTGTTGAAGAGTTTCCTTTAGCCAGTCTAATCAAGGGGTAGTTTCATCTAAAGCTTAGAACTCTCCTCTGAGACTAGAGAAGAAAGCTTAGAAATCCACAGTTTTAAAAGATCTTTGGCTTTGACCTGAATAGCACTGGCTGCTCTCTTTGAGTCTTAATGTAGCAAGAGTCAAGCAGTTGAATGTCTCGAGTCTGATTAGGCTCACTGACATTTTGGGGTCTGGCCTCCCACCTAACCTCCTTTGCCAGTTTGCTGGTGGGTTGACCAAACAGACAACAGTTTCTGTTTCAATTTTAAAATACTGAACATCTTCAAAGAAGCATAATCATAAAGATTGCACAGGGTGATCTGTCTCTAGGAGTGGAAAAATTGGCTAACACTGTTGATTCCATGAAGAGATCAGGAAAACCTCTTCACCGGAGGTATAAGATTAGACAGCTTTGCTCTATATATTCAATGTGGTTTGGTTAGTGGATCAGTATATCACCTGTAGATTCCAAACTCCATACTCAGTTGGAGCAGCTGATTTATTTACAATTTTTATTAAGCAGTTCATGAAATATATCCCAGTAGCTTATCATATCATCAAGTGCCCACTGGCAGCTTGTTGGCTGTGGAGGCTGGTGAGCCCACTAAGCCAGGGTCCATTGTAGTCTCTCGGAGGGACAGACCCTAAATTGAAGACTAGCCCCTTAGGGTGACAGAAGAGGCTTCTCCCAGGATGACACTGTGACACTGTGCAAATGTACCTCAGTTCTACCTCCCTGGTTGGCCCATTGGCCTCCCTGTCCCTTTTCTCCCCCAT
Organism: Picathartes gymnocephalus; assembly: GCA_013390045.1. Lineage (NCBI taxonomy): Eukaryota > Metazoa > Chordata > Aves > Passeriformes > Picathartidae > Picathartes > Picathartes gymnocephalus. Next base: position 71,714 of record WEKY01052774.1, on the reverse strand, counting down.
ATGGTTATGTTCTGGAGGGTTCTCCTGTCCTTGTTCCTCCATCGGCCCTTATTCCTTGGCCACTCCTCCCCTGTCATCCCATTGGCCCTCATACACTGGCCCCTCCTATGTACCACCCCCAGGCCCTCAGATCATTGGCCCTGATTCTCTCTCCTCCCCTCGCCTACCCAGTATATAACCCTGGACTCTCGCATTGTCTTGTTCTTCGTCGCTGACCCTTCCAGGGTGTGTGGATGGGCGTTGAGGTCCACTGCTGTGTAGGCATAGACATCCACCTCTAATAAACCGCCACTGGAATACCATACGAGGACCCTTCCTGCCTTGGTAGCCTTATTTGCACCAGCTGTGCTTGCGAGTGTGGCGAGCCCTCTCCGCCCAACCGGAGCGCCTTTCCTGGTGGCGACTCTCGCAGGAAGGTTGTGGTGTTGAGCAGCCTGTGCCAGCGCTGCAACTGTTGGCTCTTCACAGGGCTGCTCTACAGGGAGGCCTGGCCACATTCTGCATCACAGCTCTGGGACCCTTCCTCTACATATTACTTAAATACATTCCTTATCAATGGGCAGTAATGCCATGGGAGTGAGACAATGCCTTTCCTGTAGCCCATGGCAGTACTTACTGTCACCAATCCCCTTTTATCATCACGCTTTGTTGCATGTGACACAGCTGAACTTGCCAGTTGTATCACCTGCTATGTCATGCTCCATTTCATGCTTCTCACAAAGCCAACAGAGACAAGATAAAGCTTTGGTCAAATTTTTAGTTGCATTCATAGTCAACATTTCACTTTGATACAACTTTGGAGTAAAAACCAAAGTGTTGGGTCTGGTGATGTTCTCACCTGTCACTTTCACATCAGCCGCCCGATATGCAGAGTGCTTGTGTCATCTATTAGAATGGCCCCTATTTCATGTCTTGTTCAAATAATGCAAGTAAATAGATTGCGTTACAACTGCTCTCTAGCTAAAAGTATGAAGAATTCATAGAACACTGTTTTGAGATCATATTGAACTGTCTTTTTTTAGTCTATGCATTTTGCAGCTTAAATGAAATGGTGCGGCTTATGTTACGTTTTGATCAGCAGGCAGTTTTTTTCTCCCGTTTTTTTGACCTCCTCACAATTGAATGAATTTTCATGAATATGACTGCCCAACAAAGCATCCAGTTTTTCAGATGCCTGCCTTTTGTAATTTAAATAATGTAAGCATATGAACATAGAGTTTGAATTAAGAGGCAATCTCACCAAAGGAGTTTATTCAATATATTTCCAACATCATCTATTTCAAGATATAATTAAGATTACCATGGCCCAAGTCTAATTTACTGTGGTTTCCAAAAAGTGGAGCAGATAGCAATTGTAATAGAGGACAAGAATTTTCCATATAAAATTTTTCATTGCCATATTAGATTTTTTAATGAACATTAGCCTTGATCAGAAATGTAATAAAATGGAACAATGCTCTAAAATATACAGACAGATGTACTATAAAATAACAAACTTTATATATTTAATTTATGTACTGTGAAATACACTTTTCTATTGCAACGTGAACATTAATATCAATTTTTTATCTCAACACCAAAATCACAATTTAACTGTAGCACGATCTGTCCTCTATTTTAATGTGGGCTTTTTTGCAGGTTGATTAAAATTGCATTGTGTGTATAAATACATAGAGGCAGATATTCTGTCCTTGTGACACTGTACCTCTTCAGAGATTGACAGCCTGAGGTGTTGTTCATTAACTAACAAATAATTTGAAAATGAAAAGAGGGTTGGAGTCCTTCTGGAGGGCAGGAGAGGAATCCCCATCTCCCTGTCCATGAGGAAGGCACCGTTGGAGCTTTCAGCTTTTGACTTATAGAAGGAGACACTTGCTTAAGGAGAAATTTGCACTTTGAAGATAGGAGTAAAAGTGGGGAAAAAAATCCCTTAAAAATACAGTGCTGTAAGTCTCCAGGGTACCCAGTTAGAGAGGATAGATTCAAGAAGGCTTGATGAGCAGAGAAGGGCAGTTAGTCCAGGAACAAACACAGTCCTATTGCCGTTTGCAATACCTCAGCATCTGGAGGTTTATCAATATGTGAAAGGGAATCTTTCTTTCATCATGGCCAGAGCAAGGTTGAAGGCACCATGGTTAACAAAGAATCTCCCCAAACAATGAAACTTACATGCAGAAAAATAAGGTGGATTATTATTTTGATTTGGAAATAATTCAACATATTGATTTTTTATACAAGTCAATGTTTCTGATATTCTGAGTGGTCTTTTCATATTTTAAATGGTTGGAATTGGCTGTGGTATGTCACATGCCATCTTTGTGCTCTGCTTGCTAAGGGGGGGTGGGGGCAGTGAATGAAGACATAAAAAGGTCAATTAAAAGTCAAAATCGTGGCAACTCTCAGATCCAAAGAATATACTTTCTCCAGCACAATAAATAGACTCATGGAACCTACTTCAACTAAAGCATGTGAATGGAGCCATTTCCTCAAATTATTGTCTTCAACAGTAATAGCATAGTTTGCTGGTGATAAAAGGTTCTTTAGTGTAATAACTATTAATTGCATTGTCCTATCCTCTCTCTCACCTGAATCTTATCTTCCCAGAGTAAGAGTCCTTATTTATTTACAGCTTAATTTATATTGAATCTTGTGCCTGAGAATCCTTGAACCCATCAAGCTTACAGCACGTGTGTTGTCACACTGCCAGCCCCATTTCATGTGAACCCAGGCTGAGTTTCCTGGAGCAACCCCCTCTGCCTACTAGAATATCTAGAAAAGACAAGAGAAAACAGCAGCAGATTTAGAAGGATGGAGATCATCCTGTCATTTCTGTTAGTCCCTGCTGCTGAATTCACTACCTACTGTGTATGACCTGTGAACATATTAGAGACCGCATGGTAGTTCCTCACGTCACAGGGAGACATATGGTGACACAAAGGTCTGTGTGCTGCCACTCGTTTTCTCTGTGGAAACCACACCTGGATTGTTATGGGGAGTGTTCGGAAGGATATGAACGGCACAGTTATTTCATCCCATTCTTTTGTTTAAAAAGCACAAATGTATGAGTCATCCTTTGGCTTTTTGCACATTTCATACATAAATGATGTTGACATATTAGTAAAAATATAACACTTGAACCTTAGCTGATGCATCTCGGTTTCTTTATCACACACCTTATTAAAATAGTTTTTTGTCTGTTTATTTTCTAATACCACTTAATTTTATTGCAAGGTACTTTAGGATTTTAGTCTAAGTTTATGATATGACTGTGGGAGAATAAAGAAGTATACCAGCATTTCTGTAAATGAAGCATCATGGCAGTCAGGGTGTGTGCTACAATGCTTTAAAGTGGCTCATCTCTGAAGTTCTGTAATTTGGGGGCACTGTGTATTACAGGTTAGTCCCCAGTACACACAAACCAATCCACCAATTTAAACCTCATTATTTCCTGTCACTTTGTTTTAAACTACAACCAGTGCAAGGCCAAAGCTGTGCCTGTTGTCTACTTGTCATTTACTTTATATATGGAGACACTGAGAGTTATTTGTTGACCTTTGAAGTAAAATGTCGAGCTCCTTTAATATTCTTTCATTCCGGATGATGAGGAATACCACTGGGAGTGCTTGGTCAGTCCCACGTGACTCAGGTGCTCCCTGGTAATGAGGCTAAGTGGCACAGGTGACCCCTAACGTTAGGCAGCAGCAGAGTGCCTGCTCCAGCGTGTCTGTAGGGCTACACCACCCTGTAGCTGGAAGGGAGTTACTTTCTGCTTCTTTTTCTGTGGACTAAAGGTAGCTCAGCCTCCACTAAAGCTGCTGCTACATTGAAATGATTATTATCCATGCACTGGGCATTTTGTTTCTTTATATGAAAAATATTACAGTGTAATATTATGACACTATAAAAGCATTACAGTATTATTGAAAGGAAAATTTTACTAAGGGCCATAGCAAGCCTACCTTACAGTTTGTTCACACTTTGCTGCATGACTAAGCAAACTTGAGGAAAGATAATAGGGGTCTTAGAAATTAAGAGTATTTGGGTATCACTTACTATTATAACCTAGAGTAACCTAAAAATGCCTGCCTTCAGAACATAGGGCAGAGCTCTTCAGGCTAAAACATTTGAGATAGAATCTAAAAAACCCACTTAGCTGTCTGACCCGATCCAACAGAACACTTGAGCAATGCTTAACTTCAGAGTCATGGCTGAGTTCACTGGAGCTGCTAGTAGGCTAAAAGGTGAGCACACTGTGACACACTGTACCACGTAGGGATAGGCAGTGTGCACTGCATGCCACCCTGTGGAACAGGAAACACTGCAGTGCTGCAGCCCATCATGAAAATTATTGCTGCTTCAGCCACAGTTGTGAAAAAAAAACCCCACCCACTTTCAGCAGAACAGATGTTTTCTCCCATGGACAGGAGGTTATGTAAGAAGACAAGTTTAGTCTGAGATAAGTGTCCTCTATGAATTACAAAGGCTCCCCTAAATCCTCATCATTTTGAATATAAAATTAATCACAGATGGAAAGTTGTGATTTTAATCCTTGGATATTGGTTTTGAAGGAATCATGTAGCTCTTTCCATCCACACTTAGGGGTGCTGGTCAACAGCTGGATGAACATGAGCCAGCAGTGTGCCCAAGTTGCCAAGATGGCCAATAGCATCCTGGCCTGAATCAGCAATAGTGTGGCCAGCAGGACCAGGGCAGTGATCATTCGCATGCACTTAGCACTGGTGAGGCTGCACTTCAAGTCCTGTGTTTAGTTTTGGGCTCCTCACTACAAGAAAGATATTGAAGTTCTGGAGTGCGTCCAGAGAAGGGCAATGAAGCTGGTGAAGGGTCTGGAACGTAAGTCTCATGAGGAGTGGATGTAGGAGCTGGGACTGTTAAGCCTGGACAAGAGAAGGAAGTTGTGGTGAAGTAGGGGTTGGCCTCTTCACCAGGCAACTAGTGATAGGATAAGGGGAATGGCCTCAAGGTGCTCAAGGTGAGATTCAGGTTGGACCTTAGGAAAAATTTCTTCACTGAAAGAGTGGGTAAGTGCTGGAACAGGCTCCTCAGGGAAGTGGTAGAGTCACCATGCCTGGAAGTGTTCAAAATATGAGTAGAAGTGGCACTTTGCTGTATGATTTAGTGGGCATGGTGGTGTTTGGTCAAAGGCTGGACTTAATGATCTTGGAGGGGTTTTTCTACCTTAATGAGTTTATGATTCTATGATTTATGTGAGAAATACTGTTGGAACTGAATGTTTGGCCACCAGCTGGGTAGAAACTTTTGTCTGATCACCAACCTGTGCCCACAAATAGTTGCACTCATACCCTTACAGCAAGGCTGGAGACTGAATGGACTATAAGAGCCTATGCTATGTTCTAACACCTTTTGACACAGCCCCCCTCAAAATGGATCTGGTGATGGGAACTTTGGGCTATAACTAACATATGAATCTAAACTTTGGCATCAATCTTCAAAGATATTTCTTCACCTATCTACTACAGAAATCAATGGAAGATGGCTACCTAAATAGTAATTAAGTGTGCATGTATCTCTGAGGATCGGTGCCTTTGATCTCAAAATCTGTCAGTTCAGCTCATTATAAGCTGTACATTTACTTTAAAAATATATGAGTTATGAATTAAGGATAAGATTAATTAATAGTGGCATTAACTGTAGCAAAGCAAAGAGACTGATTGCCCTGACAGCGAAACTAGAAAGGATAATGGATTTAATGGCATGTGTTCTAATGGAAAAAAATAACCTATTACATGAGTCTGTCATATCTGAAAAAAATGTGGCTACCATTTACAGTTCATATAGGGACAAAAAGGTTTATATACTAGCAGTATATAAATCACTGAAAAGAGTAAGTTGAGATCTTTATAGTAGCAGTGATATATTTTCCCTTGTGGAAGCCTGAGCCCAATTTTGTATCTACAGAATCTCTCTCTAACACAAGGGACTGACATATCTCAAACACCCAGTGCCAGGGAAGGATGCGTCCTGAATGAAGACACTCAGTCTCTTTGAGCAAACACCTATTGAAGAACAGGCTTGAAACCTTCCTTTACTACTGGGCAACTCAGGGATCTCATAATTTAGCTTACTAAACTGCCATGGTTGTCACTTAAAGTATGTCTCCAAGTATGGTAAGGACAGAGAAGCCAAATCAAGAATGAGAATTTGATGGGTGGCCAGAGAGGTAGGAAGTTAAACATTCCTAGTGCAGATATGTCTCATGTGGGAATTCACACTTGTGCTAACCACTGACCTGGCTACTAAATTGAGGAATAGGTGGTTTCCTTCTTCTTCACCCCTTTTCCGTTTTTTGGATCTCCTTGAGGAAATTTGATGAAGTTCAGAGCCATTGAGGCTAAGATGCTTGTGGCTATGTATACGAGTAAAAACTTAGGAACTTTTTCATAGGACCATGGTGTTAGACAGAGAAGAATTTTGAGGGTGGCAGTCAGCACCTCAGCTCCTCTTTGGTCATAGAATCATATAATGATTTGGATTGGAAGGGACCTTTGAAAGTCATCTGGTCCAGTAATGAGCAGGAACAATTTCCATTAGATCAGGTTGCCCAGAGCCCCATTCAACATGACCTTGATTATTTCCTGGTATGAGTCATCTACAGCTTCTATGGGGAACCTATTCTAGTGTCTCACCATCCTCATTGTAAAATTTTTTTCCTTGTACCCAGTCTGATGTTGAAGAACAAGCTATAGAAATCCCAGTCCAAAACATGATGATGCTGAACAATCACTGCTCAGCAATTTCTACATGGTGCAGCATGATACTGTGGCCTCTGAACCGCCTCTGGGATCTCACCCATGTCATGCCGGCTGCCATACTGCAGGCATCATATACCTGTGCCAGTACAACACAATCTCAAAGATATAATGCACTGGTATGGCTAAACAGCTTTTAGAACTTTATTTGCATTTTCAGGTATGTCTGTGCTACCTTGGTATTATTCACCCATGGTGCACTGTGCAGCACAGGCATGTATTTGTGTTGGATTCCTTTGTAGACCTAGTTTTCAGTGCTCTCTGAAGAGAATTTTTTGCCAGTTCCCTGACTCTGACTTCTTAATTATCCTATGTATGCAGGTATGATGGAGGAAGTAAGTAAATTCTAAAAACAAATATAACTGAATATGATATAACTGCTACATGAATCTAGAGTCCAGCTGATACAGAATGAAATGTGATGACAGCAATAATTTTACCGGGAAACGGTGTGGTGACATTTGTAAGACTTAAGGATGTATGGGGTTTCTTCATGCTTTGAAGCAGGAAGTACCTGCCTAAGTCTGGTGGCTGTGAATGTTCTCAGCTTGCTGTTAACATCTCAGTTGCACTTGTTCTGCAAGCTCGAATGTTGCAATAAAAATAATAAAATAATAGAAATGAAAAGTAAGGTTTTGCAATTATAGTAAAATGAAGGATCTTGTTTTGATATTCCCATGGCTTTTGATTTAAGGTGTTGGATAGTGAAGAAGTGTCTAAGGAGCAAAGTGCTGATAGTGCCAGGTGATGATTAAGTGCATGGTTCAGTGTGGGAATGGTGGGTGGGAATGCACAACAAGAACGGTTACCTAAGCCCTCCCCTTGTTCTGGGCTGCTGAGTGGGGACGAGCCCTCAGGCAAAGGTTAGAGCAGCCCTGAGGCTACTTTGCTAAGTAGACAGATCCCTCTGCAAGTGCAAGATTACTCCCAAAAGAATGTTATTGACTGTTCTGTTCAATTTGGTTTTAAATGATTCATGTACTAATTGAGCTTCTACTTCTTACCAGCTGAAATATCATTTGACCTGCCTGTTAGGGAACTCAGTCTTGTTCCATTGTCCTGACAATTGTCACTGTGTAATTGACCACCACCACCAAAAAACAAACAAGTTCCTGCAGAGCAAATTCTGCTGATTGAATTTGCTAGGCAAATGTGCTTGGATAAATATCGTGCTGCAGCTTATTTTTTCAAGGAAAAAAAACCCCAAAACTATGAAATACTTCAAGGTACCAAAGCAGATGGGCAGAAACCAGAACCCACCACAAACTGGGAACATTATTCTCCAATAATTCGCTTGTTCAAATGTCCTGGTTCATGCTAGTAATAGAAAAAATAACAGACAACTATATATGAACTTCTTCATAACTATCTACTAAACATCAGAATACTTGAAAGATGAGGTAACAAAGGAACAGGAAGGTGATTTGAAGGGTTCCTGCCAGAATCTCTCCAACACATATTCAGTTGACTGGCAGGGCTGTATTTCCAGTAAATATATACTGACGGAAAGAACATCTTTTTTTCCCTCCAAACAAGATGTTTGGCACAGATCCTTTTATTTCCATCCCAGAGTGTAAGTTTGTACTGGTCTCCCAAATGGTAATAAAATGTAGTACAACTAAACTATCCTTTAAAACTTCAGTGCAGGGATATGGCAGATGTCAGCTAATGATTATCCAGAAGTACTAAGGGGACAGTGGTTGAAATAATTAGACAGAAAAACTAATTAAAAAAGCATTTTCATAATGTCCTGACACCTTTCCCTATTCTTTCTTGAGAAAGGAAGGTCAATTTTTAGCCTTGAGAGGAAAGACTTATTGGATATATGAAATCCTATTCAAAATCTGACTTGAAGATTCATGAGCACTGAGAAATTGTGTATTAAGTTTTGATTAGGATGAGGCTTTCTCTGCTTTTGTTTGTTTATTAGTTTGTTTTGTTTTTGTTTTTCTTGTTTAGTTTGGGGTTTGTTTGTTTGGGATTTTTTTCACATTTAATTATTTGTGCAATTCCTCTATTTAGTGTATAATAGTGTAATAGTGTAGGGCACTGATATGACGGATATAAGGCTAAGTTGTCTGTGAAAAAACTGAGGGAGCAAGTGCTCAGTGGAAGGAGAGCACTGCTGTGACTGTCACTCGTTGCAATTGCAAATGCATCAGGAGAGGGTACTGTCTGGAGCCAGTTTGTCTCCAGGGCTGATATACTGGCAAACCAAGACCACCTCAGTACCAATAACCTACTGTGATCTCCTAAGCCTTACAGGCTTGTACATATTCTCTGTGAGTGGGAAACATTTTTATTTCTAGCCAGACCTTCAAAGTACCATGAAATAGAGCTAGGTGTATGCAATACTGTATTTGGCCTCATGCATTCGGCCAGCTTCAGTGTGAACTTCAGTGTGAGCCTATGGGTTTCAATATGAGACTGAGCTCCACAGGAAATACATCTGACCCTCCAGGGGTTTATAGGAGCTGGACATGCCTTGGAGAACAGCACAGGCCAGATTGTATATTCCTCCTCTAGAGGATAGAGGTCAGGAAATCACCTGGCCACACTTGCTAAATGACTGAACAACCCTAGTTTGCATGTGTTGCTCAGAGAGGTGATGAAGGCAAAATAAAGATTACATTAACTGCAAAGGAGACATATTGAGGTCAATTAGCTTGACACACTGACATTAGGATACTTGAACTATAACCATGAGAATCTGTTGTTCTTTGTATTAAGTCTTACACAACTGAGAAAGAGACAATATATGTTTTTCTTCTGAATAAATTGTATAAAATTATATTGAGACTTACAGGTATATTAATCTAACCAGGCACAGTAAAGGAAAAAAAATCCCACAGAAATTAAATGAGCAATTTTGAACCAGTTCAATGATCCCTTCATTTTATTATAACTCACATCACTTTCATAAAAGAAAATCACATCTTGAAGAACTGCTTCAGTACAACACCCACCTAATTGTGTGTTTCAAAAAGATTTAAACCTGAGATTGAGTGATCTGATGAATCAAAGATTTATGTACCAGACCACTCCTGAGCACGCTAACAAAACACTGGAAAAGGAAAGTAGAAATATATTTGGTCATCCAAAAAACTTTTTTAGTCTATTAAGTAAGTCAAAAGTTATAAAGGTGAAGGTAACAAACGGGTTTGGTTTCTTTTTTTTCTCTCAGTAAAAGGCAAAAAAAGATAAATGGGAATGAACAAGTGAATTTTAGCACAGCTGAAAGGATGAGTAAGAAAACAGTTCTCATGTTTCTTGGTGATATGAAAATAGGAGCAGAGGAGAGGAAGAAATCTGTATTTATTATCTTTGTAAACTACGGTAGTAAAACTAAAACAAGTTTTCCCTGAGGAAAAAGAGGAATTGCTCAAGAGAGCAGGATATTTTTTTCTGTATATACATTTGTCTCCCATCTCATCTCTGCGTGATGGTCACTTTTCATCTCTGGGACCCAGCCTGCTCCTTGGGTGCCTGCCTAGCACTTCTGGGGGGTCCCAGAGGCAGCGAGGGCTGTGGCAGTGCACTGGCCATGGAGTGTTGGACCATGCTGCAGCCCAGCACCAAGAGGAGCCCTTGTGCAAGGCACTGTCTTTCCTACTTCAAGCTTTTTTCAATGTATCCCTAAAAATTTTATGAAACTGATGGAACTGTCCATCAGTCAGGATGGAAAGTCCAGGACTTGTGGGATGCATACAGCCCCTGCCTACAGTTCTACAGTATTTTTCTCTAACTTTGTTAATTTACCCCAAGCCACCTTTGACAGTCCCCATTTTTTATAATATCTTTCTGACCAAGGATAATATGGAGATTTTTAAATTTTCTGCTTTTGATCTTTGACTTATTCATGTTAAGACATCAGATGGATAATCTATTTTGTTTTTTTCTGTTGCAACCCAAAAGTATCATAAAAAACTCCCCAGGTCAGAGATTTTTAGAAGAGATGTATAAGAAATTGAAATGCCATATTTCCAACATATAACCCTCATACACGTCAGTGCACAAAATAACCCACAGCTCCAATTCACTTCAGTGTGACAAAAGTAAAAGAGAAGTAAAAATTTGAGATTGCTAGAAAAAATTGAGCTGTGATGTATATTGGTATTCAGATTCTTCAGAATTATATTTTTTGTCAGGAAAGGTTGTGCTGCACAATTTTTAGACATTTATTTATTTTAAATGTGTATATTTGTAAGCTTATTTATATAAAGCATGAGATTGTGGTACATACACCTATGAGTTATATACGTATATATTTTCATATTACATTGATCAACTGCTGTATGCACATAAAGACTGCCACAATGTTTTAGGAATTCTTAGCAGATTCAATTTCTTGGTTCTCTGTCAATTATATAATAAACATTGAATTATTCCAGCTGTTTCATCAGTTTTAGGAAGAAACTGCCTCTTGCAGTATCATTTTAGACCTTACATATACACTAAATTAGATATCCAAAGTAAGATAAATGTGTCTTCCTTCTTCCATAGAAACTCTAGCTTAATATACCACCTGAAGACATTATTTTTTCCCCCCTCAAAATCATGAAAGTTTAGCAGTCTATAGATTATAACCTTAATTTACACACTGAACTAAACCCAAATTTGTGAGGATCATCTGAAAGGAACTCAGAAGGTAATACAAAGAAACCTCCTTCTGGCCTAGTCATTTTGCAGTATGAGATCTTTCATTCCTATAACACTGTCCTTTGCAGACAAAGAAATAAAGTAATATCCTTGCTATTCTGGAGGGTATATTGCAATGCAAAAAATCCTCTCTTGGATATTAGACCTTGTACACGACACATACAGTAGTCATAGTATCTGGGAAGATCTAAGTGATCACATTACACTTGTACAGCTGAATAAAAAATAGATATAAAAAGTTCTTAATATTAAAGTCACAAAATTCACCAAGGATTGCTTTATGGTATCATTGAACTTCTTGGCCACTTTTCACAACTTAGACTTTGGGGTCAAATGTAAACATTTAAGGCACAGAGAGAAAGGGGCAGATTTGAGACCTCACAGAAGAAAAATCTGATACTGTAATAGAGTACAAATATAGCAAGATCCAAATGACCTTCAGAGAAAATATCACAAAATAAATGTATATATTATTAAATTGTGATATCCCAGACAAAACACCAGTTCCTTTAAATTTCTCTCAGAACTGAATTCCCATAGTTATTCTAAGGGTTGTTTTATATTTTTTTGTTTCCTTGGATTTTTCCTTAATTTCTGAGGTACTGAGGAAATTATACTTCCTGTCCATTATAATTCCTGTCCATTATAATTCCTGTCCATTCCAGCAGGCAGCAGGTGCTCAGGAGGTCTGAAAAACAAAAAACACCTGATTTCAAGAGGGAAATGCACATATTGAAACAATAGAATATGCCATGCCAGGAAATTTCTGATTTATAATAAAATAGTAATACAATTACATAATATCACATTAAAACATTGAAATAAATGAGGCTTTAACAGAGACTTTATAAAAATTTATACTTTAAGGAATCAATCTCAGTTCTATGATAAACCACTATTTATTTTAGTAGATGTGGCACAGGTTTATGAAGTCAGACAATTACTCCTGATATAAAACCAATCCAACAGGCTTTAGAGAATGTTTATTGTCTTTGCAGATATTGTAGACTACATGATTCTCAGAATCTTTGATGTGCATTCAGTACCATTACGTGAACTAAATATTTTCCTCTTAAACTACCAGAATCCAGTCTAAATGAAGAAGGCTTTAATACAGTGTTTTCTCTTCTTGTGTTGGAAATTAGTCCATGAACTGTCTTCAACTCATTCTGTTGTATAAATTACTAGGAAAATGATATTATTTTTCTGTGAAAGTAGGGCATGTGCACAAGATCACAGCATCCTAGATATAAGCTACAGGGTCTTTTCATCCTTTTAGCCTGTTTCATCCTTTACTTCTCAAAACAGGCAGGTGACACTGCAATAAGAGTATGTGAAGTAGCCTTGCAGCTAACCAGTGCTACTTCTGGACTAATAGGAGGTGATGAGTTTTTATTTCAATGATGCTCCAAGGACTGGTGAGACAACAGCCAAGGAACCTCATATCTATGCAGAGAATAGCCTTTTACAGTGAGCCAGTCTGTCAAGAAACATTTCCTCTCATTTTCTCTGCCCATTTTATATGCTGTTACTTTCCCCAATCTCAACATTATGAGGGAAAAAATCTGTTTAGGAATGGGCAAGAAATTGTTGAACTCAATGGAATGGACTCTGTTTTTTGTTATCAAATGTCATTACATCAGGTTTCTTCTTTTAGTTCGTAAATATGTTCATATCACCATGCAGTTCTTCTGAAAGTAGTATTCTTAGCCCCTAAAATAATCTTCTCAGCTCTTACAACTCAGGACTATCTTTTGATAATCACATTGGAAAACTTGATAGGCAATCAGCCTTAATTAGAATGCTTTGAGACAGGCTCAGTAAAAGAGAAAAACTAAAATTTTGTGTTAACTTAGGTTGGGACGACAGTCAGAAGCACATGGATAGGGCCATTGTGTCATCAAACTTTTGTGCTCAACTTCAGTACATTAAAAATACTTCCTGAAGATATTTGATATTTTCATGAAGATTGCTGGCTTTATTACATTTATTTATATGTGTATGTAGGTTTTTCTTTATTTATTATTTAAATAAAGGCAGCAGAAGCCATTTTTCCTACTGTCCTAATTCTGGAAATTTTTCTTACACTTTGTATAAATATATTCACATTCTAGCGTGGTTAGTATTATTCTACAAATTAAGTCTTTTACTTGTGGTCTTTTGTCTGTAAAATGTGATTAATTTTAAATTAAAGCATGACCCAAACAACACTTGAGACTAAACTGAAATGTGTTATAAAATATGTATATTGATTTTAGCCAAATGAAACCTTTTTTGATAAAAATATCCTTTGATCCATAGTCAGTGCACCAAAAACTAGCCTTCCTGACTTTGATCATACAAAACCATAGAGAAGATATCAGACATGAAATAAATAAGTGAGAAGTGTGGAAAAATGAATGAGGTGACATAGCACTGGTTGAGCTTTGTTGTCCCTGCTGTACACTACTAGAACAAGCCCTTCTTGCTAATACGATGGAACAGCTCAACAATTTTCAGGCACAAAGACTACTTGAGGGAAAATTCAATAAGTTAAGAATACCAAACTGTAATCAGACCTTGGGGAAGAAGCAGTATTGAAACACAACTTTTTTTGACAGTTTTGAGTGTAGCTCTGGTGGTCTGTTTCAAAAACTGTCAAAATGATGATAAGTGGCCTTGGGAGTCTAGTTTTGATTCTTACACCAAATAATCTGTCTGCCTTCTTGGTATTAGTGGTATTAGCAATTTAAGAAGTCTGATTTTTGAAGGAGAAAAATGCTAAAATAGAGAAGTGACTATGCTGAATGTAGAGCAATTACTTTTCATGACATCCTCATCAAAATCAATGGGATTGACTAATTAAGACATCTAAGCTGAAATCAATAGGCTCTGACATCTAACACCTCCCTGTAGCAATAAGGCAGCATCAACAGTGTTGCATCTACACCAGTGCTAAAATTCACCAATCCTACTTCCTTTTCTATTCAGTACTTAATATTTTCCTGAACAGAAAAGCCATTCCATACATAATATGCTTCCCACATTCCAAAATAAAAGCTGATGAAACTGATACACCTATATATCTTCTGCTGTATGGTACACACTTGCAGCTTGCCGCAAAAGAGCCTTGACTGAGCTGATGTTTGGCTTCTCAATCCTAAAATGCCAGTGGATTATAACCAGGCAATTAAAATGCATGTCATGGCCGGAAACATCCAATACAGAGCCAGTGATCCAGAACAGGAAAAAAAAACTCCCCAACCAACACCGGCTTTTTNTTTTTTTATTCTTTCACCTCTGAGTCTTTAATGAGAAAGTCTTTTGGGTGGATATTTTCCTGCCAGTTCTTCCTCTGAGGGTTTACTCTGCCTTCCCTCAAGTTTTCAATTTTCCCTCAGTAGATTTCTGACGATCCATGCAAAGTCTGTGTTATATTACCCCTGAACCTATCCTCAGTGCACAGTAGAACAGGTTCACAGAAATCATGGCACCTTGAGGCTTTCTGGAGTTGGAAAGGAGAGAGAGACAACGAATGAATCAAAATACTCTGTGTGCCATCCAGTCGACATGCAGCCAGAGGTTTGTTTTTTCTGCTGATTGGATCCTGAGTCTTGTTGAAATTTCTTTCTTTCTGAGTTCCTTCTGAATTTCTAGGCAGACATGATGGTCAACAAAGTTTTCCTTCTTTAGTTTGCAGTTTGATGTTGTGACAGTTCCTCAAATCATGGTGATGAGCATGATAGTCTTCATTAGAGCAAGCAAAATCCATTCACATTATGAACAAATGACCTTGAAGACAGATTTAAAGAGAGCAGAGAACATCAGAAATATCTTCTGAATTATCCTATTGTCTCTGGAATTCACTTCCATCCATTTCCTGATATTTTCCCTTCCACTCATTGTTACGTTTTTGCACAGTTTATTTTCCTCTTTAATTCAGGGCCAAATGAATATTACTGGTTTTAATATAGTTGTGCATAGCAGAATAGAACCATGTTTCTCAGCTGCTAATGGTCACAGTAAAAAACTGTTTGAAGACAAGTAGGAAGTTGCTATGGACCATACGTGTGTTTTCTCTTTCTCTCAACTACAGGCACATTCATTTGGAGATGGAGTACAAATTTAAGAATGCCTTCATGTGGCCTATGTGCTTCAATTCATGAATTTTAAAGCTAAATCTCAGAAATTTTTAAGAACCCAAAATAACAGCATATCCTGTCCCAATTGTAAAATAATAATAATAATAAAAAAAATCCAAAATATATTGTAAGTTGCAATCTTTCATATATCAAATTATCTCTTTGTAATTTCTGAGCCAAAGTATGTCCATAATTTCTTGTCCTTCGAAGGATTTTGCAGATGCCTGGATATCAACAAAAAAGAGGTTATATGATTCATGTTGGAAAACAACTGAAGTCCACATTTCCCTGAGCAAGTAGTAAATCTTGAAATTGGACATATTAAAATTTACTTTAGGCACCATTCACCTTCCAAGAAATTTCTTAGTATCTGCATGTAGTATTTGATTTGAGAAGAATTAAGTGGTTTAAATTTGAGATGTGCTGAATATTTTATCCTGAACTGGGTTGGCAAGAACATCCTTGACACAGTGGCTGTTTATCTTATTTATGTGATGCCTGCCATGGCTTTGTTCAAGTCAATAGAATTTTTCTATTGGATCAGGGCCCAGAGAATTTAATCACCTCCACTGATCTCACTTAAAGAAACATGGCTTAGAAGCAGAAGATGGCATTCAGGCTGAAAGTTCCAGCCCTCTTAGGAAACCACACTTAACCTGATTCAATGTCCTCTGAAAGGTTATTCTCTGCAAATGTTACTTCTCTGCAAGCACCATCACAAAACCAAAAAACTTTACTATATTCTTCAGCAAATGTCAGCATTTTCTTCAAAACTACGGCTACAAAGGAGACAAAATTACCTAAAAAATATGAAAATATGGTAAAATACCAAAACTTTGACGTGGCAGGAGCCAAATTGCATTGTGGCTAATGACAAGAAGTACCATAGCATGCTCTTTATATGAGCAAGAGAATGTTTTACACACAGACTATGAACTTAGGAGTAATGGATTTAGTTTGTCCATTTTTTCAACAGGTATCTTTTGGTAAATGTCTTGGCCCTGATGGATCAAAACAGGCTTTAGATGGTTCTTAAGTACTATCCTCTATATCACTGTCCACAGCCATGTAGGAAGATATGGACAGATGGACACTTGCCCAGAAGAGACATTGCTTAGAATTGGAGTTAATGAAGCACATATCTGAAACAGGTCTCTTGCAAAAAAATTTTTTTTTATTTGTGTCAACACAAGACTGAGTAAATGCTAATATCCCTTTCCTTGGTGTGGATAAAACTGGATTCAGATCCCTGTTCTGTCTTTTTGATGGCAGTGATCTAACATAAGTACATCCATGTGATAGATGAACAGTGCTAGAAGAAGGAGACACTCCCTTTTTTCTTACTACATCTTTTATAAGGCACAGAGTAACATCAATAAGATAAATTTACACTTCAAGTGTTTTGCAATTAAGGTTTTCACATGGAAACTGGTAGAGCTATGAGGAAAATTCTTGGTCTAGTTCCAGCAGCAGCAGAACTTGAATGCAGGCCTACCTTTGTGTGAATGTTTTAGGCTTCAATTTACTCTATGCTCTTTCTGTCATTTTCTTTGCTAAAGGACAAACAGAGTTTAGGTTCTTGAGTGTCATGGAGGGTTAATGACTGGGGATTTGTATATGTGAAATTTTGCAGTACCTCACGTTGTTACTTTTTAAGGGGAAAAACATTTAAGTTTCTCTCTGTCTTTTTTCCCTTGTCCACAAAGAATGGGATATTGGTGCTTTTCACATTCTACGAGTGTAATCATAAAATTGCAGGTAATAGGAGCATGTAAAATCTGTGCATGGATATCTAATAACACAATAGCTCATGAAGGTTGTGAGCCAGTGATTTACAAAGGCTGAAAAGAGAAACTATTTGAAAAGAAACACCCCTGGGTTACAGATTCCACTGAGTACTTATTTCTAGAGGTTCCAGGTGTTCAGTGTAAGAAGAGCCATAGCAGAGGTACTACAGAAAAACAATTTCCGTGTGAGAAGTAGCAAAGGATTTCTATAACAATTAAGGGTGTGGGCTTTGTATTGAAAAGGCTATTGCTAACCTCTTCTTCCATCTCTGTGATATCAAGGAAGAGGCTTCATACTTTGAATATAGTATAAATACTATAAATAAGGTAAAAAAAATTACACCTGCATCCCATAAAGTATTTTCATCAATTCAGTCAAACAAGAGTCTATAAGCAAAGCATTATATAGATTAAAGAACAAGGTTCAGAAACCCTGGTTTAAGCCTGCAGAGCTCTGTGATACTTCTCAGGAGAATACCTTCCATTTTAAGTGCATTATATTCATTATTCCTTTTCTCCCCTCCTTTCTTCTTACATTTTAATTCATTTTGCAGCTTTCTCTTCATCACATGGGCTTTTATTTTCAAAATAAGCCATTTGTGCAGTATCTTTTCCAATGCCTTTGGAAAATTTAAATATATAATGCAGCTACATTCCCTTTATCTGTCATGCTAGAAATATCTTCAAAAAGTCTAGTGTATTTGTAAAGCAAGTGCAGCTCTCCTAGCATTCTTACTGCATCTTGTTAACTAATCCCCTTGTCACCACCTTACTTTCACTTTCTTCTGTCACAAATTAATCCATCAACAATCATGTAATTCGAATGATCTGGTTTCCTTCTTTTTCCATGAAGTGACATTAACTCGCATTTGAGTTGTAAGAAGGGTGCATAGTTTTCACTGAACAAAATATAATCAAATCTTACTAGTTTTAAACACTATTTGAGGGCTTTGCTCGCTACCATGCAGTGCTGTCAAGGATATTTAAGAACCTAGAGAGAGGTAAAATGCAAATTGGTTAACATGTGGGATCCAGACCTTGATGGAGCCAGTGCAAAATTTCCTATTGACTTTGCTGCCAAGACAGTGACACATCCTCATTTTCTGTGTGCAAGAGACTTCATTTTCTAGTATTCTGGGGAGGTGAAAGTACAGCTCGCTGATTGTCATGTTAAACTGAGAATGGAGAAACAAGGCTGGTATTATCCCATATAAAAACAAACAAACAAACAAAAAACCCAGAAATAAAGCCTCCCCAACACAATAGAGCTGAGCATGTATTGCTGATGAAAACAATACATGAAGGACTGGGCAGTCACCCGTAGTCAGACTTGTAGTTTTTCTGTCCTGCTACAAAATGTAATATGCTACTAGCAGGCAGAAACAGTGCAAGTAGAAACTAAAGCCATGAGCAACTGCTGCTGCCTTGTTTCAAACAGGAAACAAAGGGCTGTGAAAGCAATAACCAAAACAAGTATAGTTTTAAAACTAATCCCATTTTCTGACTGATTAGAGCCACTTGACTTTTGTCCTTGCTTTTTACAGCGTGTCCCAAAGAAACAAAGGTCTCATGCAACACACACCTTGCTAAGGGCTCTTGCAGATAGAGATAGGGGACTTGTTTCTAGTTATGTTGAAATTCCTTCAGCTGTATACTCCAGTGCAAAATAATTGTAAATATTTTTGAACTCGATGGCACTTATATGCCTCTTGTTTTTTGTCATGAAGCACGTGTGACAATACAATGTAAAAGACAACTGAGAATTAGCCCCAAATAGCAGTTTAATAACTTTTTCCCAACTGACCTACCCAAAACTTCCAAACAACCTTTAAAACCTTTAATTTCTTTAATGTCTTTAATTTTGTCAAGATTTTTGAAACTAAGAATTTCAAATAGCTTCACATAAAAATTACATCTTAGAGCTCTGTGGAGGACTTAGCTACACCATTCCTTAGTAGGAGATTCCTACTAAGGAAAAAATTACTATCATGATCTCACATGAGATTGGTGAACCTCATTTAGTATGGAATCCTGTATTGTCTTTTATAAAGTAAAACGGAAGGCCTCTTAGTGTGAAAATTTTATATATTATAGACTTTTTTAAATGCATGCACTCTCCTCCCCCACAGATATGACCAGTTCAAAAGTTTAAAAAGCTAACAAATATTTTTACTTTTATTCTTTTAATTTCCAATAAGAAGACTAATTTATGCACAGCTCCTCACTTAGGCCAAAATCCTGTTGTTTTCAAGATCTATTTGTTTCTCGGTCTCTTTAAAATTAAAATTTAGGAGGGCCTTTTATTTTTCTTTTTATGTTTTAGCTAAACCTTGGAAATATCTGGAAAACTTTTACAGCCTAAATAATTTTATTTTAGGAAGAATCAACACTAAGGTAAATTCAGACTGCAAAATAGATATGTCAGGGAGTTATAAAGGTCTGAATTTGATATGATGAACATGAAAAGGGTTGTTATTGATGCTGTATTGTAATGGAGTCTGTACCAACAGTCTCCCATGCTGAGAAGGAAGACTCATGTTTTATACATCTGATTCATACGATGGCACGAAAGGCACACTCTTGAAGACAGAGATGCTTTACAGTCGTGCAGTTGAGCAAGAAGGATGCAAAAAATTTCTCTGAGAGAAAAGAACAGTGTCTGGAGTGAGGAGTTAAAAGATATAGAGGAAGACTTTTTTCTAGCTGGGACTCTCAGGTAGAGACCATGCAGTGTGGGGGATTTTGTTAAAGGTCACAGCTACCACTGGGGTTCAGCGGGGAAGCCAAACAGCGGGGTCACCCAGGGAAGGGTGAGGACACCCAGCCATGGACAAACTCTGTGTGAAACCTCACAGCGTGCAGGGGCAGCAGAACCACGAGGCATTGTGTCTCCTTGCCTGGAAAGCACAGTTTTGAGCTATTTTCTATTTCATGGCAGAAACCCCTTCTATAACCTTCCCATGTGGGGATAGGGACTAGGCTCTTCTCGAGAGAGAGGGCTTGAATATCGCCCAACATCTTAAGGAAGCTCACGCAGTGGCCTTTCCTCCCTGCTCCTGAGTCCCCAGGGGACCATAATCAAATTATGCTCTCTGTAGGTCTCAGTTTCCCTATCTGCAACACAGAGAACATTTAGTCCATGTGACTTTCAGAGCCCTTGAAGACATCTGAAAATAAGAAATAGTTGAGTGCGGATGTCCAGTAAATATTAGTGCTGTTAGAAGCAGGTTATAAAAGCTTTGTGGACCAGCTCCAGAGATGGGTTTGGGCACAGGCAGGAATTTGCAGATGCAAAATGGGCACACACAGCAGTTGCACACAGTGGGGCCCAACTGTTCATTATAATTTTTCATGGTATTTTTATGGTTTTATAGCTTTGTTTTTTTATTTCAAGCGCTAGCCATTAGATGGAAAGTCAACTTTTGCCTGTGCATGAAAGTTATGCTTTCTCATTTACATCTCTTTTATTATGGCAATTGAATTCTCATTATTGACCCATATTTATCCTTATCCCTGTAGGATAAAGACTTTTTCAGTTTTCTCTCCATTGCTGTACTGTACTGATCAAGCAATTTGCAACCTGTCCTTCCTTTAATGTCATTTCCAAATATCCATCTGTCTAGCTTCCTATCTCTCCCAGGTAAATATTTGGTGGATTCAATCTTATCCAGTACAGCATGGCATTATTTCTGTATTTAAATGCCACATTATATACATAAATGAATGCATGGTATGTAGAAATTAATGAAGAATCTCCCTAAAGATGTAATAAAACCCTATTGATAGAGGCAAGTGAGATAGAAGGGTGGCTTAAAAATAGACAACTAAACAAATAAAAATGATAAACAAAAATTTATATACAGAGAACAGTCCTAATCATTGGCTTGTTCAGCTGTCAGAACAACAACAAAAAACCCCGAGGAAAGAAAACTCTGCTCCTTTCTAGGAGAACACACATGTATTCCTTTTCTTCTGAACAAGCTTGAATGGTCAAATTTGGATCACTTTTGTACTGATGTAACACAAGCCGTTTCAGAAAAATTATTTTCAGCCTGTGGAAGTGATATAAAACCAGATCTGTAAAGCAGTGTAGTTGCTTTCACCTTCATTTCAACACTACTGTTCTCTTATGCAATTTACTCTGTCATATACAAGCTGGATTCTAAGACCAAAATCTTCTGGTAAGGCTCTGCTTTTATGAAGGAAGAATTTTTATGTCACAGGAAGACAATTTTGCACGTTTTGTGCAAAGTAAAAAGTTTAGTTTGCAATATAGAGTGTACTAGCCTCACAAAGAAAAATGGCTCCTTAGTGCTTTAAAATTATATTGAATTTTGAGAAAACTCTTCTAAAGCAAGGAAATAAATGAAAGCTTGTAAGCGTTTTTCCAATTTTCAGTTTGCTAATATATATATATATATATATATTTATAAGTACTTATGTATATAATTATATAAATTTTTATATTTTTGGGGTTCTTTTTGTTTGTTTGTTTGTTTTTTTAGACCTCCTCTTTTAGCTGCCAAATCAGTGTCTGCACTCTTCTTGTTACCCTTTTCAGCTTTCCATTGGTCTCTGTGTTCCTAAAGTTGGGTTGGACCACAAAGGGATGCTCACAGACACACAGGTTTGGGACCTTGATGTATAGTACATGAGAACCTGCAAAATCCTAGTGTTTCCTAGCATTGAATTTAAAGGTTGTGCATGAAGCATTGAAATAATTCTTTTTCTAGCCTTCTCACACAAATTTGTACCTAGTACCTCTCTAAGTTTGCACAGGAGCCAGAGTGCTGAAAATAGATGAGGAGTAGCTATGTGCTCATACCTGATGTTGGTTCAGATCACTGGAAGAACATTCATATAAACAAAGAGCTGCAGGCCATGTCAGAGCCCCTTTCCTCTGCTTAATCCACAGCTCAGTTAAGAAATAACACATTTTTCTTCATTCAGGACACCTTTTATCTTTTTTCTGTCTCATGTGTCTGTGGGGTGTTTTTTTCTCCTCTTTGCTATCAAACTGCTGCTGAATGTTGATGAGAGAGTACTTAGGCCAATCCTACAGTGATTTTGTGTTATTGTGTTGTTTTTTTTTTTTTTCTTCAGGTCTGGCAATGCCTGATTCCTTCCTTTAAGAACACTATGTGGTTTAGATTGTCTGAATACTGGATGTCGTCCTATTATGACACCTTTCTTCACCTCTCCTGAGGAAAGAAGATGTTTTAGAAGACAGGGCAGAAATGTTTCTCAGCGATTTTTGCAAAAGAACAAAACTACTCCGTCTTCTCTGCCTTGTGAGCAAAAAATCACACGATGGAGTCATGTTGGAGAGGAGAGAAAACAAAAGTTCAGCTCTGGTGTTCTGGGTCAGTAGGTTCCAAATGTACACTTACTTTTACATCTGTTGCTCTGATTTATAGACAAGGTGGAGGTTAACTGTTTTCTGTTTTCCTTTTGCTACAACTTCCTCTGAGCTCAGAGCCTATGCTTCTTTGATAGTGTTTAAAAAGGACCCTTGAGTTAGTTTTTTGGGGGCTGGAGATATTTGCCTAGACCTGGTGAAAAGCCCCATTTTAAAATTGTATCTTCTATGCTTGTTAAAAACCCCAGCAACCATTTCTGCTCAGTTCTGTTTTCTAAGACCTAGCTGTACTTTTAGCAGCAGTGGTTAAAACAAGAATAAAACATGCCTCAAACTCTTGTTCCCACTGTAGCTGACTGCTGGGGGTGCTTGATAGTGATGCTTTTCTGCTCTGGTTTGTGTTAGAGAGGTGAAAATATTAAAGCCAGCTCTGCAGAATGGGAGAAAATGAGGTATATCTTGATAGAAAAATGCCAAGAGACAATTTGCCGAGACCAAGGGAACTACAGGGAGTCTTGTATCAAGTAGGGTGAGATTTAGCTAACATAAGCACAGGTACAAGCCCCTGATTCTGTCTTGCACTGATGCACTTCTGCCACAGGTAGGGAAGGCATAGGAGAAAATAGTTGCCTTTCTCTGTATCATCTGAAAAGTCCTGACAGGTTTACATCATAGAGAAACCTTTTCATAAAGCTGTCAAAAAAAAATCGTATATAGGAGTGAGACTTTCCCAAAGCTGCGAGGAAATGTGCTGGTACCAGTCAGCAAGGGAAAATATTTGCCCAAGGGTTTTGTTGTAGGGCAGATTCCCCGATGTAGCTTAATCAGTAGAACAAAAAGTCTATTGTGGATTACTTATGTGTACCCTTAATAGGATGTATGCAAATCCACTGGGCTTAATGGCACTATTCATGTATGCAAAGGTGGACACCATGCTTAAGGCCTCCCAGCCGAGCCACTTTGTTGTTTGTTCAACAAAAAAGCAAAGCATTTCCCCCAGGTCTTACCTTGGCCACAGTTGCAAAAGTACTGGTAGGAAAAATCTGAAATTAAAAGATAATATTGAATATTTATAATGAAAAAAGATTCAGTCTTTGTTGCCAAATATATTCATAGAAAACAATTATTTCCATGCAATTTTATTTTGGTGACTTTTCTAAGAAGCTCAGACCTTAAAAAAGCCTGCACTAACTGTGAACAGCAAAAGCTTGCTGCAATTTGAGATTTGCATGGCCTTTGAAAAACAAGGCATGGTCAAAATCAGGGGACTTCTTATAGGTTGCAAAGATTTTCTATTTAGGTCAGTCCTTTGAGCTAATGAATTTCAAAAATCAAGCAATGGTGGCTTGAACAATACAGTTCATACAGTAAAATATCAGAATCTTATGTATTGCAAAGTAGACAGCAACAAACATTTCTCAGTAAAAGTGTGTAAAAATGCAGTGATCTATCTTGTAATGGATATCTGTCTATGAGGTAATTCTACCATCTTGCAATTACATGCCTGAAGACATTAATAGCATAAAACATATTTTAAAAGTAATTGGTAAACCTATTAATTTCCAGGTCTCCATGTTTTTGTCATTTACCATGAAATACTTAACTGTCTTTCGCATTGTTTCAAAAGATGTGTCCATATTTAAATAGAAACCTCCTTTCATTGCCCATGATGCATGTTTCATTTTATCTGTATGAGAAATGTGAAACTAGGGAATTAATAATTATTTCACTTGGAAAGGTATGAAGCAAATTCCATTGCTTTTGTCTGATTAGAATCTTCCCTGCTGGTTTAATTAAAAATGGCCATGTGACAAGCAAAGAAAGCATCTCTCCTTTGGGGTGGAGGGGGGAGGAGGGACTGGCATTGTATTTTCCGGTAAACAGTGAATCCTGAAGCTCCAGAGTTGTAAAATTTAAATGCTTAATGCAAATGAAAAATGCAGACTCAGGTCAGCTATAGACAAATGTCACTAGACTGGATGGAAAATGCACTGCAGGCAGAAAAGATGACATTTATCAGTCATCCATACATCAGTAACTAAAACAATTTTAGGGTTGTCTAGACAGGCATCTATTATTCCTTAAATTTAAAAGCTTTAGTAGAAAGACAACAGCAAATGCTCTATACATATTTAGGTCTTTCTTTGGGTTTTTTGGTTCTTTTTTCTAGATGAAACAAGATAGAAACAGGAAAAATCATAGTTTTCAAAATGAAAACTACAAATTTGCTTTTTTTCTCTTTGACTTTTTTTTTTAAATCTTTTTTTGCTCTCTGGGTAAAGGAGATTTTCTTGGCATGTTCTGAAGGCAATTTAAGTGAATTATCAGAGTGTGCATGCAATGCTGGCTGTAATTATTACAGTACAGCCCTGTAATATTGAGCTTAATTACTGTGTACAGTGTTTGGCCTTCATGTTTTCTGCTTAATTTACCCTGTATAGTTAACATGAATTTAGTGAAATCATTATGCACCTTTTGGGTTTCTTCTTTGGAAAAAAAAAGTTTTTATATTTTCAGGAGAAACAAACTAGGATAGATACAAATATTGAAGTAAATTATTCTGGTAGATGGATCCCTTCACTCTATTGCTTATGTAGAGAGCCACAGTTCTGCAAATATATATTGATATGCTGAATTAAGATCTGTGAATTAAGATCCCATTAACTGCCACAAGAAAACTTGCAAGCTTCAATTTCAACTAAATATTTTCACTACTGATTTATTATTTTCATTTTTACTCCATATTGTAACAAGCATTTTTGCAAGAATGTGCACAAAAAAAACGGAATTATTCTCTCTACCATGCGGAGTGTATACTACAGTTTTTGGAAGGAATCAAATTATTTCTGTGATGAAATTTTTTTATACTGCTACTTTAAGGTTAACCTTTGGATATGCTATAATTTAGCAGAAACTGTATAACCTAGCCGATCTGCAGGCTGTTCTCCATTAATACCTCTTTTGTTTTCAGACATTGCTTTTCTTTCACCTTCTCTAGTAGGAGGAAACAGTGTCAGGATGCCTCTCTGGCAGCAGGGCAGGAGTGTTTGCCAGTCAAACTCTGGGCCTTAGTGCCAGTGGTTTAGAGCCCTTCAAACGTAAGGTGAGTTTAGACGTCCCATGCACAGCAGGGAAACTGAGTACTGGAGAAACTTGGTAAAAATACAGAAGAAAATGATGCTGCTTGCACAGTAGACCTCAGAGTTTGCTGACTTTTGGAAAACATTGATGCTTTTAATGGGCATGAAGCACACACTGCTTGTAAAAAACCTGCAAGAAAATTATTAAAAAGTCAATAATGTAAAATAAAAATCAAGGGGTTCAGCTGTGAACATGCCATCATATTCACTGCCCTACAGGAAAGGTGTGACACTTCTACACATTGAAAGGGTTGGGAGCTTGGTTTGAATTTGCTCTGTTTTTTCCTGCCTACAGCTCTTCCAATATTCTTACCTTCCATGTCTGCCGGGAAGAGGTGATGCATTTGTATGACACCATGGTTCTCATATATTGTCAACTTGGGAACGTCAGGCAAAAGTAAAGAAACTGAGGCACAGAGAGATTTTGGTAACCATTTCCTGGAATCATTCGTGTCTAGCTGCATGAACAATGCCAACCTGTGAGTATCTGGAAAGAATTTTGGAGCAAGAAGCACAAAAGAGTACCGAAATAAAGTGTGGACACAGTAAGTTCCCATAGCTTCAATCTGGCAGAGGTCACAGGACCTCATCATTTCACCAGTGTGTCTAAGTATCTAAAGGGTGGGTGTAAAGAGGCTGGAGCCAGGCTCTTCTCGGTGGTGCTGAGCAATAGGACAAGAGGCAATGGGCAGAAACTGATGCACAGGAAGTTCCACCTGGATATGAGGAACGATTTCTTTACTGGGCAGCTGACCAAGCATCGGAACAGGCTGCCCAGAGAGGTTGTAGAATGTCCCTCACTGGAGATATTCAAGAACCATCTGGATACCAATCCTGTGCCGCGTGCTCTAGGATGACTGTGTTTGAAGTAGGGATGTTGGACCAGAAGAACGACTGTGGTCTCTTTCATCTTACCCATTCTATGATTCTGTGAAAATTCTGAATGAATATGAAAATTCAGACTCCTTTAGATTATAAACATATATAATTTTGGCGGCTTTTCCTCTTGTTTAGATGGATGATCCTGCCAGTATTAGAGGGTGCGGTTCTCTGAGAGAGCTGCCTCACCTGACGAACAAACAGAAACAACCAGCCTCTCAGCTTTGATCCCGAGAACAGAGCATGTGTTCCGGATGAAAAGGGCGGCTGCACGGCTCGTTCCCGCTGGGAGCAGCGGGAGGCTGCAGAGGCTGCGGCGGGGTCGGTGCTGCCGAGGCCGGGCCGCCCCCGCTGCCCCCGGGCGCGCTCCCCGGGGCCGCTGCGCTGCCCGCCGCTGCCCACTAGGTGGAGCTGCAGCAATAGGTTTCCAGTCCCTGCGCTCAGGAGGCGCCAGCCCCGAGCCGCGCTGAAAGGCGATGTTCGGCTTAACGATTCAAATGTATTCCTGTTAATTTGTGTTTGATAAAGGTTCAGCAGCCTTTTGTTGTCTGTCTAGTTAGCCTGCATGTTACACTGAGAGCTTTTGCAAATTTTCTGTTTGATTGTGAGCCTTACTGTGAATTTTTATGCGGCTGTGTACCTGTGCGTATTTGTTTATACGTGTGTGTGTGTGTGTGTGTGTGTGTGTGTCTGCATTTGCAGGGTGGGTATATAAAAGGCAGGAAGAAAAATCCGTGTCTTCACCGTCGCTATTCTCATGAATGATGTGGCAAAGTCCAGAACGATGCCTAGTCTGTACACAATGCAAATACATTATTCAGAGCCAGGTAGGGATTAAGGATTTGACTGTCTTCTATGTACAGATCAGTGTGTCTAGTGCTCAGTACCCAAAATTGGGACAGGACAGTGTTTAGAGTTCAGACGCCCTCTTTTTTTTTCTGTGTGTTCCTCTTGGACAGTTTATTAAAGTGTGAGCTCAACACCCTCATGCCAGTCTTTAGCATCTAGTTATCACATCTTCTTTTTATAGGGTCCAGACCCCCTAAGGTGGATATCTCTAAACACTGAAAGGCTGAAAAAAAATAAGGAAAAGTCACATGTGATGGAGGTACAAGTGCGCTGGCCCTTAGGGTTCACAGCAGGTTCAGGGCTATTGTTTGAATGGAACTGCTTGTAATTTGTTACTCAGTTTCATGACCATACATTTCCTTTTAGATATTGGCCGTTTGTGGAAGGCAGGATACTTGAACTGGGCAAGCATGTCCTTTCCCTTCCCTCCTAGGAAAAGGATTGTAAAATTTTAATTTAGGTGCAATGTTTGCTACCTCTGGCTTGCTTGGCTGCAGCAAGAACCTGTAGGGATCTCAGCGTTCAGCAAACAGTATTCACAGAATCACAGAATGTGTTTAAGACTGGGAGGGACAACAGTGGGTTATCTGATCCAACCCTCCCTGCTCCAGCAAGGTCATCCTAGTGCACATTGCATAGGATTGTGTCCAGACAGTTCTTGAATAACTCCAGCGAGGGAGACTCCACAACCTCGGTGGGAAACCTGTTCCATTGCACAGTTACCCACACAGTAAAGCAGTTCTTTCTCGTATTCAGGTGAAACTTCCTGTGTGTCAGTTTCTGCCCTCTGCCTCCTGTTCTCCATGCTCTTGACATCCTCCCTTCAGATACTTATATACATTGATAAGGTCCCCTGTCAGCTGTTTATTCTCAAGGCTGAACAGGCCCAATTCTCATCTCTGTAGCCCTCTGTTGGACTCACTCAGGAAGCTCCATGTCTCTCTTGTACTGAGAAGCCCAGAACTGGACACAGCACTCCAAATATGGCCTCATCAGGTCTCAGTATAGTGGCAGGATCACCTCACTTGACCCGCTGACAGTGCTGTTCCTAATGCACCTGAGGTTATCACAGCCCCTCTTTGCCATAAGGGCTTATTGCTGACTCATGGACAAATTTGTTGAAATTCAGAATGTGCATGATCAGTGGAAGCAGTGCTGATATTCATTTCCCAGAATTTGCACTGCCTTCCTTCTTGTGAGGTGTACTTCTGACTAATGAAGTCCTCTCTAGTTTAGACTGTCTCCAAATTTGTTTATTCATCTTTTGATGCTGGATCTAACATGAGACTGTTATCTGGCATTCCCTAAATGAGTCTGGGTGATTTTTGGGATGTCATTGGAGAAAGTATTTAAACCTTGTGACCTGTTTTAAGAATCCTGGTCAGGCATCAGAAGTTCTTCTACACTTTACAGTGTAACATCAAGAGCCAAGGGGTGATGAGCCAGCAGCACCTTTTATATGATAGCAATGATAATGTGCCTGCATGGTGAAAGGGTATGGCTGCGTGTCTCCAGACTGTAGTGCAGCATGGTCTCAGTCTGAGATAGTTAGTGTGATTTCCATTGCATAAGTTGTTTTGGTAACTTTAGACTTTGCTATGTCTTACATATGTAGAGGTAGGGAGGGACACGGAAAAAAATATGTTTGGCTGATGAAGCGGCTGCCCTCTTCACACAGGTGGATTTTATGATTAAATTAATACACTTCTTAGTCAAATGTCTTCCTGCCTACATGTGATAGGTAAAAACAATGAGATTATTTTGAAATACCTGCCTAAAGCATGTCCATCTGAGGGATATGCCATCCCTCCAGCATTGCTCAGCATTGCTCGAGCATGCAAGGGATTCTTCATATACTCTTTGAGTGGCAAACCTTGAACATTGACTTCTTAATTTGTAGGTCAGCATATAAACATACCT
The DNA here is from genome assembly GCA_013390045.1 of Picathartes gymnocephalus. Lineage (NCBI taxonomy): Eukaryota > Metazoa > Chordata > Aves > Passeriformes > Picathartidae > Picathartes > Picathartes gymnocephalus. The sequence goes on along the minus strand of WEKY01052774.1, from coordinate 42,209 downwards.
GAGCAGCTTTAGCCTAGAAACACAGGGTTGTGCTTCTACTTGCGCATTTCTCTTTTGAATTTTAACTGTGACTGCATCTGTCCTTGCATGACAAAACAAGAGCTGGAATTTAACACCAATTTTTGTGCTCAAAGAATGCAGAGTGATCCTTTCCAACCTCCATGTTTCTTTCTAGCTTTTTTTTTTTAAACTTCAGGCAAAGTTGCTGAACTGCTGTAGTCAGACTAAAGTAGGAAGCACAGAAGGACTTCTGAAATGACATCCTATCAACAGGAGAGTGCCTGACTCTCTTCTTTTCTTCTTTTACTTTAAACTATCCTGTAAGGTTAAGAAAAGGTAAGAGGGTTTTAGAGGCTTTTGCCTGCAGTATAATGGATGAAAGAACTGCAGAAAATGGGAGAAAAAATCGGGAAATTTTTCTGAGCCCCAACAAAAATGACCAGTCATGAAAAAGTCTGTGAAACTGAGACTCCTATGGTGTAACTAAGTAAATTACTAACAAGGCTAATGTAGGTTATGTGAGCAGTTCAGACGTGACTGTCCCTGATACTGTGCACTTGTTCACAATCCATGTTGATTTTGAATATTAATTTTAGATAAAGAAGTAGATGTGTTTCTTTATGTAAACATAATAAAGGCTGAAAAACTATGTATAATGTGTAGCTCATGGTGAGGCAATGGAGCAAGAATGACAGGATGTTCCTACTGAGTGCAATGGTGATGAACATAGTAGTAAGAGACTAGCTGTTCACATAATTTTCTTTTTCTTTCTTTCTTTCTTTCTTTCTTTCTTTCTTTCTTTCTTTCTTTCTTTCTTTCTTTCTTTCTTTTCTTCCTTTCTTTCTTTCTTTCTTTTCTTCCTTTCTTCCTCTTTCTTTCTTTCTTTTCTTCCTTTCTTCCTCTTTCTTTCTTTCTTTCTTTCTTTCTTTCTTTCTCTTTCTTTCTTTCTTTTCTTCCTTTCTTCCTCTTTCTTTCTTTCTTTCTTTCTTTCTTTCTTTCTTTCTTTCTTTCTTTCTTTCTTTTCTTCCTTTCTTTCTTTCTTTCTTTTCTTCCTTTCTTCCTCTTTCTTTCTTTCTTTTCTTCCTTTCTTCCTCTTTCTTTCTTTCTTTCTTTCTTTCTTTCTTTCTTTCCCTCTCTCTTTCCTCTTTCCCTCTTTCTTTCTCTCTCTCTCTTTCTCTCCTTCCTTTCTTCCTTCCTTCCTGCCTTCCTTCTTTTTTTCTTTTTCTTGTTTCAGGATACTGTTTGAGCTACAAAGCCCTAGGAATGGCATCTGTCCAAATAATGGTTGTTACAAGGTTTGCATCACATAATGTAATTAAAATGGAACAATCTTTTAGACCTCTTTTCTTAAGACATAAGCCAAAGCAGTGACCCCTTATGGTGGTGGGAAGATGCCATTCCACCAGGAACATGTGCTGCTCAGCAGCAGGAGGCTCCACACAGCAGTCAACCATCATTATAGCTGTGCATTATAGCTGTGCTTCTGGAATGGATCGGGGAAATCTCCTGCCAGGGAAAAGGTGCGTCTGGGAAAGAGTAAGCTACATATTATTTCACTTTAGGTCCTGTAAAAGCTAACATGCTACTCTTTGAAGACTAGTACCTGTATTTATGTAAGTGGTATGATAGAGGGAGACCTGCAGGCAATTAGCCTACATTCATTGCATAATCAAAGCTGTTGAAGGCTTGCAAACTAGCAAAATATTTGTGAGGAAAGCAAGTATCTAAACATTTTAGAGCTATTTAATCTAATTTTAACTGGATCTGGTAACCTAAATCAACAACTGGACACTGCTGCTGCATCAGTTATGGTTATAAAGGCCAAAACCAGAGTGGTCCTCTCCTCCATGCTGATTATCCAAGTTAAGTAATCAAACCAAAAGTTTTAATTGGCATATCAGTTGGAAAAGTCATGTCAAGTCACTTCTGACATTTCAGGTCACAAGCAGGAACATCTTTCATGTATTTGGTCTCTCAGAGAATTCTCAACATGCATCATCTGGTGTGGGTGGAATAGAGCAGAGGATAATGTATTCTGATATCATGAGGCCATCACAATCCACATTAGCTGAGATGCAGAGCTCTTCCATAATTATCTGTACTTAGAGAAGGGTATTTTGATGAAAGAAATACATTTGCAGCCAAATATACAGGATGGGGTGAAGTTGAAACAGTGGTATTTTCACACATTGCTTTCCCAACTATAAGCAACCCTCTTGGTGCAAGATGTTATTCTGCCTACTGTGATTGCTCACTGCATCCATATGCTGAGTAAACACACACCCTTTACTTTTTGGTAATGGAAGAAACAGAAAGCTTCCTAATGCATGTGAATGTATGCAGCCATATCGTCCATTGAAAAATAGCAAAAGGATTGTCTAGAAGGAAAATACGTGTGTATTTAATTTCTCTTCCGCTTGACAAATTGTGAGGCTAGTGGGGTAAATTAAGTTCCACCCATGGTGTAAAACTGGGCTAGGCAAGGAGAGGTTCAGGCCAAATATGCTGGCAGAGTTTAACATAGTGTCAATCTAGAAGGGAGGCTGTTGATCCTCTGATCATTGCTAGAATATAGTGTAATGGTTCCTTTGACACCTTTGTCTTTTATTTCATCAGTATGTAGTACATGACATTTTGTACTCGTGAAAGGTGCTGAACTGACAGGCCTTGAGACTGAAGTCTTCTCTTTGTAAACATATCAGACGGTACATAGACAAACACAGCATCCCCTCTCTGCCTCTTTCTCTGTCTTTCCTACCCTTCAACTGCTTTCTCACTGCAACTTTCTCATATGACCACCATTTGAAGCGAAAAGATCCTCCAATCACTGCAGTTTCTCTTTGGTGCTAATATTACAAGGAAGGTTGCTTGCCCTGAGTGAGTTTTGTGGGAGTTTTTTTTGTGATACAGAAATATATTTCCATGAAATTAAGTAATTCCAGCTCATTTCATGTGGGTCACAGACTGTCCATTAGTCTGTAATATCTTTAGGTTACCAGTGACCCGCACTAGACTTGGTTGGGTAACCTATAGCACAGGTGAAATGCTCCATATCCTATTTCCTCTCCTGCTCATATATGAATTGTTCAGTATAAGGTTAGTCATGCATACAAGAGAATTTTTTTTCTCCAAAGTGCACAGGAGATCCGTGTTTTTGTCCTTTCAATCTCTTTGGAGCAGACAAAGGCGATTATGAATGGGCAAAGTAGAAATTACAGTTAAGAAATTTGTGTCTTTATTCACACAGCACAGAACTCCCATTGGGAATTGATGAACCCTCCGTGCAGGTCAGAGAGAACAATTTTGGAAGTATGGACTTCCAATGGTTTCACCATTCTTGCACTTAGAGGGAAGAAGAGTGTAGGGGAAGGAGTTATTGTCTCCTCTCAGTTTTTAATAATGTGTCCTTATGGTGAAACAGAAAATATAAAACAATCCACATTCCGGACCAACAGCTTGCAAAAGTTAACTTCAAAATGTATAATTAGTTTCTGAAGTTGGCATTTTCCCAATATATTTTTCAAAGACATATTTTATGTTTGTCTATCATCTACTTAAAAATAAAATAGTGCAAGTTTGAAAAAAAATAGTTGCAGTCCTTAAATAAAAACCCCACACATAATAAACCAATAACTTTAATGCAATTTGCGTAGAGCAGCACAATAACTTGGGGTGGGATGGTGGTGGTTGGTGCAGGCAGAAAGTTCAAAAATCCTGTAAAACAGTTTTCTGATTAAAATTTTGGGCAAGGTCTCTTTTTTTTTTTTCATCACATTACATCTTTTTGCTTTCTCAAATTTTTTCTTGGTATGCAAAAATATATTCCCCTATTTTAAAAAACGTTTGCTATGTAATTAAGGCTTTGTTTACTCTTCACCAAATTTTGAAAATAATTTAATTTTTTTTTCAAAGAATATGTCAAGAGGATACACTTGATATAACTTGTTAATAGTCTCTTAAGTTAGTGAACAAAACCAGTAATATAAAATAATAAAGTATGTATGTTTGTGCAAAAAACTGAAAAAGAATAGGGTTTCTTAAATAATTTTTACCTCTTAAAAAGACATAGGATGAGTTCAATATTTTTAGTAGTAGCATCATATTCCTATTCCACTGACTCATACAAGGAATCATATGAATATAAACTTAAATCATTTTTGTCAAGATTGCCTTTGCATTAAGGATCTGTTTAGTGATTAGGGGTAAAAAACTGCCCCCTATCATTTTTCACACTGCATTCACTCATACTTTCAGACTTGTCTCAGCTAGATCAACTAAATTTTCCCTGGAAGATTGAGAACATATACAGCCTCACTCAGTCACAGTCCAGAAGGAATTCAGTTATTTCAAGAAGTCTCATTACACCAGATCCTTCTATTGCCTCTTGTTATTTATCTTTCAGTACTATCACCTTTTACTACCCTTTCTTCTTCCTTAATTCAAATTAATAAAGTCCTGCAGTGAATGATTCTTCAGTTCCTTTGAAATTTCTTTTGAAAGAGTGAGAAGTCCTCAAAAATCACAATACTCATAAAATGGTTGAGGGAGAAAAAATCCTTTATTCTTTCCTCTAGACTTCAGTGACACTATGAAGTTTCACATAATTTGCAGACTGCATCTCATAAAATACTGGCAAAATTTATTCAATTCAAATTAAATAGATGTAGCACAGAGTAATCTTTCTCTATTAAATATGTCACTTTTTGCAATTGTTTCTTAATATCCCACACAGCTTCCATCTAAGATTAGCACTTTCTTTGCTGCCACAGTTTCACTAACCTACTGAATTATTCACTGAAGCATAACCTTCAGATATCAGGTTAGAAAGACCTTGATTATGGTAGGAAGTGAACTGTATAAACCATTTTTCTTTAAAAGAAAATTTCTCAGTATAGAAAAGTCTGAAATGAGGTAAGTATTAAATGTGTGTAAAAATTAAGTTCATAATTGATAGGAGTTTAGTCAGCTGTGACATTCCTGTATTTTGTTTATAATAATGTACAATAACATTCTAGATACCACTTAATAGTGTAAAACCACGTGCATTTTCGTGGTGCTTATTTAAAGTGCAAACCAGGGTATCCATGTTAGTCTCAGCTGTAAAGTAGAGCTGTGGAATCTTTATGCAAATTTAACATACTGGACAAAAAAATATTTACATCCAATTCCTGATTTTGCCCCATTTCCTGAAAATTTCTTTTAAGGGTCTCTCAGCTCCAGAAGCCATGGTGACAGAGTGGAAGGCTTCCCTACAGAAAACCACTGTTATTGACCATTACTTTGTGCCAATCCACTGTTGAAAGGTCATTTGAACACCTACCAAGGAGACAGCAGCTTCGGTAATGCTTTCTTTGCGAGGGTTGAAATACAGTCTCACCACTCACTTGTCTGCTTCTCATGACCTGTCCGATGGCACCCAGGAGCTGAAACGTAATTGTGAAGTTTAACAGGCTTTTAGAGGTACTATGATAGCAAAATGTCAGGGCAAACAACATTCTACAAATTATTCTGCTAGTCAAGCGTACAAATTTTCATAATGACTTGACCTAGAATAGGAACAAAATGTGTTTTCCTAACGTGGGTGATAACTGCATAATTATGCAACTGATTCTGCTAATATTATTAGCCTTATGTTACTTTCCCAGATGTCAGAGGAATGGCACAGAAGGAGAAAACAGGTGGCAAGTTTGTTGGATGTCGCATATTAGTGCAGTTCCTAACAGAATTTCCTATGTAGATTTGTTGGCCGCAGTTTGAAGGACTGTAACACAAACGTGCTGCACAAGGACTTAACGTTTTGGGTGTAGCAGAGGCTTCGGCAAATTTTGTGCTATGCTGTGAAATGTTCAGTTTCTAAGATGAGTTTAAATCTCGTGTTTCCTGATCTCTGTCTCTCTTTCTCCTAGTGATGTTTTTGGTTTGTAGCGGCTTTTGAACATGTGAGGATGTTACTTTTGGGTAGCTAAATTTGTATTGAATGATTATGTGAATTCATATGTCAGATATAATTTTAAAAGAAAAACAGGTAATGCAAAGGATACTATTGATTTAACAAACTTCTTAAAAATACATATATGTCTATTGCTCTTCAAGAGCCCTTACACAATAAGAAGCATTTAAAAGTAGTGGGGGGAAGTCATAAAAATCGGGTTGATACTGTGGGTATAGAGATCTTTTTCTTTATGTTTTAATACATATTATGCATACATGCATCATAAGAACACATACAGTCATATAACCTTGTATACATTTATTTAATAATTTAAATTTGTATTTATTCTGTGTTTATTAAAGAATTACACCTTTGACAGAAAGATCTGCAGCTGTGACATTTGAATTGAAGACTAAACAACCATGTAAAAGAATTAAGCTTCCTATATGGGAAAGAGGCTAAAATGTGTATTTAGGGAAATTGATCATTTTGGACTTGGAAATATATGCTTGAAGTCACTGTGGGCATGACTTAATGTATGTTGTTCATTTCAGTTTAACTGCATCCCCTGAAACTGCCTGGGAATTGCATCACGAGGGCTTACAATTCTTAAGTTTCTGCATTTCTGCCTTTTAGTAAGGCTTGCTAGAAATCTTGTCAGGCTTAAAATAATTGGAAGCAAAGTACAAAATTAGCACTGAAAATGGAAGTTGTAAAAGACAGAAAATATTGTGGTAGTGGTTCCTCCAATAAAATATACAAAATGAACATTTCATTATGTGCCTGGACATTGCATGATAATCTGAAACTCTGATTAAAAGGAATGCTATTAAATTGATTTTTTACTTTCTTTTTTTTTCTTTTCCCAATTAATTGATCTGCCATCAAGCCAGCAAAAACGTTGTGTAATCTGAGGCAAGCTATATTTATTTGATTTTCACCTTCTCTCTTTCATGGGAATGATTTGAAGAAGCAGCTGGCTGTTAACATATAGAAAATTTGCCTTTAGTGGAGTGATAGAACCCAAAATTGGCAAAAAACTGCAGTATCTAAAATGGCTCTATTAATTTCTGATACTGCATATGCACTTTTGTAGAATCCTTTAGAGTTGGAAACAGCAGAAATAAAATCTCTGGTGAAAAAAGGGAAAGTATTGCATCAAAACTTGCTTTTCATGTTAGGACTTTGTGTAACTGATGGACAAGTGTGGACTTCAAAGTGTACACTTTCTTCAGATTTGTAGGTATTTGGAAGGTTAATAGCAGACATATGTTGAAGTGGTTGCCAATGGCAACCCCTGTGATATCGGTTGGGTTCAAACAGCCGTTCAACCCCACTTGTGCCCACTTGGTAATTCCCAAAGCTCGCCATGCAGATTGTTTTGGGGGATGACATTTCACATGTGTGTCTAGTTGTCTCTTCTGTATGTATTTATCTAAACATTTATATTTATTCCATCACCACATTACACAAGTGAGAATGAACCTTGGCTGACAACTTAGCAGTAAGGAGTGGAGAGGGATATTATCTTCCCCATTTAACAAAGAGTGAACTAAGATTTTAAGAGTTACAGAAAGTTTCAAAGAAAATAGAGATCACTGCTGGATATTGCTGCTGAAGTGTCTGAGGCTTTATCTGCTTTTCCCTTTTTTCCTTGTGTCCATGCAGAAACATGCAGGAGACTTCTGTGCCAGTGGCTCCTTTGGATTGCTGCCAGGGATGATGTGTTGATTCTTGGAAACAGCTTTGGGATTCCTAGTTTTTATTACAACAAGTTTTTTCATATGATGGCATTCAGATTTTTAGGCATATGTATGTATCTGTATGTGTATATTTGTTATTCTTGGAATCATTAAATATTCACTGTCATCACATATTCATATACAGACATTTCTTGTGATAAATTGCATATACTGTTTGGTTATAGCCAAGGTACTTCAGGATCTAGTTGTAGTTACACTGTGGAAGTGGAAGCTGTTTAAAAAAAAGTGTATTTTTTTTTCTCCTTAAGCAGCTCATAGATACATCCTCCAGTCACAATGGGATTGGCAAAGGACTTGTGAAGCCATGCCCCAAAGCAGGCAAACTGCACGTAGGGAGATCTAAAATATTATCCAGATAACATGAAATGGAAATGCTTTTCAGACATTGCTAAGCAGCTTGGATAAAATAAAAAGAAACCTTTGAACCATACTTTGTGTCCACACTTAGTCCAGTCTTGGATTTAATATCTATAACGACTCTTTTCCCTACTGCCTACCCTGCCTCTCCAAAACTTTACTCTGTTGCTATGTTGTGCATTGCAGAGGAAGAACCAAATGTGAGGCTGCATGCAAACCTGTTGATGGCAGTTTTCAAATCTTCAATCACCTTCTGCAGGGTACAACACACAGCCATTGCTAGACTCTTTGAAAAGGGTGCTGTTCTGATTGAGGTATTTATCCAGCACAGCTTCAATCATTTCCTTTTGATGGCTCATGCTTTCTGCGGCACGTTCCTGAAAGAGCATGGTTAAGCCTGCTGGACAATCACATGCAAAAGTGATTTTTAGAAGTAATGAGGAATATAGGAAAATAGCTATAAATACCATTTACTCTTATATGCCAAGACTTCCTCTCCTTAGTCCCCAGAGATCTGTTCAGTGTAAGAATGATAAAATAGCTGAACAGAGGTAGCGGCTAGCTGCCCTCTTTAGAGTCCTGCATGTACCTGCTCTGGCTACGGGGTTTCTGGTAAGCATCTCTAAATTGTGAAATTGTTCATGACCAGTTAGTGATAGGTTACATCCAAAGTGAGGGATTTGTGCAAACAGATGTGGATGTTTCTAATGTAAACTGATGTATTATTATTCTGAATGTAGCTTGAGGGTTTCAGTAAGGACCCCAACAGGTTTCACAGCCCTATGTACACCCAAATGGCACCTTTTAAGAGAGGCAGTCTCTCCCTTCTCCTGAACAGGGCAAGGTGTGAAGTGAACCCTCTGCTCTCTGGCATGAGCTGCTACTGGCATCCATCTCCTGCTTCCCCCCACCCTGTACTATCATGACTAATACACCTGCACTACAGTTAAGTTCTCCTGTTAACTGTCCAAGAAGATTCAACTTCAGATCAGGAAGCCGCTGTAAATATATTTTATTGAGTTGTGCTGAAAAAAACCAAACCCAAAACTGGATAAACTGTCTCCCAGACACATGAAATGGAGATGATCACGAGAGAATGGTGAAAGAAAAAGGTCACAAAGAACATTGTGAAGAGCTTAAAATAAAATAAAAAGAAAAAAAATGGAATAATAAAAGTGGGAAGGTATTTAAAGATTTCAAGAAAAGGGAACTGATGGAGGTAGATTCAATATTTACAAATGTGAGTGAAAAATTAATTTGGCAGGAAATTACACCAAACAGGCTATGGAAAGGAAACTAGTTGGAAAGGAGGAAGGAGGGGGTGAGCAGGAGAAATGACTGAGGGAAGAACAAAAGAAAGAACAAAGAAAAGAACAAAACCTATCTTACTCTGCAGTTATTGTATTTTGGTGATAAATATTTGCAGGTGGTTACGGTAGTTATTTCCCCACTTCTCCTCCCCTTTTTCCTTTCAGAACCAGCTCACAAATCAGTAAAATATCCAAAACAGATGAAACTCTGGAAAAAAAAGTGGGTTCTGTGTTTAAAAGCACAGCAGTCTCTCCACAACATCCACATCACTGTAATGATGTTTTCCTCTTTCTCAGTGCTGGGAGGCACAAGGAACTGACCCATCCTCATATTACACTAAACTTGAAGCAGCCTCTCTTTTACAAACAAACAATGAATACAAGTTTTTCTTTGAGCTTAGTCACAGATCCTGGTCTTGCTGCTCTTTGTGTGTTAATGTTTTCAGCTGTGCTTGGCGTCTTTGCATGTTTGTGCATTTACTATTTTTGTGCACACTAATAGTAACGTACAAATGTAAAATGTTTCTGGGAACTTGCCCCATTTCAGTCATTTGCACAGTTCTGTGTCCACAGGGTGGCCCAGCTTTCCTCCTTCTCTGTCTGCTGGGGAACTTGGGGCTGCGAATATTTCTCTTTTTGCTGTGCAGGTTCTGAAGGAAATAAGAAAGCGTTTGCCAGTGCATTTCTCGCATATTTCTATCATTTCTCGGCTAATCTTTACTTGTGGTTGTGCTGCATTTTGAGAAAGGCGGTGGCAGTTTCACCTGCCCACTTTTATGTGTCATTAGTTGTCACCATGCTACCGTGACTGTGTAGACAAGTCTTCACCGAGAGCAGCGTCGGCATCACGCCTGGGCCTTGTAAATCCTGGCAACAGTGCTAGGCACGCTGCAAAGGCTTTGTGACAAAATAGAAAAATGACAATTAATGATGGCTGAATTCGGGAGACGGAGGAGGAACTCGCTTTGGTTGCGTAGAAAGATGCATTTAGAGGCTTTCAAGCACGAGACAACACTTTACATTTCAGGCTACAGTTTTAAAGCCTGATAGAGAAACCCCTTCGTCCTGCAGAGCTCAAAGCCTGCATTAGTATCTGCCATTTGCAGAGCCTCCCTACTTTGTCAGGGGCTAATTTTCTTCTGGTGGGAACATCACTGGATGATTGAAGCATTACCACTTTGAAAAGAACCTTAATCGTGTGATCAGTCTATAAACTAGATTTTGCTCAATGTGAGCTGGGGTGCTGGACCTGGCCTCCTTGGCTTCAGGGGAACCGCTCACTTCAGTAAGGTTTTTACATGTTCTGGACTTTGGATTTAAGAATAAATGCTTTATTTTCTGCCAAATATACAATAAGAGTTAATCTTAGTAAATTATTCTGAGCTTTGTGAATGCTAAAAATGTATGTTCATTTAGTGTGCAGGAGTTTTGTTTACAATGGGCATGAAACAGAGAGAATGTCAGTGTAAGAAGAGGTGGACTTAATGGGTTAAAAACTGTGTAAATGTTACTCTAGTTAAATTACAGCTTGTTGTTCAGATGAATACTCTCCACTTCTCATATAGCTTTAAATTATGGACAAATGCTTGCAATTGTGAACTACCTACATTGTGGCTGCCTGTTCCCAGGCTTCATCAACCCTAGCTGTCCAATGGGATTACTGTAAGCTTTCACGGCAGTCTGCCAGCCACTGATCAGAAATTCATATCCCTGGATGTTAGATTGCTCTCTTTATTCCATCCTTGTGATGGCTGTGATTGCTGTCATGGTGTTAGGTTAGAAATTAGCATTTTGTGGCCCAAATTTTGCCATCCAGAACATAATCAGAAAAAAAAAAACGGGGGGTGGGGGGAGGAANNNACGTGGGGGGTGGTGGGAGGAAGGAGGGGGCTGGAAATCAAAGAATCGTAATTTCATCTGTCAAAGAAGGGAAATGCAGTGTTACCATGATACAGATGTCTATGAAACCTAGGTCAGGAAATGTTGTGGTATTTATGGTCCTATTTGGTGAATGCTTAGGCAGGTGGTGTTTTTCTGTTACTGCAGACTTCTGTTCATAGATTAATGCTTTACCACTGATAAAACAGAAAAAAAAAAAAAAGAGTAAATAAAAATCCATCAGTGAAACTATAGGTGGGCTTCAGAAACTCTTAAATTAAAAAAACAAGGGTCTCTAGCAGATACTTTCAAGGACATGCTGAATTAATCACAAGAGGCTGGTTAGCAGGAGGTCAGAGAAAGACTTCTTAGCATCATTTTGGGTCATATGTCTAGAGGCGATGGCAGTATGTATGTGCTGTATTGTAATATCCCCTTCCTAGTTTTCTTCTCTCAGTCAGAAAAGGCTGAACACATATTGCATAGAGCTCTTGAAAGGAAAGAGACACTGGCAAAAATCAGTAGTTAGGAGTTTTTTCCTGTTCTTTAAAACTGAGTCGTGTCTGATTGGCGAATTTAAATGTGCCGTTGTTTTTAATCAGATTTGTGCTCTATTCAGCATCCTGTATCCCTTGCATTTTGTTTTCTAAATGTGTTATATCTGGTGATACAAAGGTGGTGATTAAACAGCCCAGTAGTAGTCACTGATAGATTTAATGAACATTTATTATTGCTCTAAATAAAGATTTCTCTATTAATCTGTTTCAAAACAATTCATCAAGGCTTATTACAGAAAATTATGGAAAACAACTGTCTAAAATTTAGTGTAGAGATATAGTTAGGTCCTTAAAGGTAGCTTGTTATCCTTTTTAGGCAACTCACAGACATGCTCATTTTTTCTGTCATTAACACTGAGCAAGCTGGAAGGATTCTGACATGCGAGGTGCACAGATTCTGTTAGGAGCCTTGATTTTTATCCACCCAAGCTTATCTGTCATCTTTAATCATGCAAAAAGCAGGATTACTTAATCATTTCATTTTATTGAAAAGAAAAAGAAAGATTTACATTAAAATGATGACATGCAAGAAAAAAATAAATTGAAAATGATTATGAAGAAAATGTAACATAGAGACTAAAGCTCCGTTGGTTCTGTGATGCTCATTTAAAGCAATGATCTAGTAAAGTCTAAGTATAAAAGTAAAGATAATATTAGCTGTGGAAGTATAAGCATCTCTGCATTTTTACATGCATTCTGACATGAGGTGTGTAGTTGATTAGAGCAGATAACTAAGGAAGATACTTTTTTCAGCTAATCTCTATTTATTCCTTGCATTAAGTCAAATCTTTTTCTGAACTAAGTGTATTTTAAAACACAAATGTTAAAAGGCAAAGCATACTAGCATTTTCACAAGCACTTCAGTATGCATGTGCCTGCCTGGTAATGTTCCTATATAAGATAGACAAAAATTATACTGATTTTTAGACTATCTATGAAAATAATTGACTTAGTGCAAGTGTGAATTTTATTCTGGAGATAAAATTAACAAATTATTCATGAGTGCTTTCTGTAGCTTTTGGATTTTAAACTTTGCATTTTATTTTGTACCTGTTCTAGGTGTCACACAATTTAATATATTCCTTTTTTTGTTTGTTCCCTTTACACATACTAAATATTCTTTTAAGTTAATTAAGGTTTTTCTGATATAGAGTTTATGCCTAGTTATATCAGAATGCAGGTAGTAAAAGAGGTGGAGAAAAATATACCTGCAAACTTTTGATGCCACAAAACCTTTGTTTAGGAAACATATTACAGTTTCCAAAAGAAAGTTTGTTAAAGGAGAAAATAAGGACATATTTTTGTATGTGAATATATACAAGTGGTGTATTTCATCAAAGAAAATTTATTAAAAGCACCACACTTTTAGGTTTTCGTCTGATATTTACATAAAATGGTGCATTAAACAAGTAATTACATTACAAATCAATGTTTAGCAATTAGGTCATTAATAATTCATTGTACTGTACTAACTTGAGTGAATTTAAGGTTGAATACTCTGATATCAAATTGTTTTAGATACATAAACATTTAATGAAGTCTGAAAAATATCCAACTTTTTCCTTTAACACATAACATTTCTAGGTCTTGAATATTCATTTTGTTTAAGGAAGTAAAAAAGAGAAAACAAAGTTCAGGTTTTTTTCACCAGTGCGAGAATCATGAATTGTTAGTAGAGTTGAAAGCGCAGAAATAAGAAATAAACCAGGAAAGCTAAAAATAGGTGTGTAGAGATCTATTTGTCTTCAGTCATTCCCTTTCTCACTTTAGCTCTGGACACTGCTTGGCTGTTAGAGCTGACTGTTTAGAGAGGCAACCTTCTAGTAGGAGAGAAATGGTTAAAGATATCATAGGTTAAAACCATATGAGTGAGGAAAAGATTAGGAGTTCCTAACTGTAAGAACAAGCCTTGTTTTATGTTGTTTCTGAGTTCTGAAAGGATGTAGTTATGATTACAGAAAAAAAAATATTGTCTGTAAGGAATTTAAGCTTCATATAGATTCCTTCTGTTTCTATAAATACTCTTTCTGCTACCATGGACATTTTAAATATTTGAGATTTAAAATACTGCATATAGGGAAAAAAAACAACCAAACAAACCACAAAAGAACAAGCAGAAACCCCTGCCTCAAAACAAACAAACAAACAAACAAGCAAGCAAACAACTAAACAAAACTAAAAACTACCACTTTTATTTTTAAAATATATTCTATTTTTGCTTTTCCTGGGTGCATCCATTTGTCTTAAAATTTCACAAGTCTTAGGAATTGAACTGGACTCTTAGATATTTTAATGTAGAAAAAATGTCAGCATTCTGCATAGTAACTGAATATTTTTGGGCATAAGAACAATGCATTGGTACTTTTTCTTCTAATAATAGAAGAAAATATATTTT
>WEKY01052774.1:0-28004 GCA_013390045.1 Picathartes gymnocephalus | reverse complement strand
TAATAGAAGAAAATATATTTTATTTTATAAAATATACAGCTACTTTACTGTAGAGAAGAAGTAAAGTCAACCTTTTTTATACATGCAGACTGAGTAATACACTGAGGATAAAAAAGAGCCTTTCAACAATAAATTTTCTTCCAAACTAAGTAATCTTTCTATATTGCTGTAAATTAACCTAGACAGTACTTATATTATATGGTTTATATAACTGATGTTAAGTTAACTTTCTGATTGATTCATATGACTTTCCTTAGTATGATCAAATATATTTTTCTCACTTTTTCTTCTAAAGAAGTGGAAAAAATATTATTTCTCTCTTTTCTTTCTTTCTTTCTTTTTTTTTTTCCCAAGTTGACAAAGGTTATTCTTATGGCATGATTCTTGTTCAGATGTGGAATTAGTGGTCTTTTGATCACTGTCCTGAAAACAGAATTATTTACTGAGAAGAATTAGGTCTGATCTTATATTGACTTATTTTCATGCTTCTAAAGCTGTGTCCTTAAAAGACCTGCAGATGTATGTTTACAGTTTGAGTATTTGCTTATCCACTTGCAAAATGTTAACCAGTATTATGCTATTTTGTATTCTGTCAGAAAACTTATATTTAACAAATAAATTGGATTTTGTAATAGCCTTCATGCTATAACCTGAAGAATCTTCTTTTTGTTCCTTTTGTGGGTGGATTTTGTATTTGAAGTTCTTTTTTTTTTAGTATTTTCTGAAAATTTTATTGATATTGAGTCTTTTAAGTTTTCATTGATTCCAGATAAATTATAGTCATAGCACTGAAGGCAGATGCTTATTATTTGTTCTATGAAAGAACACGAAAGTCTCATTCACTTTGTTAGACATAATGAAAGCATAGTAGTCAAAACGAGCAATGATGAGTGATAAAAAAACTGGAGCAGATTTTAGTCACTATGACCTTTAAGCAATAGGTGGCAGTGTTACCTAAATACTCTTTGCTTTGTATTGGAAAAGAATGGGAGTACTTAGGAAGGAGCAGGACATTTGTTTTACTTGTACATAATTGCAGATTTGTACAAACAAATTTCACATCATTAGGGATGTTTTCGAGAAGTTGTCCTAAAAAAATTTAAATTCAGTATCACTATCCACTGAATGAGCCACATTTTTATGTTTTCTGATTTATTAGTTATAATATCATATTGGAATCTAAAATATTCAACTTGTAGCTGAAAAACAAGAATATTTTCCTACGACATGCTGTATTTGAAAATGTGATCCATCTTGACTTCATTATGTATTTATAGTAATAAACACCAAGCACACTTTTAGAAAATATATTACAGAATATACTTTTCTGGTTTATTACAAATTTATAAATTTAGGAGCTAGTTAATAAAGCTTATAGCACACAGTGCTTCTGTAGAGACTACAGGACAAACTTTATGAATTCTTTTAGTATGTACAGCACAATATCACAGAATGGACCTGCACCAATATACAAACACTGTTTCCCTCTTTATGTGCAAGTAGACAATCCTTTCTACACCTGAAAAACATGCAATAACAAAAAAAAAAAAAAAAGGCATTGCTTATCGACATTGATGTTTTACTATCAATTTCTAAACCAAGTATGCCAATATACATATATTCACTTAAATATAAAATGTTTCACAAAATGCAACATTGCACATTACAATCAAAATGAATTTGTTAAGCCATTCTGCTCGAGTGTTACTTATGTATATCTCATCATATAATAATTAAAATACATACTGACCAATGCAGCAGCCATATTCCATACCATGTGTTCTAGCTCTAGGATACAGCTTTCACACAGTAGCAGTTCCAAAGGATGTGTTCATCAGTGTGTGATAGAAACACTATGCAGTACTTTTCTGCAGTTTGAAGTGGGGAGAGGGGGAGAGGACTTGTACAGTATGTAGTCTTAGTTTGATAATTACACCTTATCTATTTACTATGGTATATTTATCAATTTATATTCTAAAAGCAGGATGTTGCTTGTAAGAAGGAGAATAAATGACAATCATGCTAGCGAAAGAAGATAGTGATGGATAGAAGCAATGATGAAATGTGTCTGATAGGGTAGTTTTCTTCCGTACCACCATTTCGTTGCTGCTCTGGGATTACAGCAAAATGGTGGCTACTTATATTTTATGGAAAATGTAAATTTTATGGTAACCTTCCTATAGACTCCAAATTGCTTCTCCCCTCCATCCCTATTATACTGCTTTGTTAGAATGAGTGTGTGGTTTGCCTTCTGAATCTTATAGCACTACAGAAAAAAAAAAGCTCAGTTGCAAAATTCTGCATCAGCAATAAAGACTTCACTTACATGTGATTAAACCAAAGCATAATCAAACGGAAAGATCATGTTTTCTTACATCTACAAATAAAATACTAAATGGCCGTAGGTAAATAAGATTTGGAGTGTATTCTTGTTTTGCACAGCACAGAGCTACTGTGGCTGAGGAAAACATCTGTGACTCCTTTTTGTTTTTTGGGGTAAAACTTAGTCTGTACTATCAAAAAATGCTAATAAGTAGCAGATCTTAAGAAGGAGAAAAGAGATAAAGTCCTAAGGCTTTGCTTTCTACCCTCACTGTTTTTCTGTTCCAAACAGTTGACATGGCATGGAGTGACTAAGCTGTCCTGTAAAAGATCCCCTTATCTACCGTCATGGGCAGGGGTAAGGTGCTGAAACAGGACCTTTCTGAAACAGCTTTTGGGTTTTGCCACTTTACAGAAGGATGTTACTTGTGATAATATGATTTTCCCCAAGTATCTAATTTGTAGAAATGAATTAGAAAACATGGCTCTAAATAGATTTTCTTGCTATCTCCACCTGTTAAAATACAAAGAATTCAGGAAAAAAAAGAAGTAAAGGGAAGTGAACAGAACCAAATCAAGCAAACAAAGGGAAAGGAAGAGTTATGGAGGAGTATTACAGGACTGGCCTTTCCTTATATTCTGCAGGGAAGATAACTTACAGAATACATTCTTTCTGAAGTTACTCTGTTATAGTTAAAGCATGTTATTTAAATATGGGGCATCTGTAAGATACAATTTTATCTCTCTCCAGAAAAATACTTAAAATTAAATGTACATGGTATTATCGAAAATTTCCTTGCCTAATTTCATTATGTTTTTGTTGTAAGCAAACTCGGTTCTGAAGTTGTGAGATTTTAAATACTAGAAAAATAATCAAATATTTTTAAAAATCAGCTTGCAGAGACTTGTCTCACTGTTTACCAGGTGGGTATAAGTGAAGTGATAAAGTATTGAATTTAAAGTATGTCTTAAGAGAGTACATGCATTGATACTACCTATTTTTAAGGAAGCAGGTTGTTCAAGGAATAAATTCTTCCTTGAAATTTTTTTTACAACTATTGAATTTGGCATTGTGATGGCTGTGTGCACGTATATCCGCATGAAAATATACCCTATCTCCAGACATACTGGTTACCTGTAAGCAGAAGGGGTGCATGGTTATTGAAGTTTGTTTGCATGTGCACAAACACACTACTGTTTTTAGCATATCCTGGCAGCTGGAGACAGAAGAGGTGCTACGTTCCCAGTGTCCCTCCAACTTCCACCTCGCCCTCCACAGGTTTTACACACGTGAATGCCTCAGAGTAAATGGGGAGTCACAGCATGATGTGAACACAACATTGCTCTGACTCATTTCTGAGCAGTGCTTAAATTTAAACCTCAATATTATATTTTTTTGAAGAATTATTTTGCCCTGAAATGCTCAAGCATGTTTGAATAGAGATTTTAAATGTAAAAATGGCAAGGATTTAAATATTTTTATGATACAGTTATAAGCTTTTGTTTGCAACACAACTATTTGTTACTCCAGTTTCTTATTTATAACTTGAAAATTGGCAACGCTGTGAGGGAGGATCAAGTTAAGAAATCATTATATTTTATGCTTAACAAAAAAGCAAATTCACTGATATGATTTCACTGATTTCCACTGATTTCAAACTATATTACCTTACTTAAAGCTTGATTGATTGTTTCCTTTGTAATTTGTTTATTTTAGCTGTGCATTTACATGCTAAGATTAGCATATTTTGAAGTTCTATACTAGATGAAATAATGCCCAGGAAGACTTAAAAATCCATTGCTTTATTTTACATGTTTAAACTGAACTGATGTGCACCATACTTTGATTTTAATAAAAAAATCGTAAACCTAACCCCACCTGTATCAACGTCTTAATCTGTTAGCATTATTAGTCACACTCTAAAACATAATGTTGCATGTGAAATCTTCTATTTAAAACTGCAAAATAATAACTTCAATATTTGGCTAATGTACTATGAATATTTCTGGTTTATAGAAGAGTTCTGTAGTGATTTGTTTTTAAAGTTCTCTGCCTTATGTAGAAATACATCCTTTGGTTTTTAAAAATAAAGGACAAATATAAGATGAGCACAGGTTTTACTATAAGCACCTCAACATACATAATAAGGATAAGAAAAAATATATTCTAACCCCACCAAATTCATAATGAGCTCATGGCAAGTCCAAACAACAGCAAAAGTAAACTGAAGCATTTATAATCCTGCAAAATCACAGCTGTGCAGATTAACATTGGTTTGGTCCAAATCTGTCAGAGTTGCTGTTGTGATTTCTGTTTTCACTGTAAATAAAACTAAAATCATCTGTGTCAGAAGATGTGATTAAAAAAATAATTAGATGCAAGGGTTTATGACAGATTGTTATAAATTTGTGAGTAAATGTAGGGCTTTATTTTTACATAAAATACATTTTAAAATCTCAATGAAGTATAAATTGTTCATATATTGTAAAAATATTTTTAAAAAATTGTTCTAATATTTTCACATGTAATAATGCAAAAATCAAATCTGTTGATTATTTCTTTGTGTCAAAACATGTGATAGTCATAAATATACAGAAACTATTCAGAGGATATACATTTTCTAATTTCAATCACATATTCAGTTAACACATTTTCTAAATTTTGCTGCAGACATTGAATAACTCAAAAGTTTTATCCTATCCAAAAAAGTCCAACTCCAAGGGAACAGTCCAATCTTTTTACTGAACAGGTATAGCTGTCTAATCGGTATGGGATAGCTCATTTCATGCCTGCAAACTTGCTATTAGCCTTAACTGTTAGTTTATTTCTCAGTATGTTTAAAAAAATTGTAAAATAATATTAAAGCCCACAAACACATTTCTGTTGCCTCAATTACTTATCTTTAATAAATTCAGTGTTTTACATAATGTCTTGCAAAACAAGGAGTTCAGAAGGGTGTTAATTTTGATTCTGAAGTTTCAGAAATGATCGTATTTTGGTATAATTTTGAGGTATCTATATAAGAGTATTTTGGCTTTTCTGCTTCGTTTTACTGTTGCAAATTATTGATTAAAAAATTACAATTTAAGTTTTTGTCATGAAGCATTTTTAGTAAAATTTTTGTTGTCTTAGCATCAGTCATGGAGCAAATTTTTACTAGATAACTCAAATAATTCAGACCAACAAAATGAATGCCAATTAAAAGAATAAAATAAATAATGACAAAACACAAATCAAACATTTTTCCTTTCTTTTTTTCCCCTCAACTTCTGATGCTGGCAAAGATAAAAGCTATGCAATTACATCTCAGCAGTCAGAATGCTGAATTTCACTAGATTTGTCAATCAGAAACCTCAATTTACTTGCTCACTTTCATAAAATTTAGAAGCAGGCCACAGAATGGTAACCTAATGTTCTGTCTGTATGGTTGCAAAATTATTTCCAGCCTGTTTATTTATTTGGTAGTGTTTTGGCCAGTCATTTTTAAATTGGCTAGTAGTGGGCTACACTTTGTTCTCCTGGGAAATTTTTCTATTGGTTAACTCACAGTCAGGTTTTTCTTTTTCCCCTACTGATACACTCCCTTTATTAATTTCCTCCCATTACTCCTAGTTATACCTCCTTTTACTATGCTAAATAATTCCTTTTATGCTAAATAATTCCTTTTTTCCATTTTTGAGTTATCACTCTGTAACATTGCTGTTCTCCTTTTTTATGGAAACTGTCTCAAATTGGCAAGGTCTAAAATATGCTGAGTTAAATCTGCCATAAAAGACTTTATTGACAATTACTATAACTTAAACACAGTCCTGCTTTAATAAGTTCAGCTAAAACTGAAGTTTGAATAATTTTTGTTAACTGAAGCAAGAAATCTATTAAAAGGAGCCCTCTATTTTGAACTGTTTGGTAGTGATGTAATGGGGCCAAATGATTAACCATAGCATAGATAGCCAAAATCCTCTGGGTCAAATTACCCTGTCTGCTGAGAAGCACAACAGGGTTGAAAGAAACACAGATGCCGGACAAATGTTTCTGGTGAGAGGAAGAAAACTATTACGAGCCTGTCTCCTTTTTTCCGGAGTTGAAGTTATTTCAGCCTGCTCTCCTTCCCTCTCTGCATTTTCCTGAAGGCTGGAGACTGCCTAGTGCTGAAACCTCTGGATACCCTCTTCCAAAACAAGGCTTTCTCCTCCTGTCTGAGGGGCCTGGGGCTCGGTGCTGCAGATTTGGCCTCACTCCGATCCTAGGTGGAGAAGAGCTGGACGGGCTCACTGACTGCATGTGCCTGCAAAGCAGCACGTCCTCCTGCCCAGGGTCCTACCAGGGACTGAGCCAGTGAGGAGGAAACATGCTGCACAGTGAGTAGCATCTGCAGACTACTTCTCTGACAGGCTTTGATCAAACTTCTTACCTGGAAGAGCCCAGCTAGGGACAGGGGCAGCAATTCAAGGCTGGCAGACACCACAAAGGGAGACAATAAGGTAGGGTGAATGCAAAAAACTCCTTTCAAACAAGGTAACAGGTTCCTCAGTAAACCTCATGGCATTTTGGAAAATTTGGATAGTAAACATAGATAAAATATGTCTCATTTTCTAAACTCTCTTCTCTCTCTGCTTCCTTTCCCTGGAGAGACCCCTAAATTTAGTTAGAGACTTTTACACCAGCAGGCTGACAGGGATTGAAAACCACTGCAGTAATGCTGCTCTGATGCATGCTACCACCATGGTTACAGCAGGAAGGCTTGCTGCTCTTTGACACCGTGCATACGACATTAGTAACTCTCCATTTGCATCAGGGCTGGTTTTGCAAAATAGCATGTGGATTCTAAGCTGGCTGTTGTCAACAGAAACTGAGGGCTCATTCCCTTTGACAAGCCAGACATGTTTTAAGGCTACCTGTGTATGCTTAAATGGGGACTCAGGTTTTTTCTCCTTCAGCTGATCATCTTTTTAAAACTTTGGTTTCTGCATCTGAAAGCACTGGGCCCTCAAATTATGTTGATTATTAATTTTATTCTATTTAATTCTCTAAACTGCTGTGAATTTTTACAAATATTTCAGTGTAATAGCAATGGCTGTCTTTATTACATTATGTATTCTGATCATCACATTAGTTCTGATAAAAATTAAGTGTTCTGAGATTCATCTTATTTTGCAGTTTAAATCTGCTTTTGGAATATTTTATCTTGTCTTGCAATGTGATCTCTTGCTGAGAACACCTGAAAATTGACACAATTTAATGTAGGCAAAAATCCTATAGGTACTGGAAAATTGTTTCACAAAAAAATCTTCATTTCCTTTATATCTTGATATAATTTGTTTAAAACTATTCTTCTACCCCTTGGAGCATGTAAAAGTGCTCCATGTAAAGAGGTCCCTCTGCCCTTGTTCTTTAGACTGTAGTGAGGCTGCTGAAAGATTTGAGTGATGGTGCAATGCTTTAAATTAAATATAGATTTGGGGTTCTGAGCCTGCTGAGTTGAGTGCTGTAAACACTGGAGGACCAATCAAAACAAACATAAGTGACACGAGTGATCTTCATTTAATCATCTGGCATTTCTCTTGACTTGTTTAGAGACAAATGCTTTTGTTTCCTTTGGTGCAATGTTGTTTCTAGATCTGCTCTGAATTTTCATTTACAAAGAGTACATCACAAGATAAATAGCATGCTTTTACCTTGAGCAGCTAGTTAAAAATGTAGAGCATGAAGCAAGGGAGCTGTAGCATTTGAAGGCTCTGTTTTCCTCATGTGATGAGCTGTATTCCATCTGTGATCAACTGTGCTTTCTGTTTTAAAATATCCTTACTCCATCATGCGCTGTTTATGAGTATAATCTCCAAATTGAAATTGCTGTGGCTGAGAAGAAAGAAGCATAATTTGTACATGTGTGTGTGTGTGTGTGTGTGTGTGTGTGTGTATTCATTAACATTTGAGGTAGCAGGTGTTGAGAGCTCTTTTTCCTTGTATGAATACATTTTGCATCAGTGGAAAGCACTGAGACATCTTAAGCTGCAATCTTTTGTGAGCAGCAACTTAGGATTCTTTTGATTGTTTCACTAGAAGAGGACCAAGCCAAGGCCCTTCTCCAGTGCTAATAGCTCCAGAATATTGCTCAGCTAAGTGATGAAGAGAGCTTACATGCTGAAAATGTTTCAGGAAGAGAGTTATCAGAGAAAAACAGAAACAAAAAACACCCCAAATATAAAAAACATTTTAATTGCTTGTGAAACAGGGATGAGAGGGTCAAAACTTCATCTTACAACTTTAATTTCTGAGTGCAGAATACTCATTGCAAAGGTTGGACTTGAGTTGGAAGACTAAATGATTGTGTAAAGATATGTTTTTTCACTTCTATCATTAAAGAGCTGGGAGGAATAGCAGAGCAGCCCTTGGAAAGGTATTTATTTGTTGTTTTTGTCCTTCTTGCTCTGTGCAAGAGCTTGACCTTTCCAGTGGCGATCTTATCCTTTCAGAGGCCTTTTGCATATGCTGTCATCATGTTCACCATTAAAAATGTGACAAACTATGGAGAATTTCCTTTTTTAACTGCAGCAGAAAAATACACTCCTTTGCCATAAAGGGAGACCATGGAGTAAAAAAAATATTAGTCCATTTCAACACCGATCACTAATTTATGTAGTACAGAATATCAGCACAGAGAAACGGGGGAATAATGAACAACTCGTGCAGAGGTGACTTTAGGAGAGAGTAGACTGAGATGTTAAAAATAAACAAACCAAGTCGCTGATGAGAGCCATGCTTAATACGAAATGCACCTTTCCCCTTTGAAGGGCAACATCACGCAGCTAGAATGTCTCATACGGGCTGAGAAAAGAAAGACTAGTTAGTGGCCAAGAACACCCTGATATTCTGCGCTACAAATTGAAAGTGAAGGTTACTTTATTGTAGACTTTATCTTAAAGCAGTAAAACGGGTAGCTGCAGCTACAACTGAAAGTATTGATTTTGTAATTTCAGCAAATTAAGAACAAGACAGGAAACCTATTAAACCTTTCCACTGATTGCCAGAGCACTTTTTGGTGATGCTGGTGCTGACATTAAAATTACATGCGCCTGTCTCTTTAAAGCCAAACATATACATTTTACAGAAGATAGTGCCAGCTAACATGCTGAAAAGGGATCTTCATAAATCTGTGTAATTTCACATTTCAGATGTGAAACTTTTGAAGCCTGATGACATGAATGTCAAGCAGCACATCTAAAATTTTCATAAATTATGGTTCATGTTCGATGTGCTTTCATTACATTTTAATAAATTAAAATTTTCACAAAGCCAGAAGATTTTTTATAATAATAGCAAAGATTGTAACGCTAGTAATAGCATTATCTGTCAGAACATTATGAGTAATGATTATGTAAAAATCTATGTAACAAAGGCTAACAGAAGAAATGATCAAATTATATTCTTCTGTATCTTGTATAAAACAAGTTATTTTATTATGGTAGCAAAAAAACCAACTTCTCTTAAAGCAATATTTAAATTACTTTTAAAAATCAGTGTAATTAAATTAAAGTGGATTACAACAGTTAAAATCACTTGTTTCATAAAGGATTGTTTTAAAGTTTTGCTTTAATATTACTAAATATAAATTAAAAAGCTGTATCTTTCAAAAATGCACTATTTCTAATAGTCCTTAGGAAGAATGAGGCAGAGCAAGGAAAATTATACCTGAATCCACTCAGAACACCTTATAAAGATGTAAGTTTCCAGTTTATCTAATTCATAAATATTTTGTTTCATCTGAGCTAGTATTTGGCATCATTCCAGTGTGTAAACAAGCACCGGTTTTACACACACAAATCTAATTTACAGGCAAGCCATCATCTGCATTTACTGTAGTAGCCAGCAGTTTGTGATGTGGCTGTAACAGAAATGCACAGTGATAGAGGAGGAGGTGGGAATGTAAACTTAAAAAGAGATTGGATTTGTAACAACAAAGGCGCTCTTAAAAAGTGTGGGGGAACACTGCTGAGAGACTGTGAGCAAGTCTCCATCCGAATGGGCTTCAGGACCTGTAGCAGGTGTTTACACCTAAACCTGAGTGAGAATTCAGCAGCTTATGTTACCAGGGAAGCCTCAAAATAGTGTATGAAAATGCGTTTCAGGTGTGAAAATATGTATTTAAAGAGAAAGGTGAGAATAGGCGAAGTGGATTTAGTAGTCAGAGAGATCTGAAAAAAGTAGGAGGGAAAACTTAAGAGAAGTGCAGATCTTCAAACAAATGAACAAAATCTTTTTTCTCTGCTGAAGGAGAAATGCACATGAGGAGTGCTGGAGTGCTCTGACCACCCCTCCAAGGCCAATAGAAACTGGGATAGTAATGCTGACTATTTCCTGCATGTCTCTTCAGTTTCCCAGGAATGCACACACATGCCTGATTGTACAGACTGATGTGTTTTCCCTTTGTTTTCACAGGAGATATGCCAAGCTACTGATGCCTGCCAAATTGGATACTGCACATTGCATATTACAAGTATATTCAGATAACACCTATAACTCCACAAAAGTATTGGTGCTTTATTCTACTGCAGAGGCAGAAAATTACAGAGACATCCACCTCCCACACAGTTTGTAATCTGGGACTTCACTGAACCTGGAGCAAAGACTGTGAAGAGGAGAAAGATGCAATAACAGTAACTACAGGTGCATACTTAGGTTATTCACTCTGGCCTATATATTTACAGGTGGCCACCACAATAACCACTCCCAGAGGGTGATAATTTGTAGGGATAGAGGAAAAAGGTAGGTTTTTAGGGAGGAGTCTAAAGGGATAAAAATCAGTAACTGCTTGAGAGATGATACTTTATTTGGTACAGCATGTCTTCAATAATCCAAGAAGAAGATTTAACTTACCTTGTTGGAATTCCTTCTGGCCATTTGACAATGCTGAGATTTTATTAAACGTACTGTGAGTTTGAGCCTTCCGATTTTTTTTCTTTGAACAGCCTCTCTTCCTACTAAACATGGTTTTTTCACTTGTCCATAGCAGATACTCACTACCAGCCACTCTCCTGTAGAGCTATAATTTTGCCAGAGTTCTGATTAATGGTGTTTCCACTTAAATTTAATATAGGGTTTTCAGGGTTTTTTAGGTCTGTCAGAACACTTAAGTGCATTTAGTTTTTAATGGAATGTTTCAGTTTTGAACTGGAATATACTCATGTATATGTTTTACTTATTCGTATGTATAGTTATGTATATATATACAAACATGAACCAAAATCTCCCACTTAGTGGTTTCAGGAAGGTGAAAGAACAAAGAATGACTGTGTGGCAGAAGGTGCAGCCTAAAATGTTCCAGTCCTTCCTTTACTTGATTTAAAGTGAAGACTAGAACATCAGTCTTCAACATCCATGGAGAAGACCTAAAATTTAGACTGAAATAATGCCTAATATTTTTTTTTTCCAATACAGGAGACAGATGGAGACATAAACAAGAAGAACTAGTAGCCAAGTAATGTGGAACAGTTGCTGGAATGTTGCACGTACAACATAATGTAGAGTTGCATGTAGGTCTCCCACAGTCCTGGCAAGTGCCCTCATTAAAAGCTCTTTTATGTTATGCTGCAGAACTTGCTTTCCATATGAAACACTTGGAGAATCTGGCTTATGATCCAAGACAAATTGAGAAAAAAAATATTAAATATCCCAAAATGTTGCAGTGTAGGAGAATCAGGTCCTGCACACCTTTACACTGGGAGCAATTGAAGGATTTTTGACACATGTGAATCTGTGCTCAAAAAGGCACAGGTGCACACTAAAAAACACTGATCTCTCTTAAAATTTCATTTTTGCCTTTAAATCTGTCCAGAAACACAGAAACAAAGCTGTCCAAACACCACTTGAAAGTGTATCAACAGGAGACAAAGTCTTTGGCAGAAAAATGTTGATTTTGTGGAAGGCAATTGTGGACACCAATGTCTCAATTTCTTCGTGTGTTGTACATGAAAAGAGCTAAATCCATTTGCATAGCCCAGATAAAGTTATGTACCACTGCTGGAAACATGAATTAGTAGGAAAATATATCTACTGATGTTGAGATGTTAACATGAAGCTTTCAAGGGCTGATTTTCAGTACACATACAGTGAAAATAAACTTGCATTTGAGGGTTGAGGAAATCAATAAAGTTTAAGTTAATAAGACATGTTGATAACAGGACTATGCTAAGTGAAATTGCAGGAAACATTGGATATGCTTTTAATAAATTGTGTCATTTTAGACTCTCTGAATTTCACAGAAATTGTGTAAAAATAGAGGAAGCAAAATAGATTCCTAGAAGTGTAAAATAAAGAGAGAAATAAAGAATTTAAATTACCTGAAACAGATTGCAGAACTGATTAAATCAGTATTCTTGGATGATGTCACCGAAGTAGATGAACACAAATCTATACTAAACTTAATATCAGTAAAAGATTTTGCACTAGAAATAGTGATATTTTTGTAGAAATTGAAATAAAATATAATTACAAATTGTGATGAAGAAAAAAGAAAAAGAAAAAAATTCTCACAATTTATTTTCTTCTGAATACAGTGTATAGTATTCACATATAATAAATGCAGTAGGTACATTCCTGTTACAGTCTGCACAGCTTTTTTTATTGTGTAAGTTCTGATTTTCCTTGGTTTATTCTTTCACCTAGGTAAGCAAACTGATGGGAAACAAGTGTTTCTTTACAAAGAATTGACTTTTCTATTGAGAAATCATTGAGTGCTAAATACTCTTTGATGACCTGAAAAATGTTTCTAAGGATAACAGAAGGGAGAAATCTTTTGAAGTTTAAAGACAATATCTTTTTTTCTTTCACTGCTTTCAAACAAGGAGTGTGGAGAGACATGGGTGAGAAGAGAGAAAATATGTTTTCGGTTTATGGACTTCAGTGTTGTTTGAAATTCATAAAGGAATTTTGTTTTTATTTTCTTTGTTCCCTCCAAGTTTTCCTTATTGTTTAATCAATGTTTCTACTGGGGCAAATATATGAAAGGAATTATTTTGTCTCATGGTTGTGACTCATAAAGACATGGTTAAAGACAGAAATGGTAAACTATTGTCTTGAATCAAACTTAGAAACAGTCAAGAAAATACCAAATATTTTCCAGAAATAATTAAGTGAAACTAAATACATCAGTCAGTTCCTTATTACTGTTTAATTTTTATCTTTTCTATAAGAAGAAGGGAATTGGAATTGAATTTTGGTTTTGGTTAATTCTCAGAATATTTGGACATTAATCTGAATTTACTGAAATTATTCTCTTTGTAGCTTAGGCATTTACCATAGTTGCTTGTTCATCCTTGAAATGCTCTATATTTTTGTCATTCTGTTTCATCTTTTTTAATTGTGATAGGTACTTTCTTAATCTACTTTCCTTTGTTATTAATACAGATCAATTAGCAGCTATGCAGGAAAAGTGGCAGGATTGGTGTTTTTCCATATTGTTGCCTGTTGGTCTGCTATACAGCACCATTTGCATCTCATTTCTTCCCAAACACACTTTCATATGCCATAAGCTGGGTTATATTCATTGTTCTTTCTCTGCCCACACCCCTCTTTTCTGCCTCTCTTCTTGCCTCTCTTGCTTCCCAGATTGAGAAATTTGATTCTGTTGATCACAAGACAACAGGGTGTGTATGCTCAGAAGGCATAAATAGTTTTCCATCTTCTGTTAATGAAGGGGATTTCTCCCGTAAAGTACCACTCTTCCAATGTGAGTGCCTGCTAGCATCATTTTGGATCGTCCACTGGTCCTCCACTCTAGTTCTGTTTTTTCCAGGAAGTGCCTCTAAAAAGAGAAGGATTGTCTTTTCCCAGATCCCCTACTTTTCCTATACTAAGTGTGAAAGTTGAATGTGGCTTCACCTGTCTCTGCTACATTCTCATGTTTCCCACTGAACTGAGAATCATCACCTAATTCCCATAAACTGAGAGGGAAGGTATTAGAACATTCTGCGTGCTGGCTCTGACACTCTCCTTATCTTTCAAGTGTCAGCTTTTGTAGTGGTGAACACCTAAATGTGGCACTATGGGGTAAACTATATAAATGGAAATGTTATATTGTGATAAGGGGAATGGAGTTAGTTTTAGAATTTCTTCCTAATTTGGGATGTTTGCTTTTTCAAAAACCTCAAAACTTAAAATGTGTTATGTGGAAAATAATTGTTTGGTAACATTCCCACGGAATGTGATGGAGAAGTGAATTTCCTTCTATCTCTTCAGAGAATTCAGAGCTATAATAAATGCTTACAATTTTTTCCCGTTTTGTTTAATTTACTTGGCTGCCTTGTTTTAGGAGTCACCTAAATGTGTTAGATACTTCAATGGAAAAGTGTGTCTTAGGCATATTATTTTAAAGCTCAACACCACACCAGGAAGAGATTAAGACATTTTTGTACTGTGCTTCCTTTGATTTTTTGGATATGATGACCAGAAACTGGTTTAGAGTTGCAGCCTCAGCATGTCTGGAGAAAAGCTCATATCTATGAATATGACATATGATACATTAACTCCTTTTTCACATGCTAAATGGAAGATGGTGAAACTAAGACAAGGCAATATTTTAAGAACATGAAAGCAATCTTTTATAGCAAAGAATAATTTCTAAAGGGAGGAATTAGAAACCTGCAGCCTAGGACATCTAAAACTGGTATGTTTATTGTCCATAAAAGCTTATTCTTGCTATCCACTCCGTACAGCTTAACTCTGGACTAGGTGATAAAGTAAGTCTTGTATGCTTCCTTGAAACTTACTGGGTTTTTTTCCAAAATCAGGAATGAAGTCTTACCTATCTACTAAGGAAGATTGTAGAATGAGAGAAGGTGACCAATATATAGCCAGGTTAACCAGAGAGTGGTCCCAGCTGCCCGTTGAGGTGTGCTGCTTTGGGGAAGTCTCTCTGCAAGTGGGAAGACTTTCTTCTTATTGGAAATATGGATGCAATGGGCTTCATCACTTAGCCAGATGAACTTCAGCTCAAACATGAACAACAAAGTCAAATATATATACGGCCTAAGGTGGTCCTTTATATTTTGTAACAAGAAAAAAAAGCTTTGAAAAGATTTTTTTCATTTTAAGCCTTAAAGTAAATGAGTATTCACATATATGCACAGACACAAGAAAGTCAAAGGGATGGGTTTAAATTATGTATTTGAAAAATTATACGTTACAAGTTCTTTTTATGTGTCTTACCTTTCACACCACTAAAATGTGAGGATTATTAATTTGGAAACATGACAACAAATATAACATCAAGAAAATGACTATTTAAATATGAAAATAGAGCTTCATATTTCCAGGAAGAAGGAGATGTAGATTAGAAATATTTTCAACTGTGAATCCATCTATTTCTTCACGAAATTATCTGGGCAGGTTGAGAACATTTGAGGGATCTGCCAGTGTAGGGGGCAATATCTAAACAACAAGGGTGTTTTCCTAAAAAGAAGAAGAAATTTAATGGTTTTTCTAATGAATGTTACAACTAAATGTTACAGTAGACTGGTGAGGAAGATTTTGCCATCTCCATTGTTGTCTCTAAAGAAAGAAATAGTAGAAAAATATCCATTGGGAATGTTTCAGATGAGGCCTTTATGTACAGGGTAGGATTATTGATTTATGTGGGTTTTTTCAGGCTCAATTTCACTTCTGAAGAGCAGGCAGCTTTTTTAAGGGGTGGTTCTGAGAGAAGGACAAACCTGCACGGTCTCTTCACTAAGCACTCCCAACTACACCAGCAAGTGAATGTTGTCAGACATTTAAAACAATGAAGGAGACTAAAACTGGGGACTGTGGGTTACAACCCCTACAGCATTGTGTTGAATGGAAGATGGACATACCCTGACTGTGAGGCTGGAGAAAGATCAGCCTCAGACTGATTTTCTTGGACACGGACTTTTTACAAGGGCATCTTGTAAAATAGGACGAGAGGCAATGGTTTTAAGCTGAAAGTGGCTAGGTTAAGATTAGATTTTAGGAAGAAATTATTTACTGTGTGGGTGATGAAATCCTGGAGCAGGTTGCCCAGAGAAGCTGTGGATGCCTTATCCCCAGCAGTGTTCAAGGCCAGGTTGGATGGGGCTTGGAGCAACCTGATCTAGTGAAAGGTGCCCCTGCCCATGGCAGGGGGGTTGGAAAAAAATCATGTCTATGGTCCCTTTCCAACCCAAGCCAGTCTGTGATTCTTGCAGAGATGTCTGCAAACCCCTCATTTTATGGCAGGGTAGCAGGGAGACGTGCCCACTGCCTTCCAGCTGTCACTGCACTGCTAGTGCCTGATCCTCATGCATGCCCTCTGACCTAGCTCCTCTCCACAGATCTCTTGAGCCCAGTCCAGGACTTAGGCCAAACATTTTTGCACACTGCCAGAACTTCGCTAATCGCTCTGCTGCTCGGGGTGCTGTGACTGCGCCGGTCGAGGGCAATCTCTCTGGGGACCTTCTCTGATCCCCAGAACCCGATCGCAGCCGCAACAAGCAGAGCCAATAGCAGCGTGAAGAGCAGGTGACCACAGCGAGAAGAAGTCAAGCAGGGAGGACTCAGCAGCTCTGCATACCAGCTAAGATTTATTTAGCTGATGGGGAGAGACTAACTGAGTCAGGCCACCAGGCGTTTCACATAGAAGGACCGAACCTCCTATGCTCTGCTCCGAGAGACCGTGAAACACAGGTAACAGGGGGTTCCATACCCCCAGGGTCCCAGGGGTGGAGGCACAAACATGGCCAATTGGGAAAGCCCAAGGGTGTGGTCCAGGGCTGAGGGACAGGTTACACAGCAAACAGGAGAACAGGGGAGTGGGGTTACACCTGTGAAGGCCAATGCATAGCCATATGACAGAGACCTTTCTAGAACTTGGGGCAGGGGTGAAAGGAGAATGGCAGGGGAGAGAGAGGGATTCTCTCGCTCGACCAGGGGGGGGGACAGAGAATTGACAGGGAGAGCATAGAGGGTCCAAACAAGGGTACATGGAACAAACCAAAATACAATTAACCAATAAAAACCGCTGCGTCACCAGAGGTCAAGAGCAATCAAATCATCCTGGTGGTCCCCAATAATGAGTCTCTCCCTCACAAACAGGGGGCAAGGTGCAATGGAGGTGAGACTTTTCCTAGTCTGGCTCTTCGCGGCAGACGTGAAAGGTGCCTCCCCGTCCTCAGTGAGCATGATTCCCACGGTCTCTGAAAGACATGCATGCAAAGTGTAAGTGAGTCTACTTACAAAAACTTTTGACAGGTATCCTCAAATTTTGTTTCAGTTGCTTTGAATTTAGAGGAATATCTCTTTCAGCCAAACTGTAATTTGAGTGAACCTACTGACCAGGCTTAGCAGGATGAGGGCATCCCTCATCCCCTTGGGAATTACCTAACAAAGATGGGGTCTAGGGAAAAGAGGGAAAGAGAAAGCAGCTGAAGAAGCATCAGACTGTCAGCCTGGAACATGGAGCTGCTCATCACATGCATCTCCACTGATATGGAGGTGCCTCATACTGCATCTACCAAAAAGGTGATAATCCAGGAATGACTGAAAAATTTGCCTGCTGGGATGGAAATGGTTATCTACCCATTTCATATTTTTTACAGACCAGATATTGAATACTTCTAGTTCAGAATTGCAGGTCTTTAATGAACCACTTAAGGAGCACAAAGATGAGTGGTTTCCCTTTGGCTTAGCAAACCATCCTCTCCTGAAGGGCTGTGAAAGGCAAAATAATTGGGACAGAAAATGGGGTAGAACTTTGTACCTGAGCACATTGTCTCCTGTGGTATATAGGTCACATTTGCAATATCTTTCCTGAAACCAAAGATGCAAATTTAGAGCATTGAATTCGCATTTTTGTTCTCTGCACAAACAAAGCTGATACTACTGGAATTCTGATTAAGTCTAATGAGGGAAAGTGTAATATATTCATTCCTTCCAATCTGGCTTCTTGAACAGATTAGCTACAAAATTTGCCCTTCTTCATGCTAACAAAACATAAACATAGTTAAAAGGAAATCATAATACTACTTGATGTAAACCCAGTGCTTAATATTTTAATCTTTAAAGAATAAAAGTTAACACATCAGTAGCAAATTAGGAAGATGACATCTTGGTCTATTTACAGTAATGGTTAATAATCAGGAGATTAACACTGATGCATACCAAGAGCAGGTTTATGCATGAACAGTAGGAGGTGATAACATCCTATTCAACCAAGAGGTCTTTGAGTCTACTACAGGATTTTGTCACTGAGTCAAATGATTGTTAAAGGAATGAGCAGACAGAAATCCTAGTTAAGACAAAGTTTTGTGCAGAAATGTAATAAAAAAAATAGAGTAAAAAAATCATGGGAACATTTTAAGACACTATTTTCATTTGTAATATTTTTTGTGTGTATACATGGTACGTTTTTCAAAGTCCATGAATACATACATACCTTGCATATACTACACCTATAGTTGCATAAACATTCAGATAGGTTAGAGATAGCCATTATCACTTGTTAGAATAACTTAATTAAACTTGCTTATTAAAACCCTTTAATTCGTTAGTGATAAAATCTTGATTAGTACATTTTCCTGCTAGGTGACCTTCTAATTTAATAGAAAACGAATTTTTAAATGGAGAAAAATGCCTGTGGCAGAGATTTTGTGCCAGTGAATAGAGTTTGTAATACACATAGGGATATAATCGGGCCTAATTAGTGAGGGTGCAAATGAATTTTTATTTCATACACCAGAAGTGTCATTGATGAACCATGGTTTGGAGTTTGAAATGCATTCAGGCTGGCAGTATGGGACTGACGTCTGTGGGAAAATCACAAGCTAATTCATTGATTGCCCCTTGGAAATTACTGCTGTTAATTGTTAGGTAATTAACATGGAGCTACAATTATACTGGCCTTAGGGGGTGATTAATGTTTCAACATGTCACATTAGCAGCGGCTGCATTTTAAAAGCTTTTCTTTTCACATGGTTTAGAGACAGATGGTATATTGTCTATGGAAAATTGTTTTCTTTTACTAAAGTTTATACCAAGACTAAGTGAATGTTCTTCTTGTGCTGGAGTGTAATTTTATATAGCTGAATTGTGTGCGTCTTGCCTGATGCACCTTAAGAAATAATATTTGTTTTAAAAAATCCCCACTATACCTGCTATGAATGTATAAAATATGCATATTGAAAGGAAATTACGCCTGTTCTTATTTTTTAGGTAGAAAATAAAAAATAGATAATGTAAGATTAGACTTCTTCATGGCAACTCTTACATTATTTACTGCTGATATAGGGAAAAGCATTGCACAATATGATGCTTATTACAATCAATATAATTTAAACAGAAACCAAATAAAACATGTTGAACAAATGCATTTAGTAACAGTTATAAACAGTATATTAATATCTCCACATTTCAGTATTTTGCTTTGTTCTATGTTAAGATTTTTTTCTCTTCTTCCAGATCCAGTAGTCAGAATAAGACTAGCATGGACTTTTTAGAGTCATACTGTGTTCTCCTTTATTGGCTACTATGCAGAATTAAATCCTTAAAACCTTCCATCAAAGGCAGTAGTGTCTATGTTATGAAGACTGTTTATGTATTCTGGAATTATTACCTATATTTTCTCTCTTTTTTTTCTTCTATATGCTGCTACCCTAGACAGACATATTGCAAACAGGTGAGTTATTGGTATTCACCATGTAAATATTTTCTTGGTAATATTCCTAAAACATGGAAAATGTAT
The DNA here is from genome assembly GCA_013390045.1 of Picathartes gymnocephalus. NCBI lineage: Eukaryota > Metazoa > Chordata > Aves > Passeriformes > Picathartidae > Picathartes > Picathartes gymnocephalus. The sequence goes on along the minus strand of WEKY01052774.1, from coordinate 7,953 downwards.
GTTCCTGTTTGCTGTAGTTTTGCAAGAACTTCAATTTCTTCTCGTAATTGATAATGGCACTAAGTCTTGTGAAGGGATATGTTTAAATGTCACACTTGGATTAGTTTCTACAAATTCTTTAGGTTTGTAAGATTACTTCTTTGTCTTCTATTGACAGTGAAGTCGCATAGTCCAAAGATGTTATGGACCTCTGGTAGGTGAAAGGATCAGCTTCTATGACACCATATATCTTTCTCTTTTTCTTGTTTCATTTTTTGTCTTCCTATGATATTTCAACTTGCAGTCTTTCTTGGTAGTCTTATACAATGATCTTTCTTATGACTCCAGTCACTTGCATTTGTATTGATTGGTCCACTGCAATATATCACAGAAATCTTTACTTTTTCAGGCATGTCTGCTAATAATTTTTAATTTCTGCTAAAGCAGAAGGACATCTGCTTTAGGACATCTGGAGGACAAGTTTCTATTTTAGAAACAGCCTTTTTACAATAATAAAAAAATCCCTAAAGAAATATAGCAGAAGAGATACACAAATTTTGTAAATTTTATTTTGTCTTTATGATTTTAATTTCCAAAGAATGGTATGCACTATGAATTAACATCCACTTAGGTTTCATTCAGCTGAGTATTTTTGCCTTCTCAGAGGACCCCAGGTGTTACCTACACATGCAAAATATCAGTGACTGAACTGAAAGAAGTGGGTTTTATGAAGAACATAATGGAAGGGAATGATTAAAATTATTATACTGCAGGAGATCACCTGCATTTGGTTATTCATTCAGGCTTTCCTGGGCTTTCATTTGAATGATCAGGAGCCAGAAAATGTCAGAACATGGGTAGGTTTAACCAGAGAGTCTGACCACTGCTTTTAAAGAGTAATAGTTGTAAGCTGAAACAATGCTTGGTCAGCAGAACCCTTAAGCATATGGTTAACTTTAAGCACATGAGTAGCTCTGTTGACATTACAATTAAGTCTCTACTTACATGTTTTGTTATATTAGGGTCATTGCCCTGGGAGGGCTCCATAGGGGAAGAATACTTCAGCTGGCAGTCTCACAAAGTTACTCCTGGCCCTGTGTCTATGGAATAGTAGATTCATCTGTACAAAACCCTCAAATACCAGTATCTGTGCTCATATGTCCTAGAATAGATCCTAATTTAAACTAGGACCATTTTGGGGCTTTCTTAGTATGTAAGAGATGTGCAATTATTATTAATTCTTGCTTTAAGGACTGTCTGCATTCCCAGCGCATTAAGAAGGATGAGCACCAGATTCTAGATGATTGTTTGATCACCAGTAAAAGTTTGAGGCCATAGCAGTCCTCAGAATATGTTATATATATTTATGTTAGCTCATTGAATCATTTTCTTCTGAATTTTCATCTGATTTCTGTTTATGGGGTTTTTGTTTTATTTTTGGGTTTGGGGAGTGGGGCTGTTGTACTAGTTTCTATGAAACTTATGAAAGCAGTGTCTGTGCTACTGGTCTAATTTAAATTTAGGCTTTTATGCTAGTTGATTATAATATAAGTGCTAAGAGTGTGGTGAAAAAAGATAGCAGGAAACTGCAGATATTTATTTATTTTCTTCCTTTTCTAAAGTGACTGTAACCACCCTAGTAATAATACTTATTGGGAGATTATCTCAAGTGTCAGGATTTCCAAGTTTGACTCATAAATTCCAAAGGCTCTCTAGACCAGTGTACTTCAGAGGACATAATACAGAAGTTGTCGGTCACTTGCTAAGAAAAGATCTTTGAAGCAGGCATTGTTCTGCCATGGTTTGCAGAAGGAACTGGCTGAAAAGTTTGGGTGCTCTATGGAAGCATGTGTCATGGTTTGGGAATGGTATTCCCCAGTTTAGTGTTCCCACTGAAACACTCCAAATCACTTGCTTCACTCTCAATCACCCCTCCCGCTCATCCCCTCCTCCTCCAGAGGGATGGAAAGGGGAATTGGAGACACAAAAGTTAAAGTTCACAGATCGAAATAAGAGCAATTTACTAGAAAGAGCACTGGGATGAGAAAATTAGCAGTGATATCAACAATACTAATGACAGAAGGTGCATGAAGTGAACAATTTGCCTGGGGTGCTCACCCCTGACAATACCTGACTGCTCCTTCCACCAGTCTACTCAAGCCAGAAGGAATTCTTTCACCCCCTTGCCCTCCTGGCAATGATATGAGATGTTATAGAATAACCTCCAGGTCCTAGCCATGCCCCTCCTGGACACTGCAAAAATTAACCCTGTCCTCCTGGCCAGAACCAGGACAGGATGCTTGAGGAGGCCACTAGGAAAATATCTAAGGAATGGACTTGTTTGAAGGACAGGTGAGGAGGTGAAATAGAGGAATTACCCCTCTCTGTGTGAAAATTTAAGGCATGTTATATGCTTTTTAGCAAGGTGCCTCTTTCCTGCTCTGTTTTTTTTTTTTCTTCTAGCAGTTTTCTTACACTGAATTGGAAGACAAAATCAAGGTGGATTTGTATGGGTGAAAAGTACCATGAAAACCATGGCACCCATTGTTACATACATGTAAATATGCATCTGGCACAGGATAGAATATTCCAGAGGAACAGAATTCCTGGAAGGAGCCTTCTGCAAAGTCTCTGTCCCTTTGAGTAAAGTCTGTGGGAGCTTTTTGGCTCTTCCGCCACTGACTCTGCCAAGGTTGCTTTCTCAAACAGACCACTGTTCGTTCATTCCCTCTTCCTCCTCACCATATCACGCAGTGAGTGTGGTTTTGTACCAGATGCAAGGCCATATTCACCTCTCTCCCAGTGACATCAAAGGCAATTTGTGAGTAATATGTCTGCATTTAGATTTAAAATATTAATAATGATTGAAAAATTGCTGTAAATTTCTAAAAAAAAAAAAAAAAAAAACAAAACTCTCCATTATGCTTTTTCTCAAGATTCTTTTTTTTTGTGTAGGAGACATCTGTCTTAAAGAAAGCTATACCTGAAAGATATGACTAGAAGGTATAGACCTCAACCTGAACACACATTCAAAATTGTATTATTTATTTAAAGAAAAACAGAAAGTTGAAGAAATACAGAAAAACTATATGTATGGAAAGTTAAAGACATGAAAACTGTTCCCTTTGTGAAATTTCACACCAATCAACTGTTCATTTTGTAGAGAAAATATGGGAATGTATGTTTATTTTAAACCCATCTGAGAACACAGTCCACTGGTGGAGCCACTACCAAGAACCTCCATATCTATATGTGTCTGTGCTCGTATGCATAAGAATCAAATTTCAATCCAATTACTTCTGTGGGGAAAAATGTGAAGGATTATCAGTCTAAAAAAGACTTGAAAATGAAAGCATTGTCAAGGTTGGTCAATTTTTAGGAAAAGCAACTTTTAAGAAGGTCCTTTAAAATCCCTTATTTGACCTTTTTGCATGTTTTCCCACTGATTTATTTGCAGTCTTCCTTCCTAAATAAGCCTCTGCTTTTCTGGAAAGCCATTCAGAAGTTAAATACTCCTTGCTTTCACTTTTTAACTACTGCTTCTGATCCTTCATTTCCTGGTCATTCAGCTGGCAATATATCTGTACTCCTCACTTTTGTGTTTTATTGACTATTCTGGAACCCTCCTTTTGAAATAAATCCTCTGACCTTCTCTCTCTACTGTCTAATGACCACAATGGTCTCCTCACCACCTTTGCTCTTAATTTTATCTTTTCTGTCATTGACAGTATAAACTTGTTTCTGTCACAGAAGAACTGACTGCAGTCCTGCTCATTGAGAGCATGTTTAAAGCTTGCTGGCTTGGCATCATCCTCTGGAGTTCCAGTGCAAAATTGCTCACTTTCTACATTCTCTTGCTCACAGTTCAAGCTTCACCTTATCTTGGTCTTATGAGAAAGCAAAAAAATTTTTCTCTCTGCTTTTGCAACTCTACTGATTTTAGACTAATTTGGGTTTTGGTTAGCTCGCTGGGGTTTTTTCATCTTTAGCTGATGTTTGCTAACACTACTTCGTGGAGGCGGCTACGTGTATATCTTGACCAGGTTATTTGAAAGCTTAGAGATGAGCAGACCTGCTGATTCCTGGCTGAATCCAGAATCCAAAGAGGTTAATTTTCTAGGGGACTACAGCTGAACTGTAGGTATTGCATTCACTCTAGCCGTGTACCCCTCCTTTCTGCATATGCACCTGTCCTCCTGCACACCCTTTGAATTCTCTTAAATATTGTCATTATTACTGTGAGTAACTTGAGTGTACTGAGTGTAACTTCAGTGTTTAAAGCCATTTTTACAGATAGATGGCCCCTAAAGAAATCTATAGAGGGACTGAGTGTCTCGGGCAGCTGGCCTACAGCTTTCTGTCTAGTCAAGAATGTTTCCTCACACAATTCGTGGGATGACTGTTTCAGCAAAGTCATGCTAGCCAAATTAGAGAAGACTCAATTGACTCTATTTTGTAGCAAGTTTTATATCCAGCACATGCATAATGAACTAATTTAAATTACTGGGTATTCAATGTCTGTTTAGGGTGACATACAATACTCTGTGCTAGTATCTGCTGCACACTGACTGCTCTTCATCAAGCTTTGACGCAATTTGACTCTCCTCTCATCAGTAGTAAGCTTATATATTCAAATATGTTTGAGACTCAGGACCTCTCACTTTGTTAGATTTTCTGATATACATTACTGCCAATTGAACGGTGTCATTGAAAAACCGTGCCAAGCCCTCCTCATAATGTCAAACAATAGAAAAATCCCTGAATAATTTCCAGAATGTCAGAGAACTTTATGACAGCAGAACGCTGAGAAAATTTTGCCAAATTTCTGTACATGCTGAGACAAGAGGATAATATATGTTTATAGTATATGTAGCACAGTACAGTAAGAAAGTAATCTTTACTCTCTCCCTGTATTAATCTTCTACAGCCTTCAAAGATTTTAATTTCAGTCCTTCCAACTAATGGCATTAAGCCACACTTCATTTTTAAATGTGCCTTTCTGCACTAAGTGCAACATCTGGCATTCCCAAAATCTTTTTCACAATTGCATGTACATTTAAAATGTTATTCTCTAATCATTTTGTTTTTAAAAAGGATTTTAATATGGTCTAGTTCTAAAAAAAATTAAGAATAAATCAAAATATGTAGTGGGGATTAATACAAATGTGTATTAGAAGAGCAAAGAAATCACTGAGACAAGACTAATCATCATTTAGATTATCAGTAGAAGATGATTAAAAAACAAAGGATTGTATGACAAGTTATGTTGATGCCGTGTTTGTGTAGCCAAATGTTTCAGCTTTATAAATGAAAAAGCCTAAGCAGCTTACAGTGAGACAAAGTAATCATTCAAATTACAAACTTAAGAATTTCAAATTACATACTTCATCAAGTTGAGTCTATTGTAACTTAAAATACATAGGGAATGATTCACTCTAGTTCAAAAACAGTATGTAATATTTCAGCCATTATGAAATTGCTGCTTGGCTTTACAGAAGTGTTAACACCATTAAACCATCTCTTTTTAGGATGAATGCTCCAAACTCATACTGTTTATAATCCAGCAGCTAGGAAGAACATTTTCTTATATTTAAATGGAGATTTATTTGGGGCATTTTTTTTGGTTTATTTAAACGTAAACAGTGTTGATCTCTCTGACTGTGTGCTCTTGCTCTAATAATTAGATATTTTTGATCAAGAGCTCAATCTTACAAATACTTAAGAGAAAGTAAAGTATTTGCTGTTCTTATTGCTCTTCTTGTCAGTAGGGGTTTTTTATACTGTAAAGACTAAGCCAAATAATAATTTTGGGCAAGCTGTATGCCTAATATTTGAACTTCATTTTCTAGAATATTATTGCAAAATATAGAGTGGTGTATTACACCTCTTTCATAGTTATCTCATCACAGAACACAGCTTGGGCTGGTAATCACAATTCTTTTCCCATTCTTTCTGTCTGGGAACTTTCATTGAAGCAATTTCAGTTGAATGTGATAGTGAATTTATTCTTACTAAAGGGTTCCTTCAAATATCTGGCTTGTATTCAGCTTCTTTATCAGTGGTATTGATAAGAGCATCAATTTTTTCTTAATTTTGGTGGATATTTCTCTTTCTGTCCCTTAACTGCTTCTTCTAATTGCTTTACTCTTTGCTCTACATCACATCCAAAAATATTATAAACATAGTAAATCTAAGATTTTTTACAGAATGTTAGTAAAACCCAACCACAGTATTTTAATAGGACCTTTTCTTACTTCTCTGATTTACTTTTCCTGAGAGGGCATCGTATGTGGTACATGGATATCTGAAGTGCTTATATCTGTAACCTGTTTCTCTGCTTTGTCCAGTGATAAATCACAGTACTGACATTGCTGTGATACCCTGAACGCCTTAAGAGTTTTGTTCTATCCTGGTTTAATTATAAGAGCACAAACTTTGTTCATTTCAGTATTAATTTATAATAATGATATTGAATATTATATTCCTCTTGTGGTCTGCTATGAATGAATAAACACTGAGAAGAATGTAGGGGAATTTTGTTTTGTTTCCTCCTTCCTTTTTTTTTGGTGCCAGACAGGAATATTTAAGTAGAAATTGCTTCTATTAGTGAGTTTTTCCCAAAATTCTACTAAAATAAAATCTGTATGTCTTTTCTGATATATTAAAACATAGAAATATAGAAAAAAATTAAAAACTGAAACAAATATATACCTTTGAAACTCTTCCTCTGCCCTAGGAGTAACCAAACTAGAAAAGCAATCCAAAGTCTGACTCACTTAGAAAATCTCAGCAACATGTTTCTATTCTGGATATCTCAGATGATCAGTGGAGGCAAAGTTTACAGATGTGGATTTTCAGCTGAGAACTAATCTGGGGTAAAAAATATTAGAACCACGTTCTGGTGAAGCTGCAAATTTGAGCTTAAATAAGAGGAATAAAATATTATTCCATATTTTAGAAGTAAAATTGTAATGAAATATGGGGTTTGCTTGGCATCTTGTACAAATTTCTGTTACATAACTTCCATCTGAGATAGGCTGATATGTTTCTTATCAGTTATCTGGAGTTTGTTTGCTTCTTGAGAGTTCCTTCAACTGCATCTGTGCAACTTGTATAAAACGAGAGTCCTCAGGATCAGCCTTTATCCTTGCTTGACACTTTGCATTCCCACTGGTATGCCAGATCCTGGGGCAATCAGGGACTTAAAAGCTTGGCAAAAGCAAGCCTAAGCAATGTTAGCAGCCAGGCTCTGAGTCTTCTCCTGTCTTACAGGCAGATGTGTTAGCAGACTATGACTTAATTTTATGATAAAAGTTTCCATTCTAGATGTAAAGGCCATTTGTGAACTAGATCCTAGAAGTGGTTTGAGTTGGAACGTCTGACATCAAATAACCAAACAGCACTGTTATTATGGGACAGCCTGTAAGAGCTGGAAGAACATCAGTTGATAGTCTCTTCCAGGGACAAGTTTGGTATTACATATTTCAGCCAAGTGCAGTGTTATACATCTGCATACATAGAACAACTCCTACTTAGTGACTTTTCAAGTGCACTCTATCAGTCAGTTCTCTTGGCTTCCCAGTAGATCAGCACCTCTTTCAGTTGTACCTCTTACCTCCTTCCTTTCTTAGGTATATACATGCAAAACCCTGCGGTATCTGTTATGATACAATTGTTGTTTTCTGACAGAGATTTTACAGTCTCTTCTTTTTTTTTTTTCTATCACTGAAGAGGTGACTGCATCTAAATTGGAAAATATATAACAGTTAAAGATTAAAGAAAAAAAACTTGGTCTGATAATACCTTGGTCATAATGCTGAAGAAAAGCAATGTCACATTAACAATAGAAGTCCCATTTATTATTAAATAATTATTTTACTTTAATTAATAAGATTTAATTAGTTTTAATTGAAGAAGATGTAATTTTGTGCCATGAAAATATATGCAGTAACCTGATATATGATCAGTACTCTG
>WEKY01052767.1:110907-161944 GCA_013390045.1 Picathartes gymnocephalus | reverse complement strand
AATTATTAGTATCACAAGTCTTCTTTGACTTGCAGTTAATGAGATATACAAACTATCAATAAGAACAACACAATATTAGTATATTGAAAATTTATGTGATTTTTTTTTCTGAAGAATGTAGATAATTAGGCTTATTAACTTGTATTGTAACATCTCAGTGATGAATGAGATAGCCCACTCTGAAAAGATTACATAAGCAGCCCCAATATAATTTTCTTTTCAAATTTAGACATAAACCTCAATTCCCCACTTCCTTATACCTGTTTCTCCTGTAGAGATGAATATTGAATGAATGGGGAATAGGATGGTCATGGCATATATGTAAACACACTGCAAAGTAAAGAGCTGCACTAGAGGCAAGACTTTCTTCATTTGTGCCTACACAGACTTCAATCCATCGAAAGAACATGGATGGATGGCCATTTTCTACTTCTGTCAAAGTTCACAACAGGAATGTAGGATTTCCATCGTTGTGAACAAACGCAAAGCATTGTATTGCTACTGTCAAAACAGCATAGACTTCTTTTTTATTTCCGCTGAAATCCAGCTGAAGACTGGAACAAAAAACCAGAACTTATTTCTTCACAGGTAAGCAATGCTCAAAAATATGTGGAATGTATACTCAGAGACTTTATACCCCAAATATCCATTTTAAGTGCCTAGGAATGCATAACAAATTTCCATTTATTTTAGAGGATTATAGTGTTCTGGCAGAGATGTTAAGAGCCAGGAATTTTTCAGATTTGGTCTCATTTTCAGGTGTGTTCTAGCGTAACACATTGGACACTTCTGTCTCTACCTCTCTTTAGAGGAAATGACAATAAATGAGAAATTGAACATGTTAAAAATTTTAATTAGTATTGAAAAAATACCTTTGAAGGGGAAAAGCTCTAAATGAATGCCAAAACTAAATACACCAAAGGTCTATAATCGGAAGAAATAGACAGCATTTTAACAATTCAACAATATATAGATAATTCCCTTTTGTTTAATCAAATTTTCTCTCGCTGATCAGAGGTCATTACTCTTTCTCAGTGTTTTAGTATCAACACCAAATTGAACAGTATAAGCAAAGTTCCATAACTTAACTTAATAACCATTTGCATGCTTTATGTAGGAAAGCACAGCCCCTAAAATGAGGAAATAATACAGCTCCTTACAGATGCTACTTAAGAGCCATAAACAAATTGTGAAAACAAGAAAAGTTTGTTGCTAATCACATACCCGCCTTTAATATAGTCAAGGAATGAAACTTCTGTTTCAATTAGGAAGGAAAGCAATGTTACCTGAAAGCAAATAAAAGAGAGTCAGACATGAATTGTGTGTTTCCCAGGTGAACATAAGCACAATGTTTTTCGAGCTCTGTCCTTAGGACGTAATTTCCTATAGTATTAAGGGAAAAAAGAAGATTAAAAAAGATATTAAATAATTTCAGTAGGCAGTTCTTGAAAGGGAAGAGACAAATTGCGAAGTCTATAATTGCCTTGGTTTTTTTATTTAAGGAAAAGGTTACGAGCAGAAGATTGTATTCCAGAGCAGGTTACCACATACATGTTTTCTGATTTCTGTGTACTACACCTACAATTGAATATTACAAGGTATATGATAATGCATCTATTCTATGAGCACTTCAACACTGTTTAAAGAACTCAATTACAATTATTTATGTAATTACTCATCTCACATTAAAGGCAGTATTGATGCAAGCCTAGAATGCAAAAATCTAATAAAGTATACATATACAGGAAATATATCTAAAAATTTTTTAAGTAGCGTATATGTATATAAATGCAAAAGTAAGAAATTTCTCCAGTCCCAGATTTTATCATTCAGAAATGACAGAGATCCAAAACACAGAGCAATCAAGTCACAGAAGTATAAACAAGTGGAAAAAATCCAGCATATAAGATCATCATCTACTGTGCAATATTTATGAAGCAAAGAATTAAAATTATTTTAAGTTTATTTACACAAACTCTCCCATGATGCAAGTGCAGCAGGCAGTCAGTGAAAACTGCTTAAGTAACTACTCAGAGCAAATCCACGAATAAAAACACAAGGAATAAAAAGGGAATGGAAGTCTATCACAAAATTTTGTGTCTACTTGCAGCAAAATATAAAAATTGAAAACACTCCTATGTTGTAAACTTAGACTCAGAATGAGATTCTGTCTTCTACCCAACTTCCTTTGTCACAGTTCTCTGTGATTGAGCGATTAGCTAAGCTTTAAATCACCAAATAACCCTTCTAGCTGAGAACAGAAGACCATAACAATGTTCTACGAGGCTATCAGTAGGATAGCCTTGCAAAAAATACCAAAATTTCTATGCATTATCCCACTGGACACAGTAATATTAATGGTTCATCTGTTCTTACAGCTGGTTATCTTGTTCCTAATTAATTTTAGCAAATATTTTCACTGCATCTGATTTCAAAAGTCAAAAAATGGAAACAAACAACACTCAAAGTGGCCAAAGTATTTACTTACATATAAACGAGTACCAATGCTTCAAGTTTTCGCAGTGAATTTTTCATTTCACGACTAGGCTTTGTTTAAAAGTAACCATGCATGTATTCTGAAACACTTCTGCCTAGTATGTAATTTTGCTATCTGAATTTAAAATGACCTCTTAAGTAATAATAAATTGAGATGTGCACTGTATGTAAACAGTTCTTAAATGCAGTAGTGAGATAGCAGTCAATGATTTATATCCACTTTAAGTTCTCCAGAACTCTACTCCTATTAATGAAAATTATGGTCTGGTGCCTGGCTTGAAAATTTTAAAATTTGCAGGATAAAGAATATTTTGGATAAATGATAAGGAGAAGAAAAACAAAACTGCAGGCAAACACATAAGAAAGTGACCATGTGGAGAAGCATAAGGCAAGCCTGAAGGACTATTAGAAGTAAGGGCAAATGGGGACAGAGATGACTTGATATCAAAAAGAATTTACAAAACCAACAGAAGAGAACACTGGTAAAGAAGGAAAAAAGAAAATTGTAAAACTCTTTATTGGAAATTTTGATGTAATTGGAAGTAAAGACTAACAAGACACAGTTGATTTTGCCTGTTCAAACATGAGCAAAATGTTTATTCAAATGCAGACAGACACTTGTGAAGGTGTTAAAGCATTTTAAACCAAAATCAGCACAAAAATTGAATGGGAAAATATATTTTTTTTGCCCTTTTGTACCTAAAATTATGAGTACATTTTTAGCACTGGTTGAAAACAACCACTTTACATAAGTTTCTCACTCACTAATTTAATGCAATAGAACTTTATTTTAACATGATAGATTTTAGTAAAAGGAATATGTTAACAAAGAATAAATTACTGAATGGATTAGATATTGTATGGTAAATTTTAACAGGCAAGTTGTTTCTGCCAATTTTTCATAATTTAAAGCAAAGGTAGAAAAATAAGTGTTTATTTTCTCACTGATAAACAGACTCAGACAAGAATGTGAGAATGTCAAAACATTCCTTCAAGGCTACTTTTCAACATGAAAGTAGCCCCACTGACTTCAGGGGAACTGTTCATGTGGAAAAAACCCACATGGTGGATGTGTTTACAAAAAACATCTCTTATGTTTTCCAATACAGAAATCCTCAACATTTATCTTCACTTTTTTGTAAATGATGTTCTGAACATCATGGATGCCAGGACATCAAAGCTGAGCAAATGCTGAAGGGAAATACTTGCATTGCTAGCAAATGGTTCATAAACATGAGAGCAGAACATGGAATGCAAACTAAAAAAGAGAAATTCTCATCCCAAACAAAACTAACAGATCTTTCAAAAAAAATTTACAAAAAACCTGCTGGTAATAAAAATTGTTGACTCTTTTTGATTTAGCCACGATAAGTATACTAACTTTTCAGCATATAAATTTAAAAAAATAATTTTTTTTAAGTGCAGGTTTCAGATAAAAATTAAAAAGTCCAATAACTTCAATTACTTGACTGAAATTTGGTAGAGCTTATTTTGGAAACCACTGGCAACTTGACAGGACACTTGGACAAATTTTATATCAAACTCTTCAAATTAAAAAAAAAATCTGAAAATAAATGCTGTGTGAAAGTAAATAGTTTATTGTGGCCTTGAAAAGTTTATTCTAATTTTGTTAAATTGTAAGTCGACTACATTCTGCTTCAACCAAGAAGAAAAATATCCAGTAACATAAAATATATTTACTTACTGTTCCAGAATTAACATACTTTTTCTTTTTTCCTTTTTTCTTTGGATTTATTACCTAGAAACACAAATACAAACATTAATGCAGTATGATCTAATATAAAGATAAGTGTAAGGTTTTTCAATGCAAAAAGTATTCTATTTTCAGTAGATTCTAAGTGTATTCAGCATCCTGTTTACTGATGCATCTTGATGCTGGGATATGTGCACATTGAAAAACAGTGAATTTATCTTTATGGTACCTGCCAGGTGAGCCAGTGCTTGTACTCATATATGACAAATAAGGGATGGAGGCAACAGAAGTGACAACGTTCATTATATCAGAGCTCAGTGAAACACTCCTTGAATCTTCACAAGATTCTGCATTTTTCTGCGTTCCTGATTCCAGTGTTTCAGTGTACGGTGTCACTACTTTGTCACCTCACAATGCATCTCTTCATATTCCAGTTACTCTGTTTCCCTCTGCTCCCCATATCACCTGTGAAACATGAGAGTTGTTCCACTCTCAAGTTCTGTACTTGGTGCAATGACAGGATCTGGCTGACAGGAAGATCGAATTTAATGAAATAAGTAATTCCAGAAAATGTTGAAGATCCCCACCTGACTGGCATACAGGAGTTGGGTGGGCCTCAGTGCACTCCCCATACCCAAGAATCTTCACAGAGCTGGACTACACAGCATTAAACCGTTTTCTTGAATGTCTGGAACCCACACCTAAAAAATATCTCCCTGAAGCCACCAATAAAAACTGTTTCCCTTCTTAATACCTACAAAAGGCAAGTCTCAGATAATTTTGTTACATACATATGAAAATGTCCTCCTGCTTTTCCAGAAATGCACATGGAATTGGAAGCAAAACATTATTTTGTTAATTAGGTCATTCAACTATTTCCTATATAACTTGAAAATTCAAAGCCTTATGGCTTTCTGCCAAGTTTTACTGTAAACTACTCACAGATGTTCTGAAAATGATAAGAAATGAAAACATCCCCAACTGAAATCTTAGTCACTTATCTGGTATAAAATATTTAAAGAATTTTGCCTGAAAATGGGCAAACTAGTAATACTTGTCTTCCAAAAATTTTCTCTCCCAACCAAAATGAAATTACATTTAAAGATCCTATTCCTTGTACAACACAGAACAGCTGTGAAATGTAAGGCAGGAAGAGATAACTATGATTTAAGGTCTTCCCAGAAAGCCTAAACAAGTGACTCACTCTTTCCCCTCAGTATGCCACCCTGTTGTTATATAGTAAATATTCTGCAAAGCTTTTACTCCTTTCCACACATATAAGCCTGTTAACACTTAAAAAATCCCAAGTAACTCCTGCCCCTCCATTGAATAGTACCTGATGAGCAGTAGATTAAGCCTGTGAAATGGTGGTAATTAAACAATGCAGTAATTCTTGTTGAACCAAAATCTTAGCCAGAAAGTGACTCCTACTGACATTTGGCCAGGAAGATGAAGGTAACAGGTTGCCTGTCTGCCCTGTGGCAGTTCATTCACTGCTCTCCAGAATTCAATAGTCAGGCCTGAATTAGCAGCATATTGCTTGCCAGCACTCATTAAATGCCAAAGAGCAGATTCATTTGAACTTTCTGCTTCAGGTAACTTGACAATTGGCTTCTTAGGAATTGCAAGGAACTGCACTAGAGCTTGGAGTGAAATACCATGGGAAACAAGGCATCTACTTGGGAGCAAGGATGAGTTAAATGACAGCTTGTTTCTCTTCTATAATTCATAGTACTATAATTATTATAATATTTATATGGGGTTTTTTTTCAAATTTCAGATAACTTCAGAATTAAACAACATTTTTTAGCCTCTGAAAGTTTTACATCCATGCAGGAACCCAGAAAGCTACGTGAATTCTAACCTATTAGAAAAAAGCTCAGTTGCAAAGAGGTGGTTCTAGCAGTGTTCCTAATCTTTAAATATGGGACACTCACTCAAACTTCTCTACCTGCCTTGGGTTAGTTTGTAAAAGAAAAACGTTTAAAAAAGAATTTGCCCAGTATCTTTTGTTCTGATACTGTACAGACTAATTAAGTAGAAGCAGTACCCAAGGATTGCAGTGTGGGGAAGCAAACATGAGATGCTCAGGAAATATACACTGTCGCTGGGAGTATGGTACTGACACTATATTTAAGAAACTGAAAAATTATTGAAGACGTTATGACAGAATATTCCTGGTATAGTAGGATTCATGTCAGTGATACAACAGGAGAGGACATTTTCACTGCACACAGTAATCTGTGTTATGATACTATTCACAGGAAACTACTGTAAATTACTGGAACTCTGGGGTTGATCTTGGATCTAAACAAAAAAAACAACACAGCTTTCAGTTATCTTTGTCCTGCTCTGCACAGCAGCACTTTTGCTCATCTTCAAAATAAAAGCGCAGCACATAATTGGAGCATCCTCCTTCCCTGCCTTCTTTAGTGCTTACCTAAACCATTGTATTTGTTACCACCTATATTAGGACTATGAAAATCCTGAAGTTTAATGGCAGTAGTCTGAGACAAATTAAAGGATACCTTAAGGAATAACAAAGATCTGCACACCATACAGAAACAAACAAACAAAAAAAAGAGTTACAGCCACACAGGCTTGTCCTTCTCATTAGTGGCAATAATAGCTTTCCATTGTTTTCAGTGTTTTCAATTGTTGTTTTCTCATTTATTTCCTGAGAGTGAGTAAACATAATACTTACCTCATAAACATTGAACTGAGATTGCCCTCTTGACAACTCTCTGTAACTTGTTGTGAATTCTCCAATAAAATCATGACTGTTTGAAAAAGAAGATTTTCAAATCAAATACACAACATTTAGGAATTTAAACATGTATTTTATCTATTTATGCAAAAGCGACATACAGCCAATATGAACTGACACCCAAGAAAGAAGTAATGAAAACACATATCATCTGCTTAACAATCTTTATTACTCTCTCTGTTTTGTGTTCACCCTATTAGTAATACAAATTTAGAGTTGGAAACTATTAGCTTAAAAATCTTTTTGATGGCTTTTGCTTAACTTAGCTGCACAATGTTGTAAATCAGTGACTGACCCCAATGTAAGTTTACAGAATCTGAAAAAACACAGCAGGTTACCAATGACTGTCACCATTTCCTCAGTGGATGACCACTGGCACTACAGACTCTGAACTGTGTATGAGGCTATGTGAGAGAAAGGAAGTTATTGAAATCATGAAAGCAGTAACTTAAACCACAAAAGACCAGCCCTCCCAATCTGTGTAACGGGGCATTGAACTTTTAAGGGCAAGACCTAAAGCTTATTTCAGCTCCTCTGTCTTCCCATCTGGAAAGAGAAAAGCAACCCACTGAGGCTACTCAGCCTGTGCTGTAATTCCCATTTTAAAAACTGCTTTGTCAATGGATAAGCAGGGGCTGGCACATTGCCAAGGAGTCTCTGTGAGCACAGTGGCCAGAGGGAGCTGCAGTGGGGGAAGCACCACTGAGGAAGGTGCCCGGGTACCTGGGCACAGAAACCACAGGGCTGCCAGACATGACTGAGCTGCAGGTTTGTATCTCAGACAGGCACCTGGAATGGAAGGACTGCAGGGGTCAGTGCTCCAACCATTGGCCACACAACTCCCAGCAGTCACAAGGTCTGCTCCCATTCTCTGCTCTGCCCTGCTGAACTTTCCTCACTGCTGCTCCAGATTTTTCCAGCTGTGCCCTAACAGGGCATTGTGTTTCCTCTGTACTCTGCCTCCACATCTGGCAAGCTATGAAGCTAACTTTTTTACCTTCTCTCCAATGGTAAACTGCAATAGAAATTAAAAGTTTTACGACTCTGTGACTTGCAAATCTTGTTTTAAAGAAATTGAGCACAGTTCTAATTAAGCTATAAATATTAAAAGCAAATTTAAATAAATCTGAATGTTGTAAGAAGATGAAAAATGGAAACAATCCATAGCAACATGAAATTTTTTTCTTGCTTTATTCATAATGAAATTTTAAAAAATCACCTCAAATATAAAGCTGATTTTCTGAAATCAGCATGAACTTATAAAATATGTATATCAAACAACTAAAAGCTTCAGTCATCATGCTAATAACAAAATAACCAGAGCATTCCATAAGAAAGCTTGGGAAATACTGTATCATAAAGATATTCCTCATTACCCAGATTCAGAAGGGACCACCTTCCATGAAACACTCCCCTTTTCAGCTGGGAGATGAGCAAATTGCTTCCAAAACAAAGACTTTTCTTAAGAAATGTATTTTGGAGGCATATCTCTGCAAGGACTATTTAAGCAGGGAACAGAGGAAGCCATCCACAAGGTGTATTTAACCTTGGGTAACCATGGCACTGGAGAAAAATGTACACTGCTTAAAATGGAACTTTTCCCTTTCATAACAGTTCTAACCTTGTATTTTTGAATCAGATTGTGTATTTTGAAGGCAGAAAGTCAAACAATAGTTCAATGACTACCTACAAAAATGCTGCAGCAAACAGGAAACATGAGCCATTCCAGACAGGACTGTCTCTGGGGAGTAAAGGAATCTGTACTGCTTAAAAGTAATTGCTCCCTTAATTCTAAGAGACACTGGGAAGCCTCCTTTCCCTATGGCTATATACAAACACTGACAAGACCTGAGCTAGAAAGATACGATTCCTCTGATGAATCATGTTAAAAAGGCATGGGCATACATAACCCGTCACACAGCCCTCTGCACTCAAAAAGGCATCAACTTGGAGCTTTACCCTCAGTATTCAGGTGGATTTATATCCCTCCGCCAGGCTGGCTTCAAATGCTGTGTGCCTGTTGGACAAAATATGCCTTTGCCAGATGTATAAGTTGTTAAGAAAATATTCTAGTATTAATCATCATACTTCAGCAAATGGGTCTCCCTATTAGTCTCTGGATTGAGAATCCCAAGTATTTATTCTCTTTGCCTGCCTAACACCAAATATTCCTAGACTTACAGATTTCATTCATGAGTGGCATATCAGAACACTGAACTAGAGTCTTAGCACACAGAATTATCACTTAAAGCCCATCTCCCTAAGTTTTTCACTTTTAGTCCTATGTTTTGAAATGCTGAAAATCACTTTCAAGTTTGTATTAACTTTTAATTTTTTTATTATCTAAAGGAAAAAACCAGCAGAGGAAAGGACAATCATAATCAGAAACATGTCAATGAGTAAGGAGAAAATGCAAGAATTTAAAAATCAACTATCTAGCTGGAGAAGGAAGATGAAGAACAGAAAATAAGGTGGAAGAGCTTAGTATCTGAAATTTAAAATCTCTCCTGCAGTGATGATATTCTCAGAAGAATGCTTCTGTATCCCCGGGTTAGCATGACAATATTAACAGCTTTATAACTCAACTGCCCCTCACTTTTTTTATGTAACAGATCATAAACATCAAGACCGTGAAGTGACTTTTGCGACATGTATGCTAAGTGATAATTTTTCTGAAATTAAATGGAAAAGCTTTAAGAGAGAACTAAAAACATCACAATATTGCTGATGTGAAGTTGTGCACTATCTTACTTTTTTCTTTTTGTTAGAGCTGTCTGCAAGTGCTTCATATATAAGGACAGTCAATTAAAAAAACCCTAAAAATGTGACTCTGTCCAACAACTGGGCTTGTCCCAAGTAACAAAACCAACTTCTGTGACTTCTTACAGCATCAAATATTTTGGGGTTTGTCACAGCTCTTAGAAACAATAAAACATATGAGAACAAGTTGTTCACATTTTGACAATTTTTGTGCAAAAACTGGTTTAAGACAAAGAGATGTTTAATAATTAATAGTGTTAATATTACAAAGGGCATGTATTACTTTCTGTCGAGAAGTTTTATGTGATGTTTGAAAATAAGTAAGAGCTATTTGATGATGATAATATGATCATGATATTACATTACAATGTAATATTACTCTAACAACGTAATTTAGGAACACAAAGTAAGAAGCTCAACCCAAAGCACCATGGTGCTATTTTCCAAACCATAGGTAACACAATGGGGAAAAGGGAAAAAAACTTCTTAGTCAAGACTCAGAAGTCAAAATCAAGTCAAGTCATGATTCAGAAATCAAGTATACGCACTGTAATTTCATCTTCCTGATTGCAGAATAGCCTGTAATAATCAGTATAACTTGCTTTGCTATCTAGAGAGCAGGCAATCTTTCAAAGATTGGTTCTGCCCAGCCTGCACATCTCTGGATCAAACAGATTCAGCATGGTGAGGTGTCCAGCTGGTATAACAACAGCTTATAAAACCTGTCCATCACAAATGGAAATTAATATAAACTGAGAAACAGCAGAGTTGTACAAAAAATTGTTAGAATAACTCTTGAATGGGATTCATTTCAGATATACTTGGCAATGTCAAAGTTAAATTAGACACTTAGGTTTTGCTATGATCACTACATAAGTTTATAGGCACCACCAACTGGCAATTTATTGCAGGTAGGATGGATTCAATCAGACCATTTTCTCCTGTAAGCCACTGAAGTAGCTTAAATGATTAGTTCAATCTACCTGTCTGATTTTTGCATTGTCTGAAGTCACATGAGACGAGTGCTGTCTCATCTTACATGTTAAATTCCTCTGAAAGATGTCAGTGCTCCGTGTGCTTCTAAATTCAAAATAGACAGCAAAAAGCAAAAAAAATCATACCATTAGAATAAAAAGGAAAACATGTAAATGGTATCCTTCACTCTTTGTTTTTTAGATATTAACTTCAGAGGTATTCCAATTGTGATGTGAGCAAACCCCGATAATATTTGAAACTATCTGAGAGTGAAGAGGCTAATGATTGCCTACAATACACAGTATGTTCAAGATTTCACTCAGACTTGCAGTTACTTAGTGTTATTTGTCAGATTTCTTCCTTTTCTTTTTAATCTTACAGATTTTGGATAAAGTGAGACAGCACATGGGGTTTGATACCTTGATAAAATACAATCCTTATTTTTTATTAACTTGGCAATATGATTTAACTTTTCATTGCTAGCCTATTTTCAAAAATGTGATTTATACAGAAATATATAAAATTTTTAAGGATTTGCCAAATCTCATTGAGAAAAGAACGTTAATAGAAATTCTAACAGGGATGCAATTTTTTTTAGCTATGATGGCTTTTTAAATTTAAATACACTTATTTTAATTACTAGAATATGCTATTTTGTCTCTCCAGTGAATATCTGATCAAGAAGGATGAATTTACACTGGCAGGTATTCAGAGCGGGTAAACATGAGATAAGAATGCTTATAAATCAACAGCCTTCATAATGGAACCAAAAAGACAAAATTATAACCTGAGAAAGGTGAATAGGCTTTTGGATTTTGTCAGCAAGGAAACTAACACTACCACAGGATAAATTTGCCTATTATGATTACAAGATATGTTGCCACAGAAGCACAATATCATTACCTATAATACTAGAAGCAAATTACATTGGTAGTATTAAAGACATTACTGTAGAATAAATAATATGCTTTTAAAAATCAAAATGCAAGCGCATATCCATATATTTTAAAATATAAATTAATAGGAAATAAGTAAGACAGACCAACTTAAATAGAAATAAACATATTACTGTATTAAATTTCAGTTCTAGTACCAAGATTTATGAATACAGTTTCTAATCAAAGTATTAAGATATAAGCTCAAACATTTTTAGAAGAACAAGAGGTATCAATCCAGTGTGTTAAAAAATAATTCTACCTTGTTTGTCAAAGTAAAGGCAATTTGAAAGGCTTATTTCTTGAGACAATAATGTACAGCAAGTACACTGGGGTTCACAGCTCTTAAGAATAACAGATATCCCTCCTGAACTCAGCAACAGAAATTCACAGTATGTTTCACTGGCCTCTTTCAAGGGGAGTTACAGAAAACTCAGGTCTTCTAACTCCAGAGTTTACAATGATGTTTTGATGAAGACAGACATGGAAATGAACACTCAGACCCAAGCAGAAATTAAGGTAATTAATAGGCGGCTTCTACGTAGTAATATTTAGGCCACGATGAGTAGCCACTGCCCTAGGTGTGTGCATTTTATCATGTTCCATGGATGAATATACACACAGCAGGTTTGAAATAGGCTAAGGCATCAGTACTTACCACATCTGCAAAACAAAGAGCTGTATCACAGCAGAGTTTTTCCAGTACTCATACCGTTAAATACTGACAAATAACTAACTTTCTCTAATGTTATTATGCACACTAAATATTTATATATTTTAAAATATGTATAAACATGCAGGGTTAACCCTTAAGTTTAACAGAAATGAAGTCTTACCTTCCATCTCTATCCCAGTCATATACTTCTACTTTAATTGTCCTAAAATGAAAAAAAACAAAACAACAACACAACCCTATTGAAATGTTAAATATGTACGCGGATTGCCTTTAAGATTAATAGCATAGGGGTGCATCAGTTGTGCCAAATCCAAAAAGCAGCATTTTTCAGTCATTTCTCATGGGGCAGCAAATAGCCTGTCAAGTAACACAATACGTCTCCATAAATCAATAGCTAAATACAGTGGAAACTAAGGAAACAATTAAATACATTGGAAGTTTAGCCAATATATATTTACTTGCCGATGCTCTGAGTTTTCTGTGTTTTTTTAAAAAAATGATTCTTTAAAGTATTATCAAAGTTTTTAAGAACTGCTTCCTTATGAGTAAAGTGAACCCTTGAGGGCAGCTCTAACCTTGCTTCAGGGATGACTGGGAAACAGATAAAAAGGAAAAAGCAGACATTTCCCAAATAAAGATCAATCGTATTTTACATACTTATTTCAAGAGCGGATTTCTTAAAATGCAACTAATACAGAGCACATTATCAACAACATCCTTGATGAAACAGGAAAGATACATGAGGATGGAGATAGTACATAGCTTTATTAATTTCCTTTAACTACAGAAAGTGTTTATATGTAAGCAAATTCAATTCTCACTTACAGTGAATCCTATTTGGCCTAAAATGAACTGAACATGGAATAGAAAAAGAACACCTCCAGACCTCCTGTATTTTAAGCAACAACTTAACTTACTTTTATTCTTCAGAACAGTTTCACATGAAGTCAAGTCATCAGGACTGTCTTATTAATAGAGGGGACAAGAATCTAAGCAATTACTTTATAACTTGATTCCATGGAAGCTGCTCTTCATTCTTCCAATTACATACAGTCAAATATATATTGATTAGTTTTCTTTACTAAGAAGGGACTCTTTGGGGATGAAGCTGAGCAACAGCTGATATTATATACAATATAATATCAAGTAATTCGCACCTGGATGTTTTTCATATTTTTTATGATATTCCAAAATAGGTAAAGAAGAAGTTGCTTTGTCTGGATGAATCTCTTTTCAACTCAAATTTAAAGGCTCCTAACCACACCATTTGTTATATTTTATAGGTCTTGCATAATTCAGGTTGGGTTTAAGTTACCTTAGAACAAAAACTGATTAAAGTAAAAGTTGTTCTGCAGAACAAAGTGAAAAACAACTCCAGACCTCTTTTATCCCACCAAGTATGTCAACCTTCAAAGGAAACGATCTTTACCTTCAGAGGAATTCAGCAAAAACAGACAATACCAAAATGTTTTTTTCCTTAGACAACCATTATTTTACTTACATTTCAAAACTTGCTATGATGGACAGAACACACTATTAAGTTAAGATTTACAGATATTTAGTGGGATCTAAGTTTTGAATTATTTTATAAATCTGTGTTCAAATAGCAAAATCATCTAAGTGAGAAAACTCGGATTACTAAAATAAATTATTAAGAATATCAAGATAAATTCCTGAGAAGGATCTTCAGACAGGTAACTGCAGTAAGAGCAATTCATCCTTGAATAAAGCTCCTCTCTACTGAAATTTATTTCATATTAAAGGATTAATTACAGATCTTGACTTTTATCTATTTTGCACTATATTCAAGATATTAAAAGACCTTTCTAATCTTCACATACTGAAACTTAACCTTTACCTTAAAGGACATAGTTTAGAGGATGGGTTACCTATTTTAATATTAAAAAAACCTCCTTTCATTTAAAAACAATCAAGGTTAGAGAAGGGTATCTCTGTTTTAAAACTTTTATGCAAAATATAACTGTAAATGCTTTTTGAGAGCTCACACTAAGAGAAAGGAAGAACAAAGATATTAAGACACTAACTACTACTGCACGACTGAAATGCCATTCCTGTAATGCCTGAAAACACTGTACAATCGCATAGTTTGAGAAAAATTTAAAAAATCCTGGTCATTCCATAATGAAAAAATGGACAGAGTTCACTCAGAAGCATGCACAGGCTGAAGATCTAGTCTCCCCAACACCAGAATAAACACTGTGACATATTTTGACTAATGACATTATTCTCACCTTTCATATCTATCACAAAACCCAGAGCACCAAAATTTTATCTGTGAAACTACCACTTTCTGAAAGAGATCTTTGGGGTTCGTGTTTTTATGTATTACCATGGGGATGTTAGGAAGTCAATCCTCACCTTTAGAAAGAGCAGTTTACTCATTAAAAAACCCCAAACATACAAAGTTTTTTCTGGACTATCAGCACGTTAATTTGGCTTAACCTGACAGCTAATGACTATTTTTTAATTTGAAATATGATTGTTGTATGCAGGACTATGAAGTATCATGGAGCCTTTATTCACTGAGCACATCATGTTGAAAGCAGGTCAACAGTAGATACACAAAAATTTGAGGAGCGCTATTACACCTTTCAGTTCCTTTAATTTGGAATACTGGAGCTATTTCAATAGGCCTGCACCACATCATCTTCTCTAATAATTAGGAAAACTGTTTTTCTTTAATATGATAAACAGTGCAGTGTCCAGAGACTAGCTTAATGAATACTATTCTGCTTATGCATTATGCACATTAACCCAAATACAAGTAAAAGATTCTATTTGAATACGTTCATTACAAAATTGCTTCATTTTTATTGCATTTAATTGAAAGAGTAACCAAGATGGCTATTTTTAAGGAGTCTAAAAATATGCATTTCTACTCAACTAATTTGCTTGCTATTAGTGGAAAAATATTAATTAAAAACCCAGTATTATTACCACCTAAAGATAGATCCTTTTGCATGGCATCACTGAAAACTTCAAATTTGAAGATGACTACCTTCTGTGTTTCTCATCTACTGATTTACGTATTTTAAAGGCTTTCATTTATCAGCATCCTCTGGCATTGCACTGTCACCCAAGGAAAACAGATCATCATTGTTTTTCATTGAAACATTAAAAAATACTTGTGTACACTTGTCACAGAGACCATGCTTTAAATTAGCCTTTTCTTTCTGTTTCTAATTCACACCATAGAGAGCAAAGAATTTTTTCCAGAAAACACCACTAGCATTTCCTACAAATTTAGCATATTTACTTTATTTTTCTAAATTCTTTATTGTGATGAACGGTTTTGAATACCTGTTATCCTTTCAAAATGTTGATTAAAGAACATCAGAGGCTGAACTGCATGAAGAAGTTACATACAAAAGAACACAAGAGTTAGGGAGAAAAAAATTTTATATGCCAAGAAAGCTTAAGCTACAGCTTACCGGTCATAGTCTCCATTACACAGTGCTCTGACAGAAATCTTGAATGCCTGCCACACCGGATTTAATGTATTTTTCACAACTTCTGTTTTGTGGCAGATTGTAAAACTGTAATTAAAACAAAATAGAAAGATATATTTTGTATTTATTTAATTTTTCTTTTGCATCATTGACGACAGAATCAAAAGAGCTGCAATCATTTATACATACAATGTCCATGTAAAATTTAAGGTAAGAAAAAAAGAAATATGGTGAAATCAGAAGGAAGGGAAGACCGAAGATACCCACTGGACAGACATTACAGACTAGATGCTAAACAACTCTAAATCTAAAATGTTTTTACCCAAAACTTCAACAGGAACTATAAGCATTCAGTAAGTATTTCAGGGAAGAGCAGTTTCCATCTCACTTGTTTAAACAGACCTTGTACATCCAGAAAGCAGTCACAGATCCAGAAAGAAAATGATCTTGTAAGGATCTTGCTTAAAGATTAAGAAACTGAGCCAAGAGAGTGATGGCCTTCAGATTCTTATTCCCCACTTTATGTCCATGATTGTTTAACCAGGGCTGTCTTAGGTAAAACATATAAGCCTCTGTGAGATTGCATGATCACCTTCTGTCATGAACTCAGTGTATTCTGCTTTCTCTAAATGATGCAAAATTAAAATACCTCTTTGAACCATCATCTTGGGGACTGAATTGTTCAAAAGAAAACAAGAGACAAGGTCACTGGTGAAATCATTACTGAAATTCCTCATCCAGTTTCAACTAAAGTTATCCTTTGTGGGACTGTCCTCCTTGTGTCCCAAACACCTACGACTTTTATCCTGGCTGTGATTCAGAAGACATGCCTGAAGCCAAAAAAACAAAAAAGAAAGCATCCTTCTGCCTTCATCCTTCTGTTGGTGCAGAAGTACTGCCCCAGCATCCTGTTGGATTCAGGAGACCAATAAAGAATCACTGGCTCAACACTCAACCCTTGGAAGGAAGCGGGGAAGAACAGCACTCAAGGCCAAGAGAGGCTGCATAAACCAGCACTCCCAGTAATACCCAGAGAAATTCCACCAGTGACCTTAATGTCACTCACAAAGGAGACATAACTCCTCCAGGACTGCAGTTTTAGATAGGCAGTGTTTACTTAGGAAACTGTTCCTGTAATATGCCTCCAAGAGAAAAAGAGCAGGTAACAGATGCACACATCCGTACACAGATTTATGTTAACAACTGTTCCAGTTAAGCTACAGAAAAAAGTAATATCATACACATCTAGCCTTTGGTTTGACACATGTTAGACATGAGGACTTTTAGTTTCCAAGAAATCTTAACGTGCCAGTAGAGCCCCACAAAGGCAGATTGTTGATCAGTGCATGTCAAGTCATAGCAGTGGACCACAAGAGATTACACTACTTTAACAAATTAAAGCATGAATGTAGCAAACAGCCATTTGTAAAAAATATAAATTCTATTTAGGGTATTTTTGAATTCAATTCCCTAGAACTCTGTCAAAAAGATAAAAAGATATTTCCAAATTTAAATTTTCCGTATGTTTTTATCTAACACAATTTCTAAGCATTAGCATATTTTGCAGCTACAGTTTTCTTTGAGAATTCTATTTAAATGAACACTATATCTTAGCAAAAGTAGCACTATTTAGCTATTTTATTAAAATTAATTTTCATACTGCTCTCTGTAATGGTGTATTTACCTCTTAAAACCCTAACTCGCAGTATTTGATCAATTTGTTGCAATACTTTTATTCCTTTATCTGCATAACATGACAAACTGAAATCCAAGAAACATTATAAAAGAAACAGAGCTTAATCTAAAAAATGTAAAAAAAAAATGAAAACTATATTAACATCTGTAAATAATTAAGTTGTCTAGTGATTAGCAGCAAAAATACTGAACAGGCACCTACCTGCCATCTTCATTGCTTCGATAAAACACAAGGAAAGGATCAGATTTCCCAAAGAAGTCCTTCTTGTCTAGCTTGTTTGCACAAAATTGCATTAAAACTGAATCCTGAAATGGGTAATCAAGAAATTATTTTCTTTATGCAGTTTACTACACAAAAAAAAATTGACTAAACTATGCAAATAGAAAACAAAATAAATGGGCTATGTGTCTTCTAAATGCCCTCTACGTATTCACATTTGTGCAATGTCTTCACAGTGCAGTTTGAATGGCTGGAATCAGGAATTCCTTTGCAGAGATACCAGAAAAAGTACAATTTTCTATGCTGAAATGCCCCAGGATTTTTCAAGGATTTCCTGACATCCAAAATTGTATTCTGAAAGTAATAGATGAACAGGCAAGGAAAGTATATTAGAATTAATTTTAAAAACTCCAGTGAGGCACTCACTGACTCAAAACCCAGCTGCACAGAGCCCTGAGTATCCTGCCCTAGGAAAGGCAGGAGTATTGGACTAGCAAATCTTCCAAGATCTTTTCCAACCTCAGTAATTCAGTGACTCCAAAACTCATTGACATTCTGAATATTAGCTGTAAAAATTTGCATAAAGTACAAAAATGCAGAAGATCAAGTATGTGACAGTTGCTGAGACATTGCAAATTTATAAATTACACTATTAACAATCCAGTGCAGTGTAAACCACAACATAATTTTCATTTTCATTTTGAAAAGCAATGAGCACACCTACTCTGCAACACCCTAGTTCCTCTGCTGTTACTATGACCGTTCCACATTTCTTCCCAGGAATTCCTCTGCAAGAAAACACAGCCACATCACCTTAGTTTCTTAATATCTATGAAAGTTACAACTGACTCAAAGAGCACAACGTAAGCTTTCAAGTCACAAAGCTGATGGCATGCAATACAGCTCCCCTTTTTTTGCCACTTGTCCTGTGTAAAAAAGTTGGTTTATCCTAAGTGAATTGGTAAACGAGTTGCATATTTATGCTAACTAGCAAGAAACAAATCAGTTTTGGTTTTAAAGAAAACAGCATTAGAAGTTTGAACTGGTTGAAATAGTAACAAAATTCTACTGTCTACCCTCCCATTGAAGTTTCCTTTAGAGATGACTCTACAACTTATTCGTGAAAAACATCCCTTTGCAAACTTTACTTAAACAAAATACCTAAAACATAGTTAAAAGTAAACACCAGCATTAGTTTACAACACTTATTCTGAAATTTCTGTGAAGACACTCACCATCATATCTGATACAGGAGTTGCAAAATAAATTGTAATTCACCCAAACAGCCATTAAAAACATACGCTGCAACACCAGAGAGCCCAAAATAGTTCCTCAACATAAAAAGCAGCAGAGAAACAGAAAACCCACACATAATCTGATCGTATTCAGTGCCAGCAGCCTTTTGGAGAGGGATACACTCAACACAGAAGGTCATGCGCCTTATAAAAGAAGGACAATATTAACATGATGGTTGGTAAAGAGGTGAAATATTTCATCAAGATTAGCACAGAATTTCTCTACAGAACAAAAAGTCCTCATTATTCAGGAACTAAAAATTCTACCATGTGACTTAGGCAGTTTTTGATACTATTAAATACAAACTTTGTATGCTTAAATCTACATGCATGAATATAGTACTGGATCATTTGCAGACACTGAAGAGTTTGTTTTCTTACAAATTCCCTTACAAACCATTCATTAAGAAAAAAATCCTTAAATGTAAAGTCAGCATCCTGACAAAAACTTCAGCAGTCACAGATCAGGCAAACGGAACAAACTTCAACTAGCAATAATGCCCTGTAAGAAAATAATAAAATAATTCCAAGCTTGCCTTATCACTGTACAAAAAAAAAAAAAATTACTTATGAGATTCATCATTACAGACAAGTCTTTCCAATTGCTAGAGAAATACTGACTAATGCTATGTTGAAGACAAGCATGTAAGAGTTCTACCTGCTTAAATCCAGAACTCACTGCCATTGCCCATCTTCCTTAGCTCTAAGGGATAGCTGGCATTGAGCTACCCTGGAACTGGTTCTATCACACTGAAATTACAATACAAAGTTTATGTTCAGGCAACCAGTATTAGATATATATATACATAGAGAGAGATATTACCTGTAATCTGTATTGCATAACTGCAGTCAGCTCCATCATTCAGAGCTAGTTATCTGAAACTCAGACACAGAAAATCTGCCAGTCTAAGCGTGAACAGAGTGCAAACTGAATAAAGGAAAATAAACTGAAAATCTACATTTCAGTGGGTCCTACTGGCTTGACAGTCCAGAACCTGTAGGTTCTCTACAGTGATCACCTCTTTTTGGACAGTATTTGAAAGAGCAGGTAATTTCATTTTAGAGAAACAGAGCAGACAACCATTATCAAATGAAAGGTTTTCAACAATACCTGCATGTCTAGATAAGATACAGTCTTGAGAAGTAATTATTGTCTCCTTAGAACAAATGATTCCACAATTGAGACATCACATCTGCAGCACCAAGAGAGGTTTAAAAGGACACTCTGAAGAGTACTTGGGCTTTAACAAGGACTGAAAGGAGGACCTTTACAGAGTCTGCGAATAAGATGACAATTTATGTGGAAATTCAAATATGAGGGGTGAAAAAGAGTCTCCAATTTTGCAAGCTGGAATTGCAATAAGGCAGAGGATGGAATATTTTTCAGGTCATTCAAAAATTTACAGTCTTATCCCTGAATTTGCAGAGCCTATTCCTCTGACAGTCACACCCACAGATAAAAGGATAGGACAAATATAGTTAGGAAGTCAGTTCAGGTGTTTTTCTATCAGTTATGTTTACATCAAGATGACAGGAGAAAGAACTTCACATAATAGGCCAGCTGGCTCCAGTACAGCCTCATTAGCAGGCAATAGCACTCAGATGTGAATAACTAGCATAGAATGCTCATTAAACTTTGCAATGGCTCTACCTCCTCATTAAAGGGAATCCCTACAGGAATGCACTTAGCAGATCCTGAAAAAAAACATTGCTCAGAGTTATAATGTGACTAGCATCTTCTCTCTAGGAAGACAGAACGTGCAAAGATCTAATTCTGGATAATGTCTGAGCAGGTGACATTCTCTTGAGAGAAAAACAAAACCATGTCATTTCTGGAAGTAGGTGTACATCTATAGTGTAGCACATTATCCTTTCATGACAACACAACTGGAGCATGAGAGGCCAATCAGAGTAAATCCTACACATGGAGCTTGTCTTGAGAAGGCATTTAATGAATCTAGTAATCCAACAGGTAAAGAGAACAAGCATTACTGTTAAAATGTCAGATTATCCCTTTCACCTTCTCTGAATTACTAGAATTATTTTCCAATAGAAATTATTCAAAACAAATGTTCACATCTGTACCTGGCCAGTCTATAAAATAAAGTGCAACACTAGAGTATGTTCTTGAACAAAAAATGCTCACTGTCACAAGGATAACAGGCTACCACACTACAATACTGGGAGCAAGACTCTCCTGTGACAGACCGCATAAAATTCCAAGTCTGTTGCAGTATACAGCTTGTCTGTCAAAGACCTCTACCAACGGGATACAGCATGCATCACTGGCCAAGTAACTGCCCAGGCTATAACCCGAGCCAATCAGGAGGCAAGCCAGGAGCTTTTGAATCACCCCCTATAAAAAGGGGCTCTCGACAAATCTCTCTTTTCATCTGCTATCACGCCAAGGGACAGTGTCGTTTCCTTCTCCTCCCAGGTCCCCCCTAACATAACACAAGTCCTTAATGGTATCAGAAACAGAGAGGGAGGTTCAGGGGACAATCTCACAATTGCCAAGAAGAAATACTGTCAGGTTCACGCCTCAGAGGTGCAATCCACTGGTGCTCGTAATACCAATGAAACTGTAAGGCATGCATGCCATGTAGGCAAAGAAAAATGTGCGTTGTGTACCTTCACTTTTGTACTTGCCATGAAGATTAGTGCAAGGTCTGTTTCAGCCTTCCTGCCTGATCACTGCAATGGTGACCCTCTAGGCTTGAGACATTTTACTTTAATGCTCATGAAGGACAAGACTACCCTTTCATTGCAGACCTCCTAGGGTAACTTTCCCTGATGATATACAATCTGACTTGAAACTGGACAGCTCACGTCCTGAATCAGGAGTCCTGAATTTTGTGAGACTGTTGTTTTAGCAGAAGTAAGCAAAATAGGGCCAACCTCCTGTCCCAATTGACAAGATAGTATTTCTGTACTAAAGTAGAAGTCAAACTGTGCAGCCAACCTGCTCACCACCAAGACCTAAAAACATGTCCAGAACAAGCAGCGACTGTGTGTGTTGCCATCCCACAGTGCTGGGGCTCTGGTTCTCCTGGGACAGCCCTGGAGCTGGGCAGGAACTCTTTCCTTAATTGTGTATCTGGAGTTCCCCTGCCTTGCACCTCTGTGATTCTTTGAGTGTGTGGAGATGGGATTCCATGAGCTGATGACACTCCTGGAATAGGTCTGAAAGTAGCCAGGGCAAGGTATTTGGGCTCCCCCACCTACCATTGGGACACTCTTCTCATTTGTTTGCACTCTTCTCATTTTTTTTTAATCACATAACCTAACACAACTTTTCTATTATGCAACTTACTGTACTGTCCTCAAGACTATTTCCTAGATATGTTTTTTAGAAGATTAATATCCAGAATGGGATTAAGGGGAGAATCACAAAATACTGTTGTCTAATAACCACAATATTTGCTGACATTAATAATTTCGTATGATTGTATTAGAAATCTGATCATCTGATTCTTTATTGTTTCTTTATGCAAACTTTTTTTTGCAGGAACTCGAATGCTTGAACAAAAGGTGGTAAAAGTTTTATGATGTGCTAATTTGGAAACTAAAACAAAAAACATTTTTTAGATTTGTACACTCAAGCTATTTCTAATGCAAAATGTAACAAGGTGGACAAAAATTCTGGATTAGTCAATTCCTTTGCTAATTGTTCAAAATGAAACCTAAATTATCATAGCCTATATAAAGAAAGATTTCTGTTGCATATAGCTATTTACTCTCTCTTAAAAGCCGTATCTGTCAATTCTGTATATCAAGACATCTCACAGCAAAAAAGCTCCACAACTCTTGCCTCATGCAGCAGTACGCATTCATCCAACATTCCAGAATACTTACACAATTGATTTCTCCAGTCTGCTCCCCTGTGATCCCACTATTTCTCCCAGTGTACAAAACATCTGTCCCAAAAAATCCTGAAAAGCAGCAACATAAAAACTGAGAATTCATATTTTACACAATGAAATTTGGTTTCCCATTTATCTGAGCTGTTCCCTACTGATGAACAGATTCTGCTGAACACCATATCTTATTAATAACTATGCAATAATGAATCATAAACAGACTCACTACTACCTATTTGACATAAGAGTGTGTTACATTTACAATGTAATTTTAAGGCACTACACAATCATTACAGGGAGGATGTAATTGGAGATCAATGGCTAAGTCTCATCTTTACACTATGAAGCACACACTCAGCATTCCTTCTACTATCCTCTTTTGCTTTGCTCCAGGTTCCCAAAGGTTCTCTTACCAGAGCCTTCCCGTATTCATTTTCAAAAATTCACTGAGAAGCCTCTGAATTCTATTCTTGCATCTCTAACTTTTTAAGTTTTTAAGTTTTAAGTTTCTTTCTAAGTTTTTAAGTTTTATTTCATCACTCCTACTTCAAGACAACATGAGCATAAACAGTT
Organism: Picathartes gymnocephalus; assembly: GCA_013390045.1. Taxonomy (NCBI): domain Eukaryota; kingdom Metazoa; phylum Chordata; class Aves; order Passeriformes; family Picathartidae; genus Picathartes; species Picathartes gymnocephalus. The sequence continues at coordinate 138,508 of WEKY01052767.1, read as the reverse complement.
TCTTCCAACACTGAGACACAATCAAAACATACTTCAATTTTCTGGACCCAAAAAAAGTCTTAACCAAATGCAGCATATTACATATCTGAAAACGTATACATGCATGCTCAAATATGCCCTTTGCAAGTGAAATGTCCCATTAAAATGATACTCATTAGCATTATTTGTGTTTTCACTCATAGCACAATCACTGTATTTGTCTCTATGTATCTGATATTACTTACAGTCAAAAGAAAATAAACATACTTAAAAAATGTAAGCATTTTAGCACAAGGAAATATAATAGTGAGGAAGAACTTACATGTTTTGACAGGTTTGGACTCTTTGAGTCAACATCATAGCTTTGGAAAACAAAAAAAGAACATTTATATCAGAGTTGCCAGATGACATATCTGAGGATAATTATGTAAAGAAACAAAAATCAAACAATTCTTTCACCTACTGCCATGTGCGAAATTTACACAAACAGATTTGTGAATGGAAGTTCCCCAGTAAGGAAGACAAATTGAGTCATCACATATAGGACTATGGTTCACTAGTTATTTGAAATTAAATCTTTCTCAACAAAGTGCAAGCTTTAGAGAGAAATTCTGATATTCCTGTTTGAACAATGAAAGATGACAAAAAGGAGACCAAAAATTAAAAATTAACCCTAGGAAACAAACTAACTTGTAAATTATTTTCTTGGGTAATTTTTCAGTCATTTGAATAAGCAAATAGAAAAAACTGACAATAAACTAAACTGCTTTTAGCAAGAGTTTGATTTGTTCTTTTGATCTTATCATAATCTTAGTCTTCCTTCAGTTAGAAAATGTCATCGTTTCCCTTCCATAATCAAGTCAAGAGTTTAAAAAATTACTCTCTGAATTAAAGAGAGATTGAAAAAATAATGTAAGAAATGCATATGGGATTACTAATCTCTATACATTAATAGTCTTCCATCTTTATCAGATAATTCAAGTAATATTTTTATCAAATAATCCACTTAGATTCAATACCAGTAACTAAATTGAAAATGTATCTGTGATGTTATTGCCCATCTCAGACTCCTCTGCATGTTTCTGTTCCCATTGCATGGAACGCTATCCCTTTGGTTGTGCTGCCACAACTGTTTGCTGGGGTGCATCATGAACCAGATCACAAGTCAGGGTGACAGAATACCGTAACATAGCTGGATATGGTGCAGCACAGTCAAAGATTTAGAAACATATTTATACAGAAAAGAAACTCCTATAAATACCATTAACATGAGTTAAAACCTCCAATTAAAAGCAAACTGTTTGGTGAAATTGAACAGAAAAACACAACTGATAATTTAACCTGACGGATAGCTACAGAAGTAAAACAAAGAACTACTTTACTGGCAAAATCACTAACAAATACCAGCTGTGAACAAAAAGGGGCCCGTGACATTGGTGGCTGTACACTTAAGCGGGGGGTCATGGTCATTTATTGGACCACTAAATATCAAAGATATACTTGCCACTTGATTTTTTTTTTCCTGCAAAATATATGAATCATATAAGGAATTTCTTTGAAAAATAACACTTTGGCCAACAGTAACACACAATTTTGTGAAGGAACTGAATATAGGAAACTTTCTAAAGCTTCAGAATTGGGATTTAATCCATGAGTAGCTATATGAGATTCACATTTCTAACTTAGAGTTCCAAGATATTTAATTTTTCATCTATCATTGTTACAGAGCTCTACATTAAATTCATACAATATGGCTACATGGTCACTTGCAGGCAAAGACAGCAACAGCTATTCAGCTTTGAGTTCAGAATAGACTTGTGTCCAGGTAACCCAGAACGGCAGCACAGAACAGTCAGGTCCTTCTGATAAGTACAGAGAATGTGTGGTATCTACAGCTTTTCATAAATAGACAAACAGGAGTCCATTTCTCTGACTACATAAAAAATTAAACAGGAGACTCTGTTTTCCCGTCCAGGTGCAAGTCCTTTCCAGACAGCACTTATCCAGAAAGTCATTACAGACTCCCCTTTCTTTCTGTAGGCTGAGCTTGGCTTTCTCTTTTTCAGTTCATTTCTTTCACTTGTCACTTCTACTGCACTGTCCCCTTCCCATAACCTACATGCTATGAGAACCACGAGGCAAATAGATACAGATTTCCACACAGCACCCACTGTGTGGCTATTTCAGCAATGTTTTTTATATTTGGTGAAGAATCCTTTGTTTCACAAATTGATTAGCTCTGACTTAAAACTTAAGTAACCCTAAACCCAACTTTTAAAACTTCAAATAAAGTCTGAATCAGGCTTCCATTGTGAAAGTCAAAGAATTTGTACCTAGCCACCTCAAAGCACCCTGTAATCTTCCTTGGCTTTAAGTATTTCCATTAATTCCTTGAAATAGGTGGTCTAGTACATCTTACAAAGGAAATAAAAAGAAATAGGAAAAGGGTTCTTCAACTAAAAAAGGACATATAAAGAAAATTTTTGGCCACAATGCATAATGTGATGCAAAATTGCAGCAAAAATCTATGAGGGTTATTCTACTCCCTCCTAGAACAATAACTAGAACTGCTAATAAAAAAAGAGGATGAAAATTAAAAAAAACAAGACAACCTTGATTATCACAAAGACTGAAATAATCAGAAAGGACTGAAATGTAAGAGACGACATGCAATGGTGACATGACCTGGTGACTGGACTCTCAATTCTATTTTCCAAGGAATAAAGTGAAAGTCAAAACAATTCCACCAGTGGACCAGTGGAATGAAATTAGCACATCTGGAATAATGTCAAAAGCCATCTACTTCTAGGACAACTGCTATTGTTATAAAATCTTAAAATTTAGTATATTTTGATGCATAGTAAAGGAATTTTTGACTCCATACTACTTATGCAGCGTTTTATTTCTGGACAGTATATCCATACCTGTTTTGCTGGCTATGCTGCAAAAATATTTTAACGTTTTGACATCTTTTCCTTTCTAACTATTTTCCGAAAGTAATAATTCTAAGTATTACTGTACTTTGAATAGTTAACACCTCCCAATTTCTTAAAACTCAGTCATTATTATGTTACACATTTATTTCTGAGGAAGCAATCAAAATCCATCATGTTTACTACATTAATTTATTCTATGTCAATAGATACCATCTCTCTTCAAGTTAATTTTATGCTGGACAAAACTTTACATGCTTACAAAGGCTGCAATATTAGAGTCAAAGATTGTTAACTTACAAATCAAATCGCAGATTCTCTCTTTCTTCAAAGAAGTAGTCCATTATAAATTTTCTTACAAAATCTGGATTTAAAGTATTATCAATTACTTCTGTTCTTCCAAACTGTAAAAGAAAAGTGTAAGTTTAAGCTACATGCTGTAAGGGAGATAGATGACAGCCTGTAAAAACTTCTCTTAAACAGATGCCATGAAAGAAAATGACTGCGTTCACATGAATAGATCAGTTACCTGTGGATGAAGACAGAGTGGCAGAATACCTCATATTTCAATATAGAGTGGTACATACCTTGTATTGTACGACCTAAACTTCATCAACATCAGCTCCCAAAGCCAATAAAAATCCACAAAAATTTGAATCAGTAACAAAAATCCACTGTTTCCTGAAAAAAGGTGCACCAAAAAAACCCCCAACCAAACACAACAGCAAGCAAAACCTTGCATATATTGTTTATTTCAGATAGCTTTAAATATTAGGGAACAAAGTCCTTCCATTGCAAATGTATCATTTTTGCACTGTCCATCTCCTATTTCACCTCAGTTCAGCTCTCTCTTCATCACTCCTCTCTCTGAGCTTTTGGCAAAATGCCTTTTCTTTCTTGATGTTTACAGGAAGTGCCTCATCCCCTGCCAAGCTGAAAATATATTAATTTTAAAAAAATTAGAACTTTAGCTGGGGGAGACCCAGAGCAACCTGGCCTGACTTTGGAAATGGATTTTCAGGGATCAGGAGGATGAAGCAGAGACAGCAGATGAATAGGAGGCTGGATAACACATAGGTTCCTTTCTCTTAAATTATTTCATGATATATCAGGGGTTTAAATATTACAGCTCCATTAGAAATAGAATTATGTATGAATCCAAAGGAAAAGTTACTTCAAAAGAAAAAAAGTTATAAAATGGCAGCTAAGCATCAGTTTTAATTTTTTTAAATAATAAAGCACCATGAATTCATAAGTACTTTTCATCTCTTCAATTCTGCATTTTTTTCAATAAACAATATTTCATTTTACACTACAACCATGTTACCCTTGGGAAATTTGTCAGATTTGATTTGCAATGCATTACAGAAGTGTATCAGTAACCAAAGATAAATATGCAATGTGCTGATGATAATTCACAATGAGACCAGAAAAGGCCTAACTGAATACCCATTACACTGTCACCTTTATCTCTTACCAATTATACTTAGATTGCTACAAAACTCAAGAGACTGAATTCAGTGGCACTACTAACTTTTCCTTAAATTATTTTAAATTACTGTTTTGGGTTTTAGTTGAGGCTTCAGTTTTTTGTCTGTTTACCTTTTTTACACGGGCTACACAAATGATTCCTTCGCATATGTTTGGACTCAGCAATCTTAAAGGCCCTTTCCAACTTAAATGGTCCTATGATTAAACTACTATAACTAATTACTTAACTGACAAATTACTAACAGAATTTACCTTATTTATGACATTAAAATGCTGTTCTCTAAAATTCACTAGTCTACACTTTTCAGCTAAGTTAAGCACCTTTTAAAATCTGTTTTCCCGATTACTTATAGACTTTTTAAGCATAAGAGGTTACTTCTATAATCCCATCACTTATGACTAATAACATAGCTACTGATTAATTAGTCTCCACATGGCCTACTTCATCCACTAACAACTGAGTAAAGCTAAAATCTTACCATAGCCAAGAAGCAAAAACCTTCAGAAACACTATTTGGGAGAGTAACAGAATCAATGTAACTATTTAAAAGCACTAACCTTCTACCTACACCTTAATTTTTTTACTGCTGGTATAAATCTAATACGCCACAACATATAAAACACGATCCTGACTAAGCCCCTTTACAATGCCAACCTCTAAATTTTGACTGTTGTAACAGGTACTGGGAATGGATTCTACTCACTGAACTTTAGATCTGACATAGTCAAAAGTTTAGGCTTTTGATCATCTCTTTGGAGGAATTTATATAGAATGATTCATCTGATCTAATGCAGACATCTAAATTAGGTCTGGTGAACTGCCCACAGGATGTTATTTATTCCCACTAACTGTAAACAGAAAACAGAGTTGCAAATATTTATACCTGAACCTCCTGATAGACAAGATGGAGATAATTATGATTTGAAACAAAAAACTCAGATTTTCTAGCAATTGCAATGTTGACAGTTTCTTTTAATGCCTGTAGTTCCTAAACTTTCACTTTAATTATATGTACTTCTAGGTAAGATTATATTATAATCCTACCATCAGGACAATTATAATACTAAAAATGCTAAGTACTTGTTTTAATAGCTACACAAGAGAAGTATGAAAATTCCACAAAGTTACACATGAACCTTAGACAATAATAAAAGCCAAAATTTTGACAAAATCCTCTTAACTCTGGACCAGAAGAGCACCCAAGTGTTTAAGTGATGATCTAAGCGTGACAACCAAACCACACCAAGCCACCTGGGCACCTGAATGACTGAAGAATCTGCTGTTTTCACAGTTTGCTATCCAGACATTTAGAACCCTGTGTATGTCCACTATATCTGCTAATTCAAATACGATTAGGGAATTCCCATTATGAGTCTCTAAACTGACATTTCTTCACACATATCATCAGAGCAATGTGATTCAGTAGGTATACTGAGAGGATGTCTAGTACGCACTTAAGAACAACACAGAGCAGCAATTTTGCTATAAAGTACAAATTAAATAGGTTCACTATTTCATGTACTGCAGAGTTATATGAGCCCTTCCCCAAGCATGAGATAAATTCGATTCTCTCTTCTTTACAAGACTGAAATCCACATCCACCATGTTTCAGCAAAGCAGAGAATACAATTCTCTGGCCAACTGGCGAAGACACCAAAAATAAGAGAAGAGGTCTGTCTTCTGTGTCCCTGGTCACCTCCCACTGGGAATTTTACACAGTATAATCACATAAAATATCAGTTGTGAAAACAACAATATCAGACCTCCTCTCTTTTACAGGGAAATGCAATAAGATAGTACATTCCACTCTTGGCTCTGTTCTTAAAGCCCATGGCCACAAAAAAAAAATCCACCTGTAGTGAAGAACAGTTTCACCAATCCTCTCTGAAGGCAGGCAAATTTTATTTTATCAGTAGAAAGATGACCACTACACTATTGATTCTTTCAAAGAGTAACATTAGAGGAGGAAAAAATTAGATGACTAAGTACTGAGACAGAGTTCCAGGCTATAAATGTTGATCTGCTACAGGTACCCAATTTTGAGGTATTTGATTCAGTTTCTTAAGACGTATCTCTCCAGAGTGTTTACACTCACAGATAAGATAAAGTCCAACCCATGCATAATATCCTCCCTCCCTTGTTGCCTAGTGTACGCTCTATTCAGCAGCACCTAACTTCTCTGAAACACTACACAGCAAAGGTGGACCTTTACCACAATTACACGCTAGTTTTGATGACACTGATCATCACCACAGTTCAGTCCTCCCACCGATCTTGTACGATGTGAGTGTCTTCCTCCTTTGAGAGCCACAAACCTGATCCACATTGAAAACTAAGTCTGGTTTAATTTATATGAGGGAGACTGTAAAATGGGACACTCATGTATTTTCTCTATTTTGTTTTCCCTTTTAATGGAAATGTGTGATACAGATATGGAAATTGGGATCAATGTGACTATATTTTAGGTGTTTGCTAGAACACAGGACTCCCATAAGTCTAGCCTGGCATTCAAGAGGCTGTGACATGCCCTCTTCTGCTAGGACAAATGACCAGCCTTAAATACACCCGAAAGGTTTATACATCTGTGAATATGCATCTTACCTCTCTCCATTCTTTGTTTCCAATTGCTTGTGTGTACAAAACACAGACTGTGAAAAGAAAAAAAAAAGTTTGGTCATTTTCAAAGTTTAACATACCCTTAAATCAAGTGAACTAATTTTGTAGTCTCTTGTGCTGTGGAAATTAGTAACTAGGACAATCAAATAATAATGTTTTCCTTCAGCTGTCAGCAAGCCTAACAACACTGGTGACCATGTGGTCTAGTTGTTGCAGAAACGAGCTAATAAATGGAGTGCTTCTAAAATGGCAGGTAGCACTTATGCCTGACCTCCAGCAAAGCACTTGACAATCTTAAAAGGCAAAATTGCATAAAAGAAGGTCTTCTTTAAATGTAGGTAGTCAGGCTATTCTAGATAATCTAATGCACAATTACCCTAAAATATACTTCCTTCAAGAGACAAGAAAATTAAAATAAAAAAAAAATTGAGGACCCTACTGAAAAGAAACAGGGGAAATAGAATGGGGAAAAAGGAAAAAAAAGACTTCTCAGGTTTTCTTCCTTAATTTTACTTCAAATTATTTATATCTATTTCAGCATCTCATATATATGTCCTTTATCTTTTTAAACTAAAGCCGGATAAAAAATGCAATCAATTAAATTTGTTGACCTAACCTGATTCTGAAAGACCAAGCAGAACAATCCCACAGGTGTCACTTGGGTCTCTACTTCCAGTACAGCACTCACTACACATTAAGCTGCAGCTTTCATCACAGGGACTGGTGACAGGAGTGCAGTGATTATAATCAGGTCTTTTAAACACTATTTTAAGTACAGATTATTTGCACTGAAGGAGCACTATAAACCTTATTTTCTACAGTCTTGAACTAGTTGCTGGTAACTATGATAAAGCAATTTTTACCTGAAACTCCTCTTCAAACCCTTTCTAAACAACACAAATACAGATATTTCAACATTTTTTTCCTCAACAAGTTTTTTTCCTGTACCAATCATTATTTTTCAAAAGAAGGTTAAAAATAATACTGTTTTAGGGTGCTGCCTTGAACAAAGGTAGGGGTCTGATTTTGTTCTCAGTGAAGTCAGAATCATCAACGGACCAAAGAAGAAATGAAGTCAACCTTCATTTTCTACATTTTCTTCTTACTTGAAATGCATTCGCTCCACATAAAAAAAGAAAAAAAAAAAATCCCCTTAGGCAGTAGCAAGTAAGAGGAGAAACAGAAAAGAGCGATTTCAATATTTTAGCTCACATAGAAGCTAAAAGTTAACACTTTTATTTTTTAAGTAAGATGTCTTGTAGATGAAAAAAGTTTTTACAAAAAAAATTCAAAATAATTCTCAGGAGATTACTGTCTTTCTCCATGTACTCTAAATAAACCCTTGGCAATCATGGGCCTACCTTTGGTTACTGTTTATAGTAAAGTGAATCCAAATCAAAAAGCCTATTTTTATAACACACTCTGGAGCAGGCTGCTGGAGTGTATTACGTGAAGAATGAAGTGAAATGGGAAATCGTGAGAAAACAGAATGAAACAGAAGCTATGAAGTCAGCTAAAGAAAGTTCTGTAGGTTACTGAACTTCTGACTACTCATCCAGAATCATAGAATAACCTGAGCTGGAAGGGGCCCATCAGGATCACCAAAGTCCAACTCCTGGCCTGCACAGGACACCCCAAGAGTCACCCCATGTGCCTGAGAGCATTGTCCAAACACTTCTTGAACTCTGTTTTTGGAACTGCCCTGGGGGGCCTGTTCCAGTGCACAAACAGCCTCTGGCGGAAAAACCTTTTTTCTAATGCCCAACCTAAATCTCCCTTGACACAACATCAGACCACTCCCTCAAGGTCCTGTCACTGTCACCACGGAGGAAGTTGTAGACTGCAATAAGGTCTCCCCCCTCTAGGCTGCAGATGTGGCCGCTATTTTAAATATAATAAAAATATAGACTAATAAGCAATCACCTCACGCCACATTTTATTGTAAGTAAAAGGTGAAAGTCTGACAGGTGTATATATACACGTGTGCATCTCAAACTGACATTTTCAAAAAAAAGTCAGCCCTAATGAAAGCTATAGAAAAGACATATTTCAGTCTTTCTGGTAAATACTTCGTAAATTTAGAATAATTTTTAAAATTGTTCTATATTTCCTCTAAAACACACCCCATGAATTTTAGGAAACAAACCATGATACTCGTCTCCATCAAAATTAAGACTCACTATCTATAATGGCTCTTGGAGAGAGTTTTGTAAAGATCCTGATACACTCATTGCAATAATCACTCAAAAAGTCATATCCAACTGAAGAAATGCAGATAAATATGGTAAAATCGGTAAAGTTGATCTAAAGCACTTGAAATGCTCAGAGATGAAACACTCCATAAAGCAACCAATTTTTTTAGCAGAAAACAGTTAACAGCATTGTCATGAGGGAGAAGGAATAAAGTGGGACAAATAATATTTCAAAAGCCATCATATCATGCAACCACATCCTAAGATAGAGCTGAAAAAATAGTTTTTCTCTCATAATCTCCGAAACTGAGGGAGTAATGAGAAAGTTCAGAGCAGCACACTGATGAGGAGTAACTGAGAAACCCTTTTGGAAGGCTTTGCCATATGACTTGTTCCAAGAGAAGATACATCTACATCAATAGTCAGAAATATTAATATTTAGTAATTTTTAACTCTGGACATTGATACCACAATGTCACATTCAAGGTAAATTTAATTAAATCTTGCAATGAAGAAGAAGGTGGAAATGTCAACACTTATTACTCTACTGTAGATACAGTTCCCAAAATATTACAGATTTTTATAGCCTGCACCTTGCTATTTTTCCAAGTAGACTGGGCCTCCGTTATCTGCTCTGGTCCTTTCCCCGTCGATGAATATATGCTTATCCTTTAGCCCGGCAACTATTGTTACATCAACATTGCCCATCTCAGTTTTCCCAAACAAAACAACACATCTATTCCATTTCAAGGAAGACTTACCCACAAAAAAATTGATCTTTTCCCCATGCTACCTAAATCTTGTCATGGTACCAGTCCAGCAGGGCTCCCCAATACTCTTCACTGACCAGCTTTTATACCTTCCAGGCAGAGGTGCCCTAAGGTCCCTTTGTCCCAACTGCCAAGACATTTTTCTTATTATTACTACTCTCCATGGGGAGATTCCCCAGGGAAGAGTTTTTATGTCTTCAGTTTTTCATACTGGACTCTTTTGATGATCAGCACTCAGGAGCCACAGGGTTCCACAGGAGGACATTTCCTCCCGACTGTGTTGCTGCCACCACAGCTCTGCAGGGCTCATCCTGAGTTGCCAGAGCACAAGAAGAAAACAATTCTGCCCATCATTAGACAGAAGAAACATGCCAAAATCATTAATCTGTATCTCCTCGGCAGGTCTTATCCCTGCCTCATCAGGGAAGCACTACTTTAGCTCAGCTTTCTACAAGAAACAAGCAAACAAACAAAAACCCCAAAACAAAACAAAAACAAACAAAACACAAACAAAAAACAAACAAAAAATCAAACAAAAACAAACAAACAAAACCCCCCAAACCCATAGATTTAAAAAAAATATATTCCTAGAAAAAATGGTCTTTAAACTGGGAGAGCAGAATGCTCCAAATGCTACAGTAAATCAGTATATATGACTTGCTTTGACTCCACTGAGCAGAAAGCACTGTCAGTAAGAGGCTTCAGTATTGTTTAAAATACTTCATGAACAAGGGCTATCCAAGCCTGTCCCATCTATATCTACTAACTTTATTCTACAGTTACTTCTGTCACTTGCCTCTAGGGAAGCAAAGTGACAAACTGCTCTTGGCATGAATATTTTGGATTGCAGGGAAGTGGTCGGAAATAGAATACTGAGTAGCAATTACAGTATCAAAAAAAAGGCCAAGCATCTCTCCCAAGAGAACCAGAAAAATCACAAGTTCCTTTTCAATTTCAGGAGAAGACTGTTAATATTGACATGGAACTCAGCTACATTCATGTGTGTCCCTCTGAGAAAAAGACCAAGAAGATAAAATTGGATTTTCACTATCAGTATGATCCTTAGATGAATGCATTGGAGTATGAAAAGCATATTAGAACTAGCCTAGTCAAAAGCAATGAGACCTCAACATACAGAATGACTCTACATGGTTCTGTCTTGCATGACATCTAATGGCTGCAAATTCAGTGGCTATAAAAGTGGATCTTGTGAGAGTGGCAGGATGCTGGTTTTGACACCTTTTCAGCTACAGAATGAACCTACTGTATACAGAGCAGCCTAAGAATGGCCTTTGTCCAAGTGAACAGACATTGAGGAAAGTTGTCCTTCTGTACTTCGAAATACAGAAGAACAAGAACCTTTTATACTCCTCACCCATTTTACAGTAGGGCCATATCTCTGTGCCCAACTAAAGGACAGTACATGCAAACAAACTCAACTGGCTATTAAAAAAACCTGCAGAGTACTAAAACTGGATGGACACTGTTTGGAGAATACCCAAAATCAAAGCTGCTCTGACAAGTAATTTCTTGAGTGCAAATACAGTATGAGTACTTCCAGAGTCAAGGACAGTATTACTGTAATCCATGGTTTTATACTGCTAACCTGTGACAGACAGGCCTGATTGGCAGCATAACTGGGTACTTAAAACTGGAGACCAGACGTCTAAAGCACACCACCAATTTGAGCACTTTTAAATAAGCTATTCACCATACTTGAAAAAGCAGTATGCTGCAAACTGATAAGCAAGTTTATGATACTTTAAAAATATTTCCATATACTGTGAATCCATAAAAAAATACCACCAGTTTACTTCTCAGAAATATTTAAATATAGATACTAAGATTTCTTTAGGTTTTCCTGCCACTTTGTTTCCATGTTTTCCCCAGAGGGGGTTACCCACCAGCCAGGATCACTTTGGTCGGCCAACCTGTGTGTTCTGGGGCTGTGTACATGCTACAGAGCCTTTGGAGGTCCTGCTCTTTGCGTGGAGCACCTCCTCTCAAGAAGGCATCTCCAGCAATGTATCTGCACACCTGCGGCTCTGGCAGTATCTTCAGCAGCTCTGTCTCTAGCTCACAACTGCTGACACATTTTTACTGTGGTAGGTTTGAGCAGGGCACTGTGTGCTCCCCTGGCTGGCAGAAGTTCTGGCAGGCAAGTGCTACTCACATGGTTTTCAGAGCCGACTGGAACCAGCTGTGACTGTCACAGGGTGGTTCATGGCCTTCTCCCACACAGCTCACATTGCAGTCCCCTGACACTTAAACCCTGCAATTTATGCCTAACACAGTGCCTGTCGTAAAAACTTGAAGCCCTTGCTCTTAATAATATTTGAGCTTAAAAACTACAGACACCATAATGCTTTTGCCAATATGAGAGGTCTCTGAATTCATTACAGGTAATAGGTCACTGAGCATTCTTCAAAACAGTTTAACTGAGGGTCTTTTCTAACAGAATCACAAAATTGTTAGGGACCTCTGAAAATCATTGTTGAGGGTTGGGTTGTCTTTCCTTTTGTTTCCTTTTAACAGTATAGAATTTTTTTCCATTCAGTTGCTATATGACCCTTATCACTGAGTACCTAAGAAGAACAAAGGATATAGCTAAGCCTGAAGAGAGGGCCAGCTATGTTTACTGTTCTGTCGGGGAGTTTTCTCTCAAAGGGGGGTGGAGGAATATCTCGAGAATTGGGGACTGGTAAAAGGCGAGGGCAGAGGCTGGGCGGGACTGGGTTTCGGAGGACGACACGGGAAGGGGCTGCTCTGCTGTTTTGGGGGAGAGAAGTTTTTCGCTGCTGCTGCTGGAGCCCTGGCTTGGAGCTGTTTTCTTCTGCCTCTTGGGTGAGCCTCTGCTTGTGAGAGCAGCCACTGAACCTGTTGCCATCTGCTCGGGTGCCCGGAATCCCTGAGCTCGCCTCTCCTTGCTGGGCTAGGAGCCGGGCGGCTGCTGCCCCCCGCCCCCACCGCTCCTTCGGCACTGCTCTGGGTTTCACTGCGCTGCAGCCCCGCTCCCCCGCCTGCCGAGACCTCCTGCCGTCCCAGTTTGCTGCTTTCCAAGAATCCTGCTGGGGCACTGGGATCGACTGCTCCAAGGGGGTTTGTGAAGCAAAGCCTCCCTTCCGTTTTCTTTTCCCCTGCTGACTGAACCACCATAGCACGTGCTCCCTGCCGGCTGTGACCATCACTGCATCGAGGGGGGAAAGTGTCTTCAGGCCAGGGGGCCGGGACCGGGTCCTTGGTTCTGTCTGTTGTTAGTGCCATAAGAGTTGTTGTTTGTTTGCTCTATTATAAATAGTAGTAAAGAACTGTTATTCCTACTCCCATATCTTTGCCTGAGAACCCCTTAATTTCAAAATTACAATAATTCGGAGGGGAGGGGTTCACATTCTCCATCCCAAGGGAGGCTCCTGCTTTCCCTAGCAGACACCTGTCCTTCAAACCAGGACAATCATCTAATCCAACCCCCAACTAATTTTTACTAAAACTAAAAAATTTTATTAATATACGAAACACTCAGTTTTGTTTCTGTGTGATCTCCCTACACCAGAGGCATGGTATTGCCTATGTCTCCTGGGGTTTTTTTAAAAAAAAAAGCTTTACACGTTAGAAACATCAAAGGTACTCCTAACTTCTTGTAGTTTTTCCCGAGGAAGTAGAAGCTTTTCCCTTCAAAAGTGTATTGTGAAATCTCTCTCAAGAAATTTTTGATGCAGAATGCAAACATGCTCTAACAAAAGTACTCAAATCTTTCATACCGCTTCATGACTGAGTATTCAAATATCAGGACATGGTTGCATATCCAGACACTTGATACAAGTATATGTGTCTTGGGTTATTTCCAATGCCAGTAAGCGCAATATGTGGTATCCTAAGGAAGAAAAGCCCGGGCTTAAAGAAAGAAATTGAATTTATGGATAAAACTGAATGGAGAGTTGTAGGGGAGACAAGATGACACCACAACCTAAGGACCAGTCTATTAACAGTACAGAACTGCTTCGAGTAACACTTTCAGAAAAGAAAGGAAATTTTTTGTGATCTCGGTTCCTTGATTAAAGTTTTCATAAAGCATCCACTACAAGAAGATAGTAATGGATTTTAAATCAAAAGTCCCATCATAAATTCATAGACATGAGAATTTTAGGGGAACCAGTCATAATACAGCTTATGAGGAAAGTGAGTGTCACTAGCTTACAATTCTGAAAAGATTAATTCAAAAACTATCATACCATTTGTGATCAGGAAAGATAGCTTTTCCCAGAAATTAATTAACTTAATTTTAATTTTCAGCATTTGATTCTAAGATTAGTGGGCAGTATGTACTAGCAGCAAAAAATGCTTCTAGTTTGTTTAGTATTTTGCCTAATAGCTTTGAAAAAGATCTAAAACAACAGATACTAAAAAAGAAACAACAGCCCAACTTTCCAGAATTTATTAATTTTAGGAAACTAGGTTAAATGCTAAATAAGGGACTATTTAGCTCAGGAAAACAGTATGAAAAACAGTCTTTAAAATTCCAGTTCACATAACATTAATTATAAGTGTAATTTATTCAAGTGCAACTTAATTATTCTAAGTAATTGTCACAAAGACAATGTAAACCTAACTGATACTGAAGAAAATCACCCACCTAATTTTATTCCAGTGTTTGTACATTTAAAATACATAATAATAAGAAACAATAAAATACTATATACTCACTTGGATCAGATTTAGAAAATGTATCTCTGTCCAAAAGATTTCTATAAAAAAAAAAGAAAAGATAAAAATAATCTTGGGTATTAAAAAAAATTGTGAAAGATGCATATCAGATACCAATGCATATACGTTTTGACATTTTTAATCAAGAGTCAGCTTAGTCTTCTGCCCTCCTAATACACAAAATTTAGTCAGCACTAACAGTGGAGTCAGCTTACACTTCTCTTTAGTATCCATTCTGGATTTGAGTAAACTGTGGCTCAGTACCATGAATCAAAAAGCAACAACATGTACATTATATATACACGTAACGAGCATCAGGAAGAGAAGCACCTTTAAATCACAAATGTCTACCAGAGATTAACTTGCCAGTTCAACCCAAAAACCGTAGACTTTATTTAAAAGAATGGCTATGAGATTTCAGAGCCATCAGGAAGTACCTCTAAGAATCCACCTTGGACAAGTAAGGTAAAGAGAACTAATCCATACATAGGACACACATCAAAACTAGGAGTCTTCTAATTATCCACAGAATACCTAGGAATAAATATTAATTTTGTTATGGAATGCAGTCCCAATATCATAACCACACTTCAGCCACCTGAGAACCATACACAAATAAACAGACTTAAATTAACAATTCTAAAGAATCAGAAACCATTCTCAGAATAGTTACCAACATTTCATCATTCAAAAAAAAATTAAAATAAATACATTTTTTAAATTATCTTGACAGACTAGAAAAATGTTCTGAAAACAGGATGACATTGAACAGGGACAAGAAAGAGCTAATAAACTTCGGAACATAATAGACTTAACAGCAAAAATGCAGCATAGCTACATGAGCTGGATATACAGCAGTTACGTCAAAAATAGCCCTAGACATCACAGTTGACCACAAATTGAAGGCAAGTCAGGAGTCTTGCACCTGTGGGGAAAAGGCATACTGGAATACACAAACCAAAATGCCACTTCAGACTAATTGTCTGGTCTTCATAACACTGGTAAACACTCAATTCAAGCAATAATGTTTTGGAAACTCAATTTCTTGCAATCTAGGACAGACATGGAGCCAGTGGAGTTCAGTGAAAACAAAAATAATTGTAAGTATATAGACTGTATCTGTGAGGGAAACACTGCTACAAAGTGAAGCTGACCTCGATGTAGACAGAGCAAGTAGGAACAGGTTTAACCACAACCTGAAATCTTCCGCACCACAGGCACAGAAGTTGAACTTTATTCCATTGTTTTACCATCTTTCACTGTCAAAAGTGTGAGACATGATGTGAACTCTCCACTGTCTTCAAGAACATGTCACATAGCTACAATTTCTAAGGTCTTTGATCCTAACCCAGAGCAAAGGAAGGATTAAATAACCAGTTTACATCCCTTATAGCCTATTATTTTTAATAATTAGTAAAGCCTCTTCAAGGGTCACCATTAACTACTCTCATTCAGATCTAAATCATGTTATTTTTGTGCTACTGAACAATGCTGAAAAGTGTATTAATATTTTGTTCAAAACAGGTGTTCTAATTGGTCCACTTAAGACTTCAGCAATGAAAAGATACTGTATTCCAAATTTAGGTATTGCCAAGTTCATATTTCAGAACAAGCAATATGAACAAAAAAACAGCTTTAAATGAACATTGGACAGATCTGTATTATTTAATCTACCCAAAGAAGGCTCTAGCTTTAGTATCAGTACTTGTGAATGAACCTGAAGTCTGCACACACTAGTTCTTCCGAATTTCTCTAGTCCATTCAGAAGTGTAATTTTTACACATACAATTATACTCAGAGAAACTGTATCTTACCTTAATGAAAATCATGCAAATATAAATTGGAAGTATTAAGAAACCCAGGAAAATCAATGATCTCAAGTCAGTATTTGACAACAATCACTACAAACTGCTTTAAAAGACAGTACAGCAGGTTCTGCAATACCGAAATTGCCAACCCAAAATGAAAATTGCCTCCTATTCCTCTTTAATTATACATACCTAGATGCACCATTAATTCCAGGTAACTAGAATTGGATTATCCCAAAATGAATTGCAAGAAGACCTTAAAATTAGAGTTATATTAAAGAAATAGTACATTAGATTTTGGAACAGGCCTCCCATATTCACCATTACAATTCCAAACAATTTTAATTCCTCTGCATGATGATGCTGGGGGTTAGGTTTTCTTTCCTTTGGTTCCTTTTAACATACAGAATTTTTTCCCATAAGTTGCTAAGAAACACTAACGACTGGGTACTTAAGAAGAACAAAAGAAGTGGCCAGGCTCAAGGGAGAAAGGCATCCAGTTTACAGTTCTCTTATCTGAGAGTTCCTCTCGGAGGGACAGAAAATTGGGCTGGTAAGAGGCAGGGCTGGAGCAGCTGCTGGCTCTCTCACTCTGCATTTTCCGAGGAGGACACTCAGAGGTGCTGCTTGGGAAGAGGAGCTCATTACTGCTGGACCCCTGCCCAGAGCTGCTGCTTCTGCCCTGGGGTGAGGCTCTGCTTGTGAGAGTAGCCACTGAACTGGGATCTTATTAACATCTACCTCACTAAAGGGGGGACCCATTGCCATCTGCTCAGGTGCCCGGGATCCTGAGCTCGCCTCTCCCTGCCCTGCCAGGAGCTGGGCTGCTGCCCCTGCCTCTCCTTCAGCACTGCTCTGGGTTTCACTGCGCTGCAGCCCCGCTCCCCCTGCCTGCCAAGATGTCCTGCCGTCCCAGCTTGCTGTTTCTGAGAGTTCTGCTGGGGCACCGGGACCGACTGCCCCAGGGCGTTTGTGAAGCAAAGCCTCTCTCTCCCACCCCTCCCCGTCCCGGCCGAGCCACCATTGCCACGCGCTGCTGGAGCTCGCGCCACAGCGCCCCCTGCAGCTGTGGGGGAATCATCGCACCTGCCCTGCCCACTTAGCGCGACCAGCGCCCCCTGCCGGCTGTGACCATCACTGCACCCAAGGGGACAGTGCCTGCAGGCCCAGAGGGCTGGGACTGGGTTCCTGGTTCTGTTGGTTGTTTGTTCGCTTCATTATAAATACTAGTAAAGAACTGTTATTCCTATTCCCATATCTTTGCCTCAGAGCCCCTTAATTTCAAAATTACAGTAACTCAGAGGGAAAGAGTTTACATTTTCCATTCCAAGGGAGGCTCCTGCCTTCCTTAGCAGACACCTGTCCTTCAAACCAGCACAGATGACTATACCATGACCTCATAATTGGGATGTTAGTGCTTGTCACTGTCAATTAGGATTAAGGAATTTTAGTCATGCTTATATTAAGATAAGGTGCTTCGAGTTCTTTAGATATTTGCCACTCCTCTTGTGGTCCTTTTAAAGTTTTGTTCCCCTCTATTTTCTTATATACATACTAACATAAAGAGTGGCCTGGTACTGTAAAGCTTAGTCTATCCTGATACTTTTACTCCAGCAGCTGCAAAAAGCAGCCACCATTGGAACAGCATGAAAAGAAGGTAAGAATATGTAGATGAGAACCTACAGGTTCTTAAAGAATTTTAAAGAATCTAAAGTTAAAGAATCTTTAATGAGTGAAGAACATTTCTACAGAAGCAGTATCCCTGAAAGGACTGCAAGGGTAGAGATACCCAAGTTTACCACTGTAATTCAGGCCAGTTAGTGCAATCAACTTGTGGTTTTGAACTAGTACAACTTGCAACATCCTCAATTTAACCCTTCCCACATTTTCCTACAAATAAACAATGTCTTCAGCAAACTTTGCGGCATGTCTGATTGTCCAAATCATAAACAGCCAACCAAAATAGTAACATAACAATTTAGCAAGCTGTTCAAGCAATGCAGCCAATTTCAAAAGGAACTTTAAAGAAAAAGTGCAGACAGAGGGGAAAAAAAAAAAAAAAAAGTCTGATTTGGTCACTAAATCACCTAACACCTGCTGCTCAATTGAGGCTGCTCAATTTCATTTGTGTGTTTGCATTTCAAGGGTATAACAATCAAGGTGCTCCTTTAAATATAAGAAAACTACACAGTACGCGAGCATAGGACAATCTACAACCCTAAGAAATGGTAATGCAAAATAGAAAGGAGACTGAATATATTTCTAGAACTTCAGGTATTCTTATTTTTCTCTTAATTTTCAATGGCACTTTCTGCACATGCTGAGCATTACAGAGTGTATTTTTTCCCATTTTCCTAAGAAAAGCATTTTCTTTAGTAGTAAACTGTTTTGTCTCAGGAAAGCTCACAAACTCAGAAACCAGAAATAGAAAAAGAAGTTTCAGGTTTCTCCTAATCAAAGAATCCGGAGAAAGAGACTTAAACTGAACATCGTGAGTATATTTTTTATCTATGCCCATTAAGCTTTTCAGATAAAGAATGCAAAAAGAAAAGGAATTTCTATCAATTATGAGGGAGGGGAAAAAAAAACCTAAAACTTTTTTCTTGAGAAACATGCACACCAAGCACATATAGCAAGGAAGTCTAGGAACATATGTGCAGAAAGCATTATTCTACCAGCACACATCTTGAAGGAATTTATTCTGCACCTGCCCATTCTGGTATGGACCTTCCAAAACAGTTGCAAAAGCATAGTGCCTAAGGGAAAAAAAATGAATAGGAGCCATAATGCTGGCAATAATGCTGAAAATGCTGGGATAATTTTTTTTCTCCGTATAATAAGAGCAATGTTCCCAGGGTGGGAAAGAAAGTGATCAGTAAATAAGATAAAGTTAAAACAAATTTTTATGGAGTTATGAAACTATGTGAACAAAGTGATTCTGCGAGGCATAGGTAAATATATCAAAATAACAGTCCAGTGCTCAAAAAGTTTCTTAGAATAGAACGTTTCAGTTGGAAGGAGCCTACAATCATCATCCAGTCGAACAGCCCAAGCACTTCAGGGCTGACCAAAAGTTAAAACATGTTATTAAGGGCATTGTCCAAATGCCTCCTAAATACTGCCAGGCTTGGGGCATCGTCTTCTTGAGGAAGTCTGTTCCAGCTTCTGACCACCCTCTCAGTAAAGAAACACTTCTTAATGCCAAGTGTTTTGTACTGTTTAACCTAGAACAAGCCACATGCATAAATTAGAGGCTTCAAGATTCACTGACTTAGTCAGCAGTGGTAGCTAACCAGAAACCACCACAGCCTATGCTGCCTACTATGATCTCTCATCCACTATGCGTTACGTGTATGCTGTCAGATGTATGTTAAAAAGTATAATTTACTCACCTTGTCCACATATACTTTCCTTCAAATTTTACTTTATTTTAGTGATCAATATCTGAACTTCCTTCTCTGTAAGTTTTTTTTTTTAACCCTTTGTTACACTAAAGTATTAAGCAGAAATAAATCCAATTCCCCGATCAGAAATTACAGAATTCTGGCCCTGAAGAATAGACCACAGTAACTACAGAACCGAGCAGTTTAAAATCTTCTTCTCTAGTTTCAAAATTAAAAAACAAACAAACAGACAAACAAAATCCTGTATTGACTGGAAAAAGACCTAACTTATACATTGCTTCAACAGCTCTGAAATCTTTAATGATAAAAGTGTGGTTTACTTCAGATCAATTTCTCAGAATCTCTGAGTGCTATGGCTTTATGTTTCTCTTCCTCTTTAGATGACATTTAAATGCATGCAAAGATTTCTTGATTGTGAAATAAAGCACTCAGCAGTTTGCAAACACAGAAGCTGGTTACTCGTAAAATAATTTTTAATTTTTAGAAAATATACTTTTTCAGTATATCATATTTATATATTATAAGCACATGCTACAGCTCTCACACTTGTATCAATCCATGGGAAAATGAATTGTCCCTAGTTCATTAAATAAATGCATTTCTGTTTCCCTCACTTAATGATGGGCCAATGTCACTTTTTCAAGGAAGATCCTGATAAAGAAAGGAGAATCTTAATCACTTTTTAATGTGCAGAATAGTACCCATAGTACTACTAATTGTAACATAACTGTATTAACCTAGTAGGCACTGCCCCTCAGCCTTAATGGTATCACTGAACTTGCAAGGATCAGTCCTAAGATGATGTATGATCCAAAGAGCCCACTCGAGTGAAGAGCCCACTTGACCTACCTGCAGAGTAATTTCACAAACTGTAGTGGCAGCTTAAGTAGCCACCCTTCCACATCTATTTACTCCCTCCTTCTCTATTCTGTCAGAGCACAACAAAGCCAGCTATTAGCCTCCAGATCTCCAGATTTAAAATGCCCTGGACCTAACAGGAGATCAGACAATTTCTCAGAATTTTACCTTCTTGTCAAAGTAAGTGGTTCTCTTAGAATAGGTTCACAGATGAGACAACAGTGACTCTATTGACTAACAGGCAACTAGGATGACCTTTTCCTTTCTGTTCAAACCATCGCCATTCTTCGGGGCACTAGAAAAACTGGAAAGAAAGCAAATATATCTCTGATGTGCAAGTTCAAGAAAAGATTCACAATACTTCGTCATAACCTTTGGAGAAGTAATTCACTCTTTGTATTTACCAGAAAACAAATAATTTTCAGCCTCACAGTAGCTTTCATTGTCAAGCTAAGAATATATTGATTTAGAAGCAATAAAGCAAAAAAGAAAGGGAGAAGCAATGAGAAGGTTAAGACCAGTAGTGCTTCCATGAGTTTTAAAACAACCCACAGAAAGCCATCCCTGGCTAGATGTACGCAAACAATTCTAGGATGAAATCTCTATTAAAACTGCTGATTACTCCTGAGGTTTAAATAAAGCCCAAAGGAATTGCCAAGTTTATTTACTCTAACACAGCAATAGTTTTACAGGAATTCTGTTGAAACAAACAGGAAGTACTGGGTTATAAAAATATATCTGTGCAGACGAAATAGACCTGAACACAATCTTGGACTATTCCAGTTTAAATTTTTTTAAAAAGTCCATTTAGTACTATCACAAACTGGTGGAACTCTGCTTCAGTACCAACCCAATTTCTACTTGAAACCAACAGAATAAACCATCCACATTTATGTTGTTAAGGCTGGACAGTAAATAGTCTCTGGCTCTGAGCTTCTGGTGATGTATCCTGGGAGATGGCACTAAGGACTGCTGGTAGTTGAAAGAGCTTTTCAATCTAGTGTCAGCTTACCACTCCTTTCCAGTTACTTTCACCCAGACCATCCAAATGCACAGATAGGCTGCTCTACTTGAGATCTGATTTCTTTAGGAATGTATAATACAGTTAATACAGTGTTTCATTAATGTATAACAACATATGAAACCTATAGATCGGTTCTGCAGTTCTTCTGAAACAACTCTTTAAACTCTTTAAAAGGTGTATCTCAAAGAAGTAATTTAAAAAGCAAATATATACCATTGGTGTAATATTCATCCTTTCTCTGCCATTGCAGAACTGTTGGTGGGTGAAACTGCTCAGATGAGCAGAGAAAAAAATGAGGAAAATAATACTACCACAGAAAGTCTTCACAAAAATACCCAAAGTCATTGCACATTTTTCCTGCTGCCAGGCTTCCCTGTATGCCACCTTTTTGAGGCCTAGGACAATGGGCTTCAGCTGAGGGAGCGTGTTACAATGAGCCACCCATCAGTGTCCCACATCCTGTCTGAGGAGAACCATGAAGTTTACAGTGGTGGCAGGGGTGGTCTCAAAAGGACTATGATGTTGATGACTTCTTCCTCCCCACTCCAAGGACACCCAGCTGAGTTAATATCCTCTGACTCCATTCATCTGCAAGTCCATTCTACATATACGCAGCCTGTATTACACCTGCTTGAGACCTACTCTTTCACCACTTTTGGTTTTGCCCAGCTCACAAATTGCACTTCTTTACCAACCACTAGTGACCTCTTTACAGTACAGGGCTCCCCAGGAAGGGGGACATCCCGAGTACCCTGTTTTTCACCCTCTGATGCCACACTCCCATCATGTGCCCCGACTTGCAAAGCCTCTGCTATCACACCATGATGATGCTCCTTTGCACTACACCATTCTGTGAGGGTCACAAATACATCATTATACACAGAATAACTACTTGCTACTACTATCTGCTGAAAGAAATATGCTTACACCAATATGGTTATACAATTATACAAGGACAAGCCAAAGGAAAACTAACTAAGCAGTAGCCACCCGGT
Source organism: Picathartes gymnocephalus (assembly GCA_013390045.1). Lineage (NCBI taxonomy): Eukaryota > Metazoa > Chordata > Aves > Passeriformes > Picathartidae > Picathartes > Picathartes gymnocephalus. The sequence continues at coordinate 115,736 of WEKY01052767.1, read as the reverse complement.
AACTAGAAAAAAGATACCAGGTTGGGTTTGCAGCTAAGTAAAACCAAACAAAGCTCCATGTAGGCAAAGGCAAGTTCAGACAAAACCTGACAAGTCGTGACACTTGCAAGGGTGCGCGAAACCTGAAGCCTGCGTGAGAACCGAAATGTTAAAGGTTAATGACTCAAACAAGCAGATTTGTAAAAGCAGCAGGTGCTTTGCTGAGGCCAGATTTGCAGCCTCTAAACAAAGGGAAGGAGAAGAATTTTTGGGTGTGTGGTGAAACCGCTGATCTTCGTAAGAACAGCCCAGGTGCAGAGGAAGTGCACACCCACCCACCAGAGGATAACCATAACCTACCGAGCTTTGCTTAACAACAATCTTCCTTGTTGAACCAGAAAAGGGAAAGGCCAGTAAGAAGCAGATCCTGCAAGGTGGGATAATGCTTTTTATCATGCCAATGTCCTCTCCTGATGAGACTCACGTGTAAAATCACTCTCTGGGGGAGGTATTGGGATGCATGTTTAAATCTCAAACAACAGAGACACACAGGCAAAAACTAAACCATGCACTCTATCAGGAATGTATCTCCATGACTATTTTGATGGACACTGCCATCAATTTACATTTTTTCTCATCTGAAGCCAGCTAGTTGTCTAGGCAGTTTCATTTCAAAGAAAAAAACAAGTAAGATCAACCTTCTGTTGCCAGTCACACATAACCACTCCATGGCCTTTTAATTCAATCTGGAAACACACACACAAAGAAAGCAGGAAAATGAAAATCAGATTTACAATCAAAGTTAATTTTATATTCTGTATTTTGTACTATACAGAGTTACAAGCTCGAATAATTTGTTATGAATATCTCTTTTATCGTTGTATCTTTCTGTGACAGGGACTTCTAACAAATTATTAATATTTTTTTAAAAAACCAGAAGGTAAGTATGATGGCTGAAGAGACACAATCTTGCCAGAAATCAATGCCTAGGACAATCAAAGATATAATTCAACATACTTTCAGGTATTGCAAACACTCAGAAGTGGCTGGTTAAGACTTTCAGACTGCCAAACAAAAGGAAAAATTCTGAAGTAGTACGTTTTGTTCCTCTGCGCAAGAAACTTGAAATTAAATTATTTTAATTACTGAGAATAGGGGTTGCTTAATTCCATTCCGCTCATTCATTAATGTTAGATTTCTTACAAACTGTGAAGTGGCATAGAACTGATCCAAAACAGGCATGGGCAACCAACTGTATTTCTGCTGAATTAACCATGACAAAGCATTTATGGTGCCTTTACACACATTATGCCTGTTGTGGGAACACAGGCAGTACAGAGTTTATCCAACATAAACCCAAAGCAATAAAGACACACTGCCTGATTGAACATAAAGCCTTTCAAAGCAGTATCATCATAAACGTTCTGAATTACCAAAGTGACCCTGCACTGTGACAATATTTTACAACAATTCTACCATCTTTCCAATAACCATGTCATCTTTGATACACTACTAGAAGTCATAAATTGATAATGATCTGTGATTGATCTACTTACTTGTAGATATTTAAAAAACCACTCTTAAGATAATTCTGATTGATAAGTCTTTAAGTAAACATTAACATGAGGTATAATGAATCTCCTGACTTAAATAGATTGCAATGAGTGGAGAACATCAATAGAGGGAAAACATGATGACAGGTACATAGCCTGAAGCTTACCTGAAGCTCACATAAGACCTTACACACATAGCTGGTAAAAGAAGAATCACATCTAGGTACAGGTCTACAACCGGCATGCAGTGCAAATACCCCTGTAGAGGAAGGGGAACCTTTGGGCTGGAAAACACTAGAGAATAAAAGAATAGAGTGCAGCCTATTTCCACTCTTTCACACAGACTGCAGCAAAAGGGTCTTGGTCCTTCACCACATGACAATTGTGCAAAATTATGCCAGGCAGCAACAAATAAAGATTACATGGCAGGTGACAGTAACACTTTCATCAGACCATGAATGCCCTTCAGCACACGTGATGAAGGGAGAGACAGGGTGCAGAGGGAGATGGCTACTAGAACAATTGATCTAGACAATAGCGGACAATTACCAACACCAGAGGATCCTCTGGGACACACATATAAGTTCTGCCGTATTAGAGCTGGCTCTTGAGTCAAAGACTTCTGCTTCCTGATAAATTCCATCTTACAGAGTCAGAAAAGAACTGTCAGGTTTTTATTTGATAGGCACTAAGTAGTAATAACTAGAATTAAATTAATTTCTTGCTTTTCTAGCATTTGTATAACTACAGCTAATGCTGGCATTTAAAAGCCATGGGAATGATACAAGAAGTTTTTAGTCATAAAGAAATCCCAGAAAGAGCATTGCGTGATAACCAAAACATTGCTGGATTTTACAATTTTCACAGAATTTCTGATCCCATGGGGTGCATTCCTCCTAAAGGCTGCCTGATGTGACCCTGAAGCTAAACCAGGGTGGCTTGGAGAATATCAAGTAGTGCAATGCCATCTGCTTAGTGCTGAATCTGGATACTTTGGTAACACTGGCAGTATGAGCATGCAGGCAAATTGGGAAGTGGTGACAGGGAAACCACAAGGAATTGAAAGCTAAAGAAATAGAAACTGTATCCTTACTGAATAAGCCAAACAGAAAGACAGAACAGACAAAAGAAGAGTCACAAATTTACTTTGCAGCACAAACAGCTTGCACTGCTTCAATGACCACCTGTACAAACTGGAAGAACTTCCCTTATGTCCTGCAAGGAAAACAAGCAGAAGACCACCAAAAAAAAACCAAAACAAAAAAACCCACTACAACAACCTCACCCCAAAAAACACCACCACAACAACAAAAAACCCCAAAGCCAAACAAAAAGAAAAACCCAAGAAAAAAAATCTAGGAATAAATAACAGTTATCAACTAACAACTGTTGATGTAAATGAGTGACCAAATTGGTCCTACAACTCTTCAGGTATCAAGGAAAACAAACATCATGACCCAAATTGTTCTTAAAAACATTTCTCTCCAGGTATTAAGGAATACACAATTGCTAATTATTAAAGAATTTTCAGCATTCTCTGAATTTTGCAGTTTGCTCCAGCAGTCTTCCACAATTTCATTTAACACCACATTTCACAAGCTTTAGCCAATGAATGTGTTTACAGATGAATTACAAAAGTGTTAATCATTAATCTCTGCCCCAGTGTCACTCATTTTATACTCCGCTTTGAAGCATAATTTTGTAATCAAAAATTGTCATCCAGCACATACAGAAGAAAGGAATCTCCATGGAAATTCCCATCCTTCTGCACTTGACATCAAGACAAATGAAAGAGTTTTAACAAAACTGACATGGCTTTTAACGACATCTGGAGAGAAACTGCCACTGTAAACTATATACTGAAATATACTGAAATTAGTCACAAGTAAGGTCAGAGTCGATTGACTATGTTCTATACCTGCATTTCTTTGTATCTGATGGATTCCCAAACCTCTGTGAAACACTGCAGGTATATACAAATGATACCTCGAATTAAAGGAACTCCCATACTAAGTGAATTGGGTCAAATTCAGCATAAATGCTCTGACATCTGTAACTGTGACAGGCTATTTGAAGAAGTTAGAAGTAATACTAAAGGTCCTGGATTGCTTTTACACATTGCAGCACACCCTTCCTCGGACAACAGTTGGTGCTTGTGAACTTTGCAGAGACAGCAAGCAAGTACAAGGGGGTGTTTATAGGTCAGCCCGGGGACAGTTTCAGTATTACAAATTTAATCTTACTCCATTTCTCACTGCTTCAGCCTTCTTGTGAAACCCACACTTGATAAAACATCAAATCATACTTTATTTACTAAGGAAAGCGAGGGAGTGGTCTGACAATTTAAGTTTAGACCGTTCTGTCGGTAGTAGTACTGGTAAACGGCAACAGCTCTGGGGAACTACGTTATAAAATGAAGCAACGGATTGTAGAAGAAACTGTCTCATTTCCCATTGGGAAACACACTGACAGTTCAAATTTTCCGCTAGAAGCTGCCAAGTCTGCTGGTGAAAGGCGTCACCGCTTTGTAACTACTAGGAAATACTTAAGGAGGTTGTGGAATGTGAAGGACGACATGAAGAAAAAAACGCAAAAATGAAAGTATTTTTTAAACCTCTAACGAGAAAATCTCTGCATCACAGGAGAAAACAGGATTTTTGAAATACCGATAAACAAGCGTCAAAGGAACAAAACCACAGATACTACGTTTGGTGTTATGGGTTGGCACTCCCTCAATTTCTCAGCAGCAGCGTTACGATAAAACATGACCAGGCGACACAACACGCCCGTTCTCCTAAGTTTTGCAAGAGAGCCTTGAAGAAATCACGACAGGATTACTGCGGACGGAAGGTCTCCGTCCCCACCACGGCACTCAGGACAGCTCCAGAAGTTAAATCCCGGCCGGATAACGCGCTCCCCGACGCGACTCCCACTCCCCGGCTGCGGCGCGGGCAAGATGAGGGACGCGGGCAGCCGCTGCCCGCCTCGGCAGAAGCCGCAGCCGCCGCGGGAGCCGGCGCTTCGTCCCCGGGGTCCGCCGGCAGCACCCTGCGGCGGATACGTCCGGTGCGCGGCCAGCGGGCTGCAGCGAGCTGGCAGCCGGCCCCGGGCTGCGCCCGGCTCTGCCCGAAGACGCGCTGGCAGCTCCCCGCGCTCGGTACGCTCCGAGGGCAGCAACGAGAGCGCCTTGCACCGCGACGGGCTTGCGGAGAGCGTCCCGCGCTGCCCTTCTCCTCCCCGCTCCGCTGACAAACCCGGGACGAGGACCACCCGCCCGTCCGCCCCCTCCGCCGCCGC
>WEKY01052767.1:13298-110837 GCA_013390045.1 Picathartes gymnocephalus | reverse complement strand
AGAGCTCCACCCTGGTGGCCGGGATGCTGGAGCTGAGTACGTTAAAATCCCCCACGGACGCCATCTTCGGAAGCCCACTGCTTCTGCCCGGCTCCTGCTGCCCCGCCGGCTTCTCCAGCCCGAACATGGGACAGAGCGGCACGGGCAGGAACCAGGGCGGGAGGGAAGAGGCGGCGCCAATTGGTCCCCAGAGCGCGACGCCGCTGCCGCCCGTGGCGGGGAGCGCGGAGCCCCGGCCGGCGGACGCACCGGAGCCCTCAGGGGATACGCGGCACCGAGGCCGTCCCGACCCCAAGGCGTGCAGGGTGGGGAAGTCCCCCGGTGGAGGCGTGCCCAGGGTGCGGTCCCGAGCGATTTCGCTCCCGCGTCTCCCCGGTCTCTTCCCTTCTGGCCCCTGCACGCAGACTCCCGCTCCGTCCCGTCCCGTCCTGCAGGCTGTCCGGGGAATCTCCTCCCTACGCGTTACTGAGTGAGGAACCTCCCCGGTGTCTTCCCCTTGGCTCTTGAACGGAAACTCTCGCTCCGCAGGCTGTGCGGGGAATCCCCTCCTTCCGCGGGACCCCGCGCCCCGAGCAGCCGCAGCGGCGGCGGGGACAGCGCCTGAGGGCCACACTTCAAGGCCCGGCTCGGGGTAATTCTCCAGGTCCGCCACCACAAAAGCCCCGAGCGGCGAACGCGCGAGGTGTGCGCGGCTCAGCGGGGCAGGGCTGGTGCCGCCAGGGGGCGCGGTGGAGCGGCCCGGAGGGGCGCGCCGGGCCGGTGGTTGCTCCTCAGGGCTGCTGTCGGGAGAGGGGAAGCCCTCGGTGGTGATTGCCCTCGGAAAGCCAACAGCCGTTATAATTGCAAAAGAGTCGAGGGAAAAGAGGTGAATTTACCTTGCTTACCGTGTGCAACGACACTTTCAAAAGGTGGGGTTTCGCTCTCTTACACGTGTGCAGACCCTTTCCTTTTATTTCAAGATCACCAGTCCAGTTGCCCTGAATCTGTTCATAATAATTCACAATACTCACAACAGCTCCATCATCTTATATGTCTTTAATTTGTATCCATTATTATGGCATCTAGGTAGTCCCCAATATTTATTTCTCATCATAGCAGTTTGAAGAGACTTGGAAGTGCTACCATTCCCATGTCACACGTGGGAAGTTAAGGCATAGGGAAATTAAATGCCATGTCTATGCCATGTCTACAATATGTAGGACAGGTCGAAGATACCAACCCGAAATCATGTACTGAAGTTCTCTACTCCTCTCTTAATAGTTTTACATATAGCAATAAAGAAGTTTAATGTGCTTATATAAACTCCAAAGCCACAAACATTATCAAAATACATCCATTTTGAATTTCATTTCTAGGTTCTTGTTGCTGTAATTCGAGTTCAGTGCGTGATCTCAGATAGTCCATCAAAATAATGGTAAGAGAACCTGAATGTCCATACCTGGTTAGCTCATAGCAAACAGAAGGAACAGCAGTGGGAATGCAGAACACAGTAACATGTTCTTATGTATAGGAGATATACTCCCTGAGCACAGCACACATCTGTAACATAACTCCAGTGGCAGAAACTCAAGGAAGATATCACTGATATTTTATTCAGAAATGTCTGACCACATCCCGGTTCTAATCTTCTGGCTCTTTGTTTTCATGAGGCTATCACCTGAAGTCTCATTTCTTTATTTTCATTCTCTTGTCCAGTGTAATTTGTTAAGCACAGAGCAATTCCTCATCAGATATCTCTAAAGTACTTCCTCTTAAACCAATCTGGCGAAAGTTCTCTGCACAGCCAAGAAACCATGTACCTTCACAGGTATTCTAGGCATGTCTTCAGGCAGCCAAACCAGGAAGCCCACAAGTAAAATTGCTTAAAAAAGCCAAACCACAAAACCCAAACAAAAAAAAACAAGAAGAAATTTAGTTCACTATTACCTTTGTCTGTACAGTAGTGTGAAGGGATGGGTGAAGGACCAGTGGTATCTTGAGGGGCTAATTCTGAGTACAAATAAGCTACTAGATGACTAAAAGCTAAAGAACAGTTTTTGAGAAAAAACCAAACTGTTTTTCAGCTTCAAAATATAGTTCCTCCCTCCTGTGTAATCTGCTATAAGGATCTAAACATGATCAGTATATCCCACAGGGCATGGCATGAATAACTGGAAATGTATGAAGAGTTACTACAAGTAAGGATAGTACGTCATTATAAATGATATGACTGTTACAATACTATAGGTGTGAGTAATTTAAAAGTATATCATGTAAGTGTGATATGATCTTATATTATTCCCTACTAATCCACTTTACTTTTGGTTATGCGGGGGTTTGTTTTGATCCTTTTTTATATTACCCAATCTTAATATTTTATTCTACTTAGAAAAATGGAAATAGTTGGCGATTGCCGATTCCATAAATAGAGCACCCTATGAAAATAATGGAGGAGTTAAGGAAATTCAAGTCTTTGGTGTTGCTGGGGAGATATCCATCTTCTTTCATCACATTTATAAAGGCACAGCTATTTTGTCTTTTAATGTTTCAGCTTAGAGTAAGTACATAATTCTTATGCACTGAGAGTGATTTATACGGGAAAGAGAAATTAAAAACTAAACCAAGGGGTAGTTGAAAGGTGTGCACCAATGGGACTAAATATACATTATTATCATTCCAGAGAGGCACCTTGCATTTTCTCATTCTGAAATAGTATTAAGGTGCGGGGACTGAACAATGCCCAAGTGTTAGGACAGAGGCAGTTTTAGTATCTGAAATTTATGTACAAAATACCTATCAGATTACCGTACAAAAAGAAACATAAGAGCTGTGTGTGGTATATGGTAAGCTGACATTTGAATGACATCAGTGACTCTCTGAAAATTTTGTAATGGAAAGCAGGACATATTTTCCTTGCTTTCTTTTATGATTGTTACTTTATTATTACTAGCTGTTGCTAATTATCAGATACCTACATAACTTGTTTCAATACCTGCAACCTAATTTAAGGAATTAGGGATATATTTGCAGTAATTATAGCATAAACTATGAACAAACTAGAGATTCCAGAATGCGTAACACTGGATGATTGCTTTAAAACATCACAGCTTCCAGGTTTCAGCAGTATAATTGAAGCCGAATGCCTGAGGATACAAACATTGATTACTCCCCTCCACCCCTTCAGATTTCTGCCTTGTAGATCATTATTAGACATCTCAAGAAAAGAAGTTTCATTATTAAATCTTTGAACTACTAAAAAAGGTAAACCACACACAAAACCAACACAGACTAATCTGTAGGAAATTAGGGAACTGGAAATGGCATCTATTCTAGATGTGATAGAATAGGTGGATGATTATAGAAGTGAGCTTAGAAGTGAGCTTCAGCATTATTGGAACAGAACAATGTGACTACAATGCATTCTCATGACAATAACAAGCCTACTCAGTCTGTATTTGTGATGAACATATCATATTCCCTCGTTCTTCTGCAAGTATCTGTTCAATAGTTCCCTTAAGTAGCATCCATCAAACGTCATATTTTTATCCTGGCTGCCACCAAACTGTTTCTTTCAAGAACCTGTAGAATGGAGTGAACTTAGCCATTACTTGGTCCTTTCTGATAACTTAACATAGCACTGAAACAATTCCAATATCCTAATGCACACTGCAGTTCGAAAATTGTTATATCTTTCTTTCCTGCCTTTGATTAATACAGTTAATTTCCTCCTTCTTTGCTAGTGCTGATTGTTTCAATTCATTGAACAAAGACAAGGAATTTAGCATTTGCTAGGACAAGTGGAACCATCAGTGCCACCATCATTACTGGAACCATCGGCAAGAACCGTGGCTGAATACATACCAGCGGCTTTAAAAACCATCTGTAATAGAACATGCTGATGGAAACATTTAGTCCCTTTATTCTTCTAGGATGAATTATCTCCTATAACGCCATGATTTTGTGATCTGCTTTCAAAACACACTGATGAAGCTCTATTTTTGTGAAAGTAAAGTCTAAAGGAGGTGTCAGACTCAGAGGTAGACATAAAGAAAAACTCTCCACTTCTTTAAGGTTTTCACTTTAAATATTAGTTCTTCAAGGGCTAATGTCTACAGTCTCACAGGTGTCAAGGAAAATACATTCTTCAGTAAAAAGTATCTAGGCCTTCTGTGTTTAATAGCCTTTGAAACCTATCCTCACTGTCTGCGTAAGAGCATCTCCATTGTGAGCACCCAGAAAACCTTGTCACCATGGCATAAGCGTGAGGAAGGTTAGTGAGTCATCAGTGCAGAGACAGCTAATAATTTCACCCTTTCTGTACCATGAGGAAATTAGTAATGCATTTGTTTGTATATCTCTGTATTGTTTCCATGCAGAATAAAATCGCAAAGTATAAATACCACTTCCCCCCTTCAAAAACACAAGGACAGCTATCCAACAAATACTCTCATCTTACTATATTATATTTATCTACACTAGAACTATGTTATGTATCAAAGTACCTTTAGCACTAGATAAGTTTCCTGTATTATTTCAAATTTTCTTCCAGTTTGATCCAGGCCAGAAGAGAGAGATCAGCAGCACAACCATAAGGTTCCTTCCTGCCACATTCTAAGGAAAGTGTTTCCCAAAATGAAACCTCAAGATGTTTGTCACAAGATCAGCTGAACAATTCAGGAAAGTATTTTAGTCTCAGAAGAGGTAGAGGAGAATCTACTTCTTGTTCTTCAGTTACTTCCCATGTTCTTGGACTACTCTTGATGATTGGACTTATTTTTTTCTTTCCTTCCCTGCCCAGTCACTTCTAGGCCTTTCATATTTCTGAGAAATATCAGCTGATTTGCAGAAAATATTTGTCTGTTACAAATCTTTTAGGAATAATACATTTCACAGTTTCTTTCTCTGCCTAATCTCAACCAATATCTTTTCCCTCAGCATGCTTCCAGAATATTCATAAGATCAATGCCACCATTAGCAATACATCTTGGGAGGCCAAGTAACAGCTGCTTTGTGAATTTGGCTAATGCAGAAGAAATTAGCACATAGCCTCTACAATTTAAAGGTATGTTATCCAGTTATTTTCTTCATGGCAACTAAAGTAAAACTCAAAATTTTTAGGAAAAAAATCATTACAGCATTTCTGAACTCAACAGCAGCAATGCCCAAACTGCTACATCCTCCTCCATCACCCAGACGGTGGCTTCAGTACTCATGCACATGACTTTATGTATTTCCTGATAATGTCAAGGAGACACTGAGACACTGTTTTAGGCATGGAAGAAATAAATAACTCTGCCAAAATAGACAGAGGTTTGATCTTTGTGAGTAGACTCCAACACAGATTTCATGGGGAACACCAATTGCTTATCTATTACCAACCTCTAAATATCCAGACAAATGTGTACACAGTGAGGGGGATGACCTGGACTAATCTGGGTAAGTGTTGGATCCACTGCTTGTCAATAATCATACATTTGAACTCACATAAATACTCTGGATGATATATCAGGTTCACTTATCATTTCATCTTCCAAGAAGGATCCCTGTGGAGTCAGGGTAACACTACATATTCTAATCAGCCAGCAAGAAGCAAACCCAAACTTTTCTGTCAATTGCTTTTTAGCAGTTTCTTTCACAAATTTCTCAGTGTAAGCTCAGACAGTGGAATTTCAAAAAACTTGTCACCATATGTCCCCATACCATTTCTATAGCTTCTTCATTTTGAAAAAAATGGTAGGTGTTTCTGTATTCCTTCAAAGATCAGTGAAACCCCAGCATGTTGCCAGGTCCCTCCACATACTATTTTTCATGCAGTCAGGACAGTGAAGCTCTGTCCCAAATTCATTTTGAAGGCTGCATGTGATTTAGTTTATTCACTTCTTGATTATTTTTTTTTCCCAAGACTGTACTTTTTTTTGTGTAAGAAACCAACAAATGCCCGTTAGGCAAAAAGAGAACATGGTTCTATTTTCAGAGAGGAAAAGCTTCATGGCTCCTTAAGATTCTCTGTCATATTTGATAACTCACTGTAAGACACAGAACCAGAAGGCACAAGCCTCTCCCACACAATGGATTCCTATGGTCTGGGTTCTAGAAAGAGGAGGAATTGTGTCAGGAAAGATTTGTGAAATCGTTTGAAGATACAAAGCATTGTGTTTCCCAGCTAAAAGACTTTCTGAGTGGGTAACAGATCTTACCAGTACTATCTGTGACGTTGATTTGGCTTCCACCATTGACTTTATGCCTCCACCTACAAGGACTCAAGCAGCAATAACTGAAATAATAGGAATATCATTAAACATCTCCATTCCCATAATTATCAATCATTAGTCCTTGTTAGGAGCTTCAGGGTCAGATGCTCAGTCTGACAAAGCACACTTTAATCCATTAAATCACTTTGGTTTTACCTCCAGGGAAGGCCTCTAGCAGTAGGGGCTTTTTCTTCAGATACTCGAAGTTTATCATTTTAGATAAAATGCAATTTTCTGAGCTACTCAGTATGGTTGGGTTCTACAGAGTCCATAGTTTTCTTCCAGTATGCAGACACCAGATTTTTCTCAAGGAAGGAGCTGTGCAGTGGTCTGGGTTGCTCTGCCCCTCAGTGGGCCTGGCTATTGCCTACTCAACTGGGAGATCTCTGCAGCAAACAGGAGGTCCTTGTACACAACATATTTTGAAGAAATACAATTCCTGCAGGACATGGTCATTTTTTTCTTTCCATTTGCCAGAAGCAAGCTCCAAAGTGACTACATAAATTCTCAGAGAAGCTGATTTTAATCACTCATGACTCATTTATAACTATGAATTAAATTTTCCAACTTCACAGCATTTATTTTGGTTGCATTTTATAATGACAGTTGCCATCCTAGTTACCAAACAGTAATTTATGATATAGGTTAATTTTTGCATTATTAATGAACTATCAAAAAGGCAGTGTGACTTATAGTAATGACATTTAGCAAGTTACTAAAATATCTACAGAAGAAATAAGAACTTCAGAGAGTTGCTTCTTTTCCTTTCATGAAAACAGAAAAGAACTGCACATAGAAAAATGAACTTTGTTAGAATATTTCTTCTTTTGTCATTCTCATGTATTCCCTCATTCATTAATTTTAATTTTGTATTATTTTCCATTCCATTAAAATACCTTAAACAAACAGTTAACAGCATGTGGATTGTCTTTCGGGAACACTGTCCATCAGATTTTTCTCATTTCATGGCAACATTCAAGCAATTAAGGTTTTAATGAGGCTGAAAATTTCCAGCCCAAATAATGTAATGAGTTTGACTGTCTTCCAGAGCAACTGTGGCACTAATGCAGGAATGCGTTTAACCATATGCTTGAATTCATAACTGTTGTTGGGCAGCAGCTGTCTGCCTCTTAAGTGAGGTGTAAAGCTCACACTTAACACTTGCTGAGCTCAGAGCATTCATTGCACCATTGCTTTGCCTGTGTGAGAAGTACAATACTGCCATTTTCTCACGTCACATTCTGCTCTCTTAATGTACTTACTCATATCCACAAATTATTCAAATGAGACCTGATCCATTACTTATTTTCAGTTTTAAAATACCACTAAAGATTGCACAGTATCTCTCAAATGGGAGGTAAATTAGATTCTGTAACTTAACAGAATATGAAAAATTAAACTGTATCAGCACCATGTACTGAGCTGTGCTGATGGGACTTCTAATTCTGTATCTGTAGTAAGTCAGAACCTTTCATTTCCTCTTCTTTTCAGAAAGGTTTTGCATCCTGATAAAGACAGTATTTGTTTTCCTAAAATTACTTCATACACATTATTTATCCGCCTGTGAAATAAACATTCATCTTCAAAAATAAAGAACTAATTAGTGTGGGGCAATTGCCAGATACCAGCAGCATACCTTCCAGAGCCACAGTAGCAAGAATTCTATGAAAATTATTCCACTATTTAGGTAACCATAGCACAGTTGTCTTCAAGTTATTCTGCAAAAAATATGCTGGCTTGCCTCCAGCACAACCAGCATTTGTCCCAACTGAGAAAGTAACTTCATAAACACTTCATTTTTTTTTTTTCCTGGTGGAGAAAAATTAAGTAAAAAGGAAACAAACCAGCAAAGAATTCTAAAACAAATTTATAGAAAAAATGAATGGCCGGTTTTAAAACTGTCACATGAACTGCAATTCTGAATGTGCTTCAGAGATAAACACAAAACTTCTTGAAATAAGAAAAATATATTTTATTTGAATAGTGATTCCCCATTTCATATTTATATGTTTGATTTAAAATTAAATTGATTTAAAATGTCCCCAACACATACAAAAAATTAAATTAGCTAGTTCAGTAGCTTTTAAAATGGTAAATTAACCTTACTTTGCATGACTAAGAGAAAGACTAGAACACACTTAAACACATTGTATTTAAACAACCTAGGCCAAGTTCATCCTTATGGGAACTCAACAGAACTGAAATGATCAATGAACTAATTAACCCTCTTGAATTTAACAGATAATTCAGTACAAATTAATATTACACTTTAAATATTAACTTCTGGTCCTTAATTATTTACAGTTTTGGTGTATCTTTTCATAGTGATATAATTAGCACAGCTATGTGGGGATATATAGTAACTTTAGAAGAAGTTTGATTGCAAGATATATTTTGAGTCCTGTTTGTGTGTCTCCCAAGAAGCATTATAAACTTTTGAAAGGGAAAAGCACTAAAAAAATCTTTTACTGTTAAAAGTTTCCACTTTTTAAAAGCCTTTTGGGATAATATTATGCATTCTTCAGCATTAATCTGTATAAAGAACGAACTTGGGCTCCTAATGCAGGGATGAACTCCCTACATGTCATTGTTAATTCTACATAGTACAATGCTACATTATTGCTACACATAATACTAATCCTAACACTCAGTCCAGCTTTAGTCTTGCAGCATACCTAAATCCAAGAACCAGTCCTAATTCATTACAGAATAAAATCCTCTGCTACCTGGTACCTGGTAGAAGCAGACTTGCAACACAAGCATTCTCCGCAGTGCCACTTAGATCCCAAGAGCTGCATCATGCACTGTACGTCAGAAAGGATCACTCTCGGCTATAGTGAGAACTCAGCTTTCTTTTTGCAACTTCATCAGTAATCTTGAGTTTACCTGTTAGTGCAAGACTAACATTTGCCTTGGCTTAGCACTGGCTGAGAAACCACTCACTGCAGAAGCTTGGTATGGCCAGGGAAGTTTAGGAGTCATGCTTCAAAACCTACTTTATCATCCCTTTTCAAAATAAAAACATATTTCACGTAGTATTCTATGATTCTGACATCTCTAGACTTAACCATCCTTCCAGGTAGAAAATCTTAATTATGAAAATTAGTTATTATTCATTGTTATCTAAAGATTAGTTTTTATCCAGCTTTTTAAACTCACTGGCTTTCATCTTACTTGTTGCTGTAGATGTTTGTCAAACTATAACTCTAACATGGACCTCATACATCATGAGTCCATTTTGGCATGGCAGCTAACTTAGCACTGTTTCACATTATCCATGGAAACCTGCTGGTTTTTATCAAAGAATTGTGGGATCATTGAAGTTGAAAGTGACCTCCATGTTTCACCTAGTCCTCCTGCTCTGAGCGTGGCTATTGTCAAAGCTAGGACAAGTTGCTTGGAGCCTTGTTCAGCTGAGGTTTAAAACTCCCTAGGGCTGGGATTTTGCAGCTTCACCTGGTGGCCCTTTCCAACATCTAAACACTTAAAAAACATTTGCCCTATATCCAGTTAGGTTTTCATTTGCTGCAGCTTGTGACTGTTGCCTTTTGTCCTTTATGTTGTGCACCTCCAAGGCAACACTCCCAGGTATCATCAGAGAGCTCCACTCAGGTAATAGACAGCAGCAGTTACACTCCTCATCCTCCTCATCTCCAGGCTACATAAGAAGACTTCCCTCTGCTCTTCTTGCTCATTATGATTGTAGCGGGTTGAGTTTGAAACCAGGCAGAAACACCACTTTATGTAGTGGGTTTACGTTCATCTATTTGTTTGTTCACACTAAGCGAGTAGTTTGGTGCAGGGGTTTAAGTACGTCGGCCTTTTGTGATAAGATAAGGATTAAGAGAAATGCAAAGCAGGTTTAAACCTTGAAAGATAAAAGATAGTTTATTAACAGAATTAAAGACAAAGAAAAAAACCCCCAAAATTTACTCCCAGATGTTTCTCCCTCCCCACCTTATTGTCTTTCTGTACCGACACTTCTTTTTCCATCAACAACCTAAGAAACCAAAACTTAGAAGTCTTTGGTCAGTTTACCATCTTTGAAACAAACTTTTATCAGTTCAGTTGGAAAGAGGAGTTTTTCCTGTCTTACCATGTTGATTTTCCCACAAGAAATACAGTTCTTTCGTGGGGTTTCATATTACAGTGAACTCCCGCCCGGAGTCTGTCCAACTGTGACAGTTCTTTCCCGGATACGCAGCCTTTCCCGCGACTGTGTCAAGGACTCAAGTTGTTTTTTTGGGGTAAAGTTTAAAGGATGAGCAGTTTTAGTAGAACAGCAAAGGTCTTCTCTCTCTCTGGAAGCAAGGTTTCTCATCCCTGGAGTAAGAGTTCTCTTTGTTTATTCCTGGGGCAAGGGTTTCTCATCTCTCTCTTCTCTGTAGTAAAATTCCCCATTTCTCTTCTGTTCAAGTTTCTCATGAACCATAGCTACTTTAACATTTGCTTGCTTCAACACAGTTAAAATGTTGCATCCCCCTCCAAGTCATGAAATATGAGTTATAAGGAATTGTCCATCACCATAGCTCTACAAGAGAATTTCAGCTTAAAAGCATCTCCTCTCTCTTTTCCCTCTAGACTTCTAGTCCTCTTTTTACTGACCCAGGCACTCTTGTTGGTTCTTTCTGTGTTCTTATTCTCTGAATTTCTTTTGTGCACTTAAAGGTTATTTTTAAGTCTCTCTAGTGTACTGAAAAACATGTTGGAACCATCCTCAGCGAGATAGGGGAGCAGGAAAGGCAGGAACAGTTGCAGCGTTCCTGTCTCTGGGAGGGAAGGAGTGGGGGTTGCGGCAGGACTCCTGCTGGACCGCGGTAGAGTGGGTCTGGCCAGCAGAGCCGGCAGGATTCAGGAGCCAGGCCGTAGTGGCACTCCCGGGGAGAGAGGAGAAGCGGGGAAGCCATGGCAGCAGTGGTCAGTTCGCTGCAGATGATAGCTTCTTTTCTCCCTGAGCCGCGAGCTGATCTTAGCAATCACGAGCTGGTGCTCGGCAACAGCCAGAGCAGTACTCCCTCTCCCAAGAGGGGGTGGCGGCAGCAGTCATGGCAGTGGCGGTGGCAGAGCCCAGGCCGGCCCCGTAGAGCTGCATTCCTCTCTCCCTCAGGCAAGGAGGGGGAGCAAAAGCAGCCCGGAGCAGCAGCAACGCTGCCTTGAGGGAGAGAGCGGGGGGGGAAATGGGGCACTTCCCCTCCCCCTTGCCCGGCCAGCTGCGGGCCGGGTGGGCCCAGTCGGCCCCGTAGGGCCCTCCCGACCTCCCATTACCTTCTCCGTGGCCGGAAACGAAAAGAGAAAGATTTTGGCTTCCTTGCTCTTAAAATGTAGGTTCACTAAGGCGATTCTAATATTCAAGTGGCCACACAGAGTGCCTATCACAGAGCCAGCCAATCCCTGGGCTTCCCAGATCTATCGGAAGGTATACCTGGAGGAAGTTGTAAGGGGCTTTTTCAGGAGAGAAAAAAGGTGGCTTTTTTTAAACCATGACAATGATCTAATCATCAGTACCCTAATCATCCTAATGATCTTGCACTGACATGTCTCTGCAGTTGACTGTCTTAATAGCCGGGGTCCCAATGCAGTTCAAAGATGTTACCTGGGGGAAAAAATCCCTGCTGGCTCTGTTACCACAACATTGGGTGCTGTTAACCTTCATGGTGCCCAGGGTGATCTCTGCTCATTCATGTTCAGTTTGCTGTCTGCCCAGGGCTTTGCTGCAGAGCTGCTGACCAGCCCCTCAGATGCCCTCCTTTACCCATCTCTGGGGGCACCCACACCAAATGCAGGCCTGTGCATTGGTCTGCATTTAAACCCACAGTGCTCCTGTTGGCCTGACACAAGGGCCTCTCTCAACACAGCAAATCAATGTGATAAAAGTCTTCATTGCTTATTCTCTCAAACTTGATCAGGGTTTTCTTTTTTGGTGTCTGATGATAGCTTTTCAGAGCACAACGTAGTGTGGTAAAGCAATAAACATCAGTTTACAAAAATTAGCTCAATTTGGTTTTTTTAAATAAAGCATTAATTTTTGTTTCTTTCAGAAAACCAAATCATAGGCAGAATGTAATGTAGGTCTTAATATCAGCCTTGGCACAGCTTCCCAAACAGTCTGTGAACCTGACATACTGAAAGAGTCTTCAGGTTGCAGAAGCCAAGCCATAACCACCTTCTGCACCATTGACTCATGTCCTCTGCACAGCCCTTAGCGTTCCTAAAAAGCAGATACAGCACAAGGGTCTATTTTTCATTACTCTTCAAAACTTAGATATATATTTCACAGTGAATCTTTGCACTTTACATTTACTTCATTCTTTATATTGTCTGAAACTGAATTTCTAATTTACCATTTTAGTTTATCTTTGTAAAGCTCTCTTAAAATATGCTGTTCCTTTTATAGTTGCTTTCCAAAATAAGCTTCTTACAGACATTTGTTATCTAAATCAAATTAATTAAATTGAATCTTCTTCTGTAGTAGAGAAAGACAAATAAGGTGAGAAATGCAAACACTAACACATATCACTTTCCATCAAAGGCTTTTTTCCCCAGTATGCTTTCTGAGAAATTGCATCTGCAATGTAAATGAAAAATAGTTAACATACAAACAAGTAGATGATATACAGCTTTATTTAATTCTCATTTTTTGTTGTTTAAAACATTCCAAAATGCCCCTGCCTCTTTAGAGAGAAAGGCCTTTGAACCATAAATAACTTATTTTAGACCTGCAGAATTGTTCAGATTTTAACTACTCACGTCCTCTTTCATTTTTTGATGTCAGTGGAATGCATGTACTTTATTTACAGTCACAGAGAAAGAAATACTTTCATGATCTATTTGTCATATTGAGGAGTATATTAGATATGTAAAAAAAGTCTTACAATGAAAAGGGACAGCTTCAATTGTATAAGAAACATTATTGCTGCAGATTTTAGAATTGCAGAAGTTGTTTATCTAAATATGTGGGATTATGACTACAGAAAAAAATTCTATCTTTTAAAAACTACTTGCTTAGAATAAAATAAAGTTAAAAACTAATAGGATTAAACTATGATGTAATGATTTTTTTATGTTGCCACTGCTCCATACCAGTGTTATTACATGAAAATGAATCCTGAGACCAGTGTTGCATTCAAAATCATGTTATGGGCAGGAAAGAAAACACCTTATATGGAAGGCAAGAATTTATAATTAGTCTAATGAAAATCTCAATACTAATTACAATACAACAGACAGTTATTAAGATCAGTCTAGTGACAATAATACTTCCTTGCTACATTTCAAATGATCTGATCAATTGAGAATGACATTAATAATGGAGTCAAAACTGTTATACAAAACCTTCCTTGTACCTATCTCTCCTCTTGAGCTCTGGTGTTGAACTCTCCCGTGGGCTTTCATGTTTGGTCCTGTATTGGATGGCATCAGTACTGGTTGAGAAAAAGAGGGCTGCAGCAAGCCATCAACACCTCACACCCTTTGCCAAGGCAAGTGTGGTGTTCATGATGGAGTTCCTTCATTGCTGGAAAGAGCTGTATGTTGTTGATGGTTTCTTCCTTCCTACTATGAGAACCCTCACTTGGGGCAGTTTTTCAAGCCTGGTCCAGCGAGCTCCTACCTCATTGCCCTGCAACTCCATTTTACATTCAAATTTACCATATATGGTGAGCTTTGCTCTTTTAGCCCTTTTTGCTTTGTCCAGCTCTCAAACTGCACTTCCTTACCAACCACTGGTGACCTCTTGACAGCACCGGGGTCCCCAGTAGGAGAACATCCCAAGCACTCTCTTTTCACCGACTGCTCTCACACTTGGCATCCTGTACTCCCATTTGCAAGGTCTCTGCTGTCACACCGTGACGATGCTCCTCTGCACTGCACCATTCTGTGAGGGTTACAAATACATCAATATACACAGAATAACTACCTGCTACCTTACTATCTGTAAAAAAATTCTAATTATCTCTCTTTTCCAGGTGTCTATGAGTATATCTGTTCTATTTAAGAAGTGTGAACTTCTAACATAGGCTTTAAAAATCTTCCTAAAAGGAAAATCTGATAATTTGGACACTTCAAGATGTAACTTGTAGTGACTATGGTACTTCTGGACTTGGTATGTCAAATTCTGTTCTTACCAAATTAATGCAATAAATGTGAAACAACTCAATCACAACAGAGAGCTGAAGAATAGTTGGCATACAGTTATTAGTAATAGTTCTCTGAATGCCCTTTGTGCTTTGCACTGTCTTAACACTGGAATTGTTCCTGCCTCAAAGAGATTAAATTAGGCTAAGGTTCAACATGTGGATTTTAAAGATAACTGCAGAGGATGGGTAATAGAGCACACAGAAGACAAATAAAGCCAGATAATTACTTCTATTGATAAAATCTGTGAATGGAGACAATGCAATGTAATACATCGAGATTTTACTAAATGATTAGATATAATTTCTCACCAAATGATGTGTTGATTAAAAATTAGCACTATACAAAATGAAGCCACACATGTTAAAAAGAATATGATTCAGAAAGTAATTCTAGAGAGCATCTATAATGGTGTGTTTCAGGATCAGTTCTATTCAATGTATTTATCCTTTACTGGGATACTTCACAGATTAAACATAATGGAGACCATTATAAGGAAAAGAAGTAGGTCGATTAAGTGATTGGAATTTCATGGTAGACTGGGTTCCTTGGAATAATGGTGCAGTGTAGTTCAATGCAAATGCATGCCTATAAGATGCAAAGATATGGTTCATTCACTTAATATACAAAGCCCTGTTTTAGAGAGCAGCATGTTGAACACAGAATTGGAGACAAGATGGATAGCAGCTTTAAACAGTTTATAGTACTGTAGAACAGGAGATGAGTTATAGCCCTGTCCCCAAGCACTGACTGGCCACAAGCAGCAGATATTGTTTTCAAGGGGCTTTAGGAAATACAGAAGTCTGAGTGTCTCAGGAGAAATAAACCAATGCACCTAAACCATGAAAATTTTTCCCCATTGACAAACAATATTTTGTACACATGAGTTTAAATAATAAAACTTTTAAGGGATTGGCTGCAAGACAATTTAGAGCAAGGAAAACTACCCTTCCTCAGAACATACTGGCTGCAGTCCACTCCTCTTTTAATCATCCCCCTTTTCATCATATAATCCACCTAGTCAGGAATCGAGTTGCTGTCTCAAAAGACAGAGCTTGGCTGGTGCTGCAGCTGTTTACCATGTCACCACTCTGTGTTGGTTCAGAGAAGCCAGAAAGGGCCCTGTGCTCTAAGCTGAAGTTTTCAACTGCACTCGGCTGCTCAGCTCCCCCTGGCCGCTGGGCTGGCTCGCAGCTGCTCCTGCCAGCTGTGCTCTCTGCCAGTTGTCCCCGTCAGCTGTGTTTGCTGCCTGCAGGCTGCTCCGCCGTGCCTCCACAGGCAGAGCTGCTGCTCGGCACTCTCAGATGCAGGCTGCTCCCATGTTTTGCTGGATTATTTCACATAGCAGTGCTTAGGGTGTTTCAGCTCTTAGGGAAGGTTCAGTGATGTGCAGGAATGTGGTAAAGTCATCGCCACAGAAAGAAGAAAGTCCCCAAATACTATCTCTTAAAGATAAATTCAGTCACTCCTTGGGATTATTTTTGTCAACCCTTCCTACTTCCTGCAGTTTACTGTAGATTTGTAGGATTGTCCAGCCTTTTCCCATCCCTATACTTTAGCTGATTTTAACAGAAATGTTGTCAATATTACAAAATACCTATGAAATGTAAATATGTTGACATGTTGTCTGTTGAAATCAGTAGTTCCCACTGTTCCACAGGTGCCCAGAGTGGGTGCGCCCTACACCACAGCCTGCAACTCCCAAGGAAGGCCCACTGGTCCCTGAACAACTTACCTGAGCAGAAATAAAGCCTAGAAGTTAATGCATCCCTGTACTTGCACGTAACAGAAAAAACAGCAAAAAATCCTTGTAAAACAATGTTTTGGATTGTGGTGGAGTTTTGAGTTTGTTTGGGATTTTTTTTTGGTGGACTCTCTCTCTGCAAGAAATTGTTTTTATTCCTTGTTTTTCTTACAGCTTCAGCTACACAGTTCGAACATCCAGCTTTTCCTGTCTGGAGCATTTGCTGCAGTACTGAAGCAACAGGAAAAGAGCAAACTTGTTAGGCCACATCAGTAAGACTGATCACTTGCCTATTTTTGGCTGGTTGTCAGAGCAAGATTAAGGAACCGGTTATCCCACAAGCTAACCTTTAATGATACCCTGCAGTGCTACTATAGATCACTTAGCTGAGCCAAACCAGTTAGATGGTCATTGCTGTCATACATACAGGATGCAAATATTTCCCAAATTTAATGCCTAAACTATTAGCCTTCACTGAAGGGTAGCTCTTCACTTCTTTAGATCAATTTTACTTAAAAACTCAATTTCAACGAGATTTAAAAGAACAGATACGGCTCTAAAACTAGTCTAAGGGATTATGTGGTAGCTCCCCAAACCAGTCCAGGCTGAAAGAACCACAGTTTGAATGGGAAGGAGGAAAAGCTCTAAAACTATTACTCTGTGACGAGCTGTGCTATTCTGAACAGTGCTAATAGGAAAACCATAGCCCATTTTCATGTCTCATAAGTCCATACTCACGCACAATTATTGTGTCCCTTCCTATCTGTTGACAAAACCTTTATAGGTTATGGTGTGAATAGCATAAACTACTTCATCCTTGTGATTGGTTTTATAGTGTTTTAGTTAACATTATTTTTCTGCACCATGATGCATTTCATGCTGAAGGACAGTATATGGAAAATGTGGGCCTCTCACCTGCTGTACAAACTGGCTTGCCTGGGGATTTCTGGGCAGTAATTCCTGGGAACCAAAGGACAATCTCAAGAAGGAGTCCTCCCTTGTATACTTTCTTGGTGATTCATCTAGGGGAAAGAATTTCACAATGAGATTTGCTATTCAGTTCCAATATGCTGCCTGATGACCTGAATAGCTGCAATTTAGAATCGGTTGAAACTCCTTGGATGTAAATCTTCTCATCTGGTATTAAAGTCTACAGAGTAGGTGTGCGTGTGGGGATAGGTGTCTTGGCTCCTGCTGTGATCAGTGAGACCTAGCAAATGCTAGCAGTGGAATCCAGGCTGGGGTAGACCCGGCCAGAAGTAGGAGCCTGCTTCAGTGTGGGTGATGCAGTATGGAGGTGCCGTTGTCTGCACTGGTGGCAAGGAGCACCCCCACTCATGTCCAAGTCTGGGCTGCAGGTACTGCATTTAAACAGGAAGAATTTCACTCCATCTCTTTTATTTCCTGTGTTCAGTAAGACCAAAGAAAGCAGAGCACATAGCAATAATCCTGTAGCAATTTATAGTCATAAATGGTATAAAACAAATAGCATTAAGAGAAGGAATTGTAATAGGTTTGACGTGTTAAACATATGCAAGCGTTGGTTGCATAGGAATCTAACACATAAAACTCATTGTAATTGTGTTAGTTATAATAGCAACTACAGGGAATATAAATTTCATACTCTCTCTAAATTTGTGTCTCCTATTTTCTAGAGTGGAAAAGAAGAATCCATGAAGGAAAATTTTGCAGTTTAGGGGTGGAATGTGAGATCTACTTAAAATAAGATAACTATTGCTTTTTAAGGTTCATCAGAAGATATGCTTATTAAGCTTAATAATGGCTTTATTAAAAACACAAAGCCAAACACTCAACAGTTGTCCTGCCTCACAAGAGTAACAATTAAAGGGTGTGATCTGGAGCAGTAAAAGCAATAACAGCAAAGTAGACAAAAATGAGTGAACAACTGCTCTGCTTGGAAATTGAGCATTGAAGAACAAAAGGCTATTAAAGAATATCTGAAGTAACCATAATGCTTACAGTAGAGAATATTTGCCAAGCCAGTGAGTGTCATTAAACGGAAGTCACATTTAAAAGCATATTTTTTTTCATAAAGCAACATTTCAGTAATTGCTGCTTTGACCTTTGCACCTCAAAACAAAATATCACAACACTATTATAGGTGTAACATTAGGAATTTGAGATTTGATTCATTGTCCTGTAAAAATTAGCAGTAGCAGGCTAAACTGATAATGCAGAAAGAGCAGCACTAGGAGTATTTTAACATTCTGCTGGAAGTGCTGGATTCATATTGTCCCTCCAGATGTTAGACTGAAAGTTGTTCAAATTTTTTTTAGGAATGAGGTTTTGCAGGTGTAACAGGAAAAAGATATAGCATGTATCCTCTCTGATGTGCAAGGATTAGCTCAAACAAAAATAAAAAGCCCAAATTTCTCTAATTTTTTTTTTCTGATTTCTTTCTGTCCTTTCATGAGTTCTATTAATCTTTAGGGGATGCTTCAAACAATTTTCAGACTACTTAGCCCAACTGCTGGGCTAAATTTGACCTATCTAACTTAGAAAGTAATACAGTGCAATGAGGAGGCTGGTGTGCCTGACCCCATCCCATGGTGGAGCCCTGGAGAGGCGCCATCTAGAGAATATTACTGCCCATTGATTTATCCCTGCCAGGGCGAGAGCAACAGCCTCGTCTCTGTGCGTTCCCTGTATGGATCTGTTTGGAGTTCTGTTACCCCACTGGTGTTTGGCTCGTTGGCCGCCCCTTCCCCTGTTCCCCTCACACTTTCCAGTTGCTTCTCTGCCCCCCGCATCCCAGTTGGCTTGTATCCCTCCTCATCTTCGCCAGCTACGCCCTTCTCCCCGCTTACCCTTTGCACCCGTTGGTTCAAGCCCCTAATCCCCTCCCCTTTGCTCCCTGCGTTAAAAACCCTATGAAGCCCTCAGATATCCCAGTTCTTGCCAATGGATCCCCCTCAGAGTGTAGGGTTAATAAACCTTCTCTGGGATCTCCATATAAGGACTTCTCCTGCCTCCGCTTTGTCATTTGCTTACCATCCTACTGCGTGTGCTGCGAGCCCGTGCCCACTCGCCAGCCGACCGGAGCCCCTCTGATACTTGGAGAGCTTGCAGAAGGTCGCAGTGGTAGCCAGCCCGAGCCACGCGCCGCAACAGCGCAATAGGACCAAACTACTGGGAAAGGCCAGGTGCTGAAGCACCGACAGCAACCCCATGCCCTTTATGAGTGATTTACTCCATACAGCATGAATGCTCCTTGACGGCTGGGATGCATCCCACACTGTCTTAGAGAGCCTATTCTAGTTTAGCTCATGTGAAAACAGTCACTTCACGTGCCCCTAGACCCAAGTGCAGTAAGCGGAGACAGGAGGTTCAGTTCAAAAGTTTGCTCCTTGTCTGAGCTAAAATGCTATCACATGGCATCTTTGTCATATACACTACTTGCAAGTCAGTAGGAATTCTATGCATCACCCAAAAGATTAAACTGAGTCCTCAGACAAATTAAAACCAAAAATGTACACAAATATTTTATACAATAGTGGTTTCATAATCTCCTATAAAATCTTTAATAAAACATCCTGATATTCTATATTACCAGCTTGACATGAGCATTTAATGTACAAGTATATTTTATGAATATATAAGTAGCTACTTTTTCAAAACAGAATTCAAATGGGTATCTGCAAGTGATCCACCAAGAAAGAAAGAAAGAAAGAAAGAAAGAAAGAAAGAAAGAAAAAGAAATACTCGTAACACACACAAAAATACTGTTGTCCGGTAAATGTGGACAGAAGAAGGTTCATCCACATACAAAACAGCTCTCGAAGACATAACAGTCATCTTTAAATTGTTGCTTCATGGTATGAAACTCCCCTTATGTGTGGATACTGTTAAAAGCCTGAGCAGAAAAACCCACGAATATTAACTGCAGTTTTGAGACAGAAAGAAAGCTTCTCTCATGGTTTTGCAATATTGTTATGAGATCTGTAGAATACGGGAATGTAAATATCTGTGCAGCTGTGCATTTCCATAAAGAGGTTGAACCTTCGTTGTTATCCTTAATTAACCAGTAGTTTTAAGAGGGTGTTAATATTCTCAACCAATAATATGATACTTAAGTCCATGTGTTCTAAAAGACGTGGGATTTTAAATAAAGTTCAGTTGGAATGTCTCAAGATGGACAAGTGTCTCTGATTTCTTTATGCCGCGTCCTGGAGAGAACAGCAACACTTATGTGCTGAATGGCAGGAAATGTCTGTGTCAGATAGACAAACAGACTCTTGGTATCTCACTGGAAACGCTGTTTTAAATTCCATTGCTTTGCAGCTGCCTATAAATTCCAAACATTTTAAGTTAGAGTTTCTCAAACACCTTCTCCTTTCCTAGCCTCTAAACCTCTATGATCACATGAAACAAATCAAGAAATAATGAAATGCTGTTTGAAATATAGTTTGTGCACTATATTATTTTCTTTTATGTGTTACTAAGAGAATTGTTTCTTTTCTGCCATAAAGTACAGTACTTCCAGCTGCTTGATCTAAAAACACATCAGTGTTATGGAACTGTTCTTTTGTTGTTTCCAACTTGGCAATGGCTCAGAACAGCTTTCCCTTTCGCCCGTGGAAGGAAAAAGAGAAGAACATTGCTTGTATCTTCAAAATTACTGTGTGAAGTTTTATATATATATATACATATGCATATATATAGATTCTGTAATTGCCATGCTTTTTATCTCAGCTTTCTCAGATTTATTCTCCAGAAAGCATAATCAGGTGGTGAAAAAAACTGACCAACACCCTTTCAAAAAGCAGAGAAAAGTGTTGCTTTCTTTTTTGCTTCCTCTGAATTCATATTGAAATTTCTATATTTTATCTGGGATTAATTAATTTTATTTTTTTTTTTTTTAAATACTAGGAGTTTAGAGACCCTTTACGGATGACTGAAAAGCAATTGTGGCATCACGGTCTACCAAAGAAGTATTACAAATCTATGATCTCTACTCTTGATATAGAGCAAAAATACTCCAAAATGGCATTATTACTGCTTGGAGAAAATATTGTGACAAACATTTAGAGGAAAAGCTTCAGACAGACCTAAAATGGGAAACCATGGCAGAACTGAGAAGAACTTCATCCACCATCATCTATTGATAAAGAGAGGATCTGGAGAAGGCAACTAGCAACTGAGAGTATTTCTCACAGCAATTTTAGTAATGGTTATTCAACAATCGCAGATGTCCTCTTAAGTGAACATCTCACTTGGCAGACACAATGTAGTCTAATCACTCCTGACCATGAAAGATCAGCTAGGAGTGATATCTGTGGGGTTAGCATGAAGTAAAAGCAGAGCCAAAGAACAGAAAGGGTAAAATTTTGAGCAGCCTGCCTGACGTGAGCAACCTTCCGGGTGTGAGTTGCAGCAGTATCCCAAAACACCAAGCTCTGTGTTGCTTTGCCATCTTGTTTGGTAAATGAGAAATAGATTGTAATTCACAGCACTTTTCCAGCTAAGAGGGAGGTCCTTTGTTCTCCAAATAACCCCTGTGTCTGCAGGAGTTTAAGATCAGCCACACATTTAATTTCTATACACCCCTGTTATCTCCACTCCATACATGTGTTTATGTGGGGGAAGGGAAATGGTGGGAGAAAGCAGCGTAGTCCTGAGCTATCAGCAAGAGAATGGAAAGATTTTTTTGTATCCCACAAGTGCTGGACTTTGGTCTCATTGAAACAGGAGGTGGGGCTGCTATCAAGTGCTTGTGAAATTACAGGAACAAAGAAGGAGTGGATAGAGCAGAAAACAGCAAGAAACTTTGCTTTACAAACGGCACCCTGAAATGTTTTTGGTACATCCCTGAAGCTCCATTATATTTGAGCACAAGCTACAACTGCAACAACCTCCCAAGCAGAACAGAAAGGACACACAGCTCTCATTGCTTCTGATTTTTTTTCCATTTGGGTCTTTCTCTGTGGTGAAACTCTGCAACAATCTTTAGAGTGTGTCTAGTTGCTACAAGGTCTACACAATCCCTTCTGGGTCAGTAGGAAAAGCCTCACCATCTGTCTCAGGCCTGGAACTGCTCAGAATAGCTCCAAGGCTCCGTTCCTCATACCCATGCAGCTCTTTCTGCCTCTGCACTCTCAGGGCTTCTCCAGCTGACTGCATTGCTCCCAGGAAAGGGCACTTTCCTGCCCTGCCTCCTTCATGGCTTTCACTGTGCCCTGAGCATAGCAGTGCACAGTAGTGTTTGGGGACCTCCAGCCTTGCTATTTGGAACTGTGCTGTCTCCCTAAAATTCACAGGGCTTGCTCATTTCATTGAGTGACTAACAGGAGAGGACGCTGCACATTTTTTTTTCTTTAAGATACTTGTAGGATGACTTCTTGGTAGCCATGGGGCAGTGGCTGCCTAATCTGGGGCATGACCTGGCAGCATTGCTAGAGCTTATAGCAACACTCTTCATCTGTGCTAGTTTTAATCCCTATAGTTTGTTAGTCCCTGGAAAGGAATCCTGTTTATTGGCACATCCTCTAGCAGCATTATTTCCCTCTTGGGATGGAAGTGTGCCCCACAAGAGAAAGCCCTGGCAGTCTCCTTCCCTCTGAGCCCAGCAGGTTCGTCTCTCCTTCTTTTCAAAATCCTCCACAGCAGTATTTGCATTTTATGCATTTGCAGTGAGCACAGTGACAAGTCTCTAGCCAAGGCCTCTACGACTCACTGCTGAGGCTCCAGACACCTGCACTGTGGATCCAGGAGCAGGGAAGGTAAGGTGGCGCTTCCCAGCCCAGGTCATGGATCCTGGTAAGCCCCTGCACTGAGAGCCATCCCAGGAGAGCTTGCATTCTGGCTTGCATGATGGTGCTGAGCCCTGATATCTGACTGTTCCTATATCCACCCCCGTCCACATTACCGCAGACCACAGGGGAAACTGACATTCATGGATGTCACACTCACCTTTCTGTGTCACACCAGCAGCTGTGTGGTTTTTGCCCCTGGGCAAGATGTGAGGGCCAGGAACAGGGTCACTGATCCCCAGAGCCAGGCACCAACTCTGCTGTAAGAGACCTGTTGTCTATCTCATGCTCACTGTATACCCAGTGATATTTTTCATCTTTGTTGCTGACCTGTTGGCAACATGAGGGGCAAATAGTCCCTGCATGAGAATGGCAATGAACTGCTTTGATTTTCAGGTAGATTCAGGTTCCACCTGGTGACAGGAAATGTATCTGAAAGGGGTTTTTTTTGGTTCTTATTATTTTCTTTTTAGTTCTGTTAATAAACTATCTTTTTACCTTTGAAGTTTTAGGCCTGCTTTGTATTTCTCCTAATTCTTATCTCACTGCAGAAATGAGTAAGTAAACTCAGTAAGTGCACTGGTGTTAGGCAGGAGTACTTAAACCACTACACTAAATTATCGCCTGGTGTGAGGAGGTGACATGAAACCACTACATGACTTGGTGTTTCTGCCTGGTTACGAACTAACCCGCGACACATACCTATATTTACCAAAAATCCGATCATATCAATGATATTTTATAATCTTTGAAACTATGTGGAGACCTCCAAAAGCACTGACTAGTCACAGAAATCTCCATATGTTTTGCAAAAATCCTCCAAAGTGTCCTTTCGTTATTCATAACTGCAAACCCATGAGAGACTGCTGTGATCGCTTGGCATGACACAGGCTAGGGATACTGTTCCAAAAAACTCCTGAATTACTGAGCACAACTATTTCTTTTAGAAAAGCATCCACTTCCCTTTTAAAAGTTTCTACTGCAGGAGAATTCACCACAGCTCTTGAAAAGCTGTACCAACAATTAAAATGTCGGTGTTTGCATTTGTCTAATTTCTTTAACAGACATCAAATCTTACCTTTGCTAATTTAAAGAGCTTCTGCCACTTCATTTCTGCCCCAATAGGTACACTGAGACTCTCATGGGACTGAGCCTTCTCCTGGCCATTAGAAACAGGTTGAGCTCCAAAGTGCATTCACAAGAAAATGCATTTTTTTGGTAGCCTTTCAGACATTGTTGTGGCTTTACTTTGTGGTAAGCTTATTTATTTCACTATATTCCACATATCTCTGACACCAGAATGGGACAGTGTTCCAACAAGATGGTACCAGTATGAAAAACAGATGAGTTACAGCATCTGCCTTTACTTGTCTGTATATCTGAGGTTGCTCGATCTCCTTTTTGATTAAAGCTTTCATTGGGAACTCATGCTCAGGTCCAACAAGCTCCCACATCTCCTCGTGTCTCCTTTGCTCTAGCAGAGCCACAACTTCTTTTGTCTCTTCTTCATTCCAAGACATGCAATACTTCATTGGGCCTTATCAGAACAGATTTTTTGTGTCCAGCTTACTGAGCACAGCAAAACCCTCTGTGCATGCCCCCTTCATTTAATTTGTTCTACTTCAGTCAGTGTAGCTGATTCAGGCTACCACTATCTTTTAATGTTACACAAAATCAATGTAAACCTTTTGCAAGAATGGACAGTGGGTATCCTTTGAGATCAAACCTAAAATCATCCATTTTAGATGAAAAAAAAATGAAGTGTACATGGAATAGTATAGAGAATGTTTATTTTTCCTTTCTCTGCAGAAGAGAAGCCTAATGACATATTCTCAGGGGTCACTGTCCCTTAGCTGGTGAATTTCTGTGTTCTCTTTATGGCTTTGTAAAGCAGAAGCATAGAATCATGAGCATTTTGAAATACAAAGTGAGATTTTTCCCTTTATGTGTCAACTCCTTCAGATTCTGAGGGACTCAGCTGGTGGGTTTATGGCTAACAAAGGCAGGATGGAGAAAGCAGCTGACTATCAATGCTTTTAAATCCCTGCCTGAGAAGTTCTCACTTCACTGAAAATTTGTATCTGTAATAAATATAATCCACACCAACACATGGGGAAGTTCATTCTTAAATCAAATCTAATCTTAAAAGACAGTGAAATGTTTGTCTGTAGATTCTTGGGTTTGCCTCATATCACTTTTAAGAGGTGATCAGTATTTTTTGTTGAAGTTGTTATTCTTTTCACAAGAAGAAAAAAGAAATTGTTGGAATGGGAAGAAACAAGTAGTGTAACCAGAACTTCAAAAAAGTGTAAATGACCCAAAATTACACCTGCACCTCAATGCTCAGAGTGGATAAATAGCCAGATACACACACATGTCCACACAAACTCCATTTTTCTTTGATGTCCCTATTACAAATGCTGACCAAGGACTGTCTTGCTTACTTTTACTAAATAAATATGTGAAATCAGAGCCCAAGGCAGATGTATTACTGACTAGTGATTTCCTGTTGTGTTCTCTGAAGCTACAAGGCACAAAACAACAAGAAAGGAATAAAATCCAGGTTGTAATACAAGCCTGAACAGCATATTGATGCTGGTAGAAGCGTATTTTTCTGCACTTATTTTATTAAGATATATGTGCCAGTTGCCAGTTGCCTGTTGCCAGCAAGTGCCAGTTTAGTCACTGATTTCACAGAAAACCTGTGAGCACTGGCTGACTCCACATGTTTATCTAGGGAAGAGCTCTTTACAGAGGTGAAATCTCCAACATCTCCATTGCTCTCCAGCCACATCTGTGCTCCAGTTTCCTTTTTCACCATTTGTCAGCAAATTCACACCCTCCCCTGTCCCAGTCCTGCTTTTACCCACACTGTAAGGCAGATTAGAGAGAAATGCACTGTACCAAAAAAAGCCCCACTCACAAACCAACCAAATCCTGTTCCCCAAGCCAGGCCAGGGGGTTTACAAATTTCCTTTCTCTAATACTTCAGTCTCTTGCTCTCTCTCTCTGCTCTTTTGCCGTGGTGATCAACTAATCCTCATATTTGGTGGAAAACTGAAAGCAGGTACCTTTTTGATGCCATTGCTGCAAAGACACATGGAAGAGATTGGGTTCTGCTTTATTGGTCCCCATCCATCCCACACTGTCAAGCCATGCAGCAGTTTTCTCTGTTTATGTCTGCAACATGGTCGGGGTGAGCACGCCTGGGGCTCTCCCAGGCAGCACGAGAGGATGACTGGCAGTGTGGCCAAGCCCAAGACAATGCCTGTGGCCAGCAGCCTCTGGACCGGCACCTCCTGTGCTGCTGGTTGCCCTGCTCTGGGATCTCTAGTTCAGAGCCATGACACACACTGCAGATACATCCTCTGGGTCTCTGCTATTCCTCAGGTTTGTGCAGCAAACTGCTCTGTCTGGCTGCCTGCTGATGGTGTCTGCTCCAACAGAGGTTCTCCTCCTTTCCTCTGTCCCAAATACACAGCTGTCACAAACCCTGCTAAGATCATTCTTCTGCGCAAGGCCCTTTATTTATATAGTGCACAGACTCAGAGGGCCATACTTTTCAAGTGTTTATTTCATCAAGGACTGTAGTTACATGCTGTATTCTACAGCAATGAAGATGGTTACTTCATCTATCACCTTAAATCATCTTTCTCCCCACTGCCCATATTCTGCTCTTCCTCAGCTCTTTCTCACCATCTTCAGCTACACCTTTTTGTAGTATCTCACCTTCTCCAGCTTCTTCCCACGAAAGAGCTGATGAACAAGTTGCTTTTGTTGCGCTGTGCAAAGCAGACATATCTCATATCAGACCTTACTGCAACCAGCAGACACTCTGGAGAAACCCAAGTCTTAAGGTTCCTCCACAAGAGCCAGTTCACTTTGAGAAAGCAGCCCTTAGCAGCCAGCCAGAACTGCTTTTGTCTTCCTGCAGCTGACATAAACTGGAGAAGTTTATACTGCTCTGTTTGGTGTCACATCTAATTCAGAACTGTGACCACGTAAAACCACCTGGATGAAATCCTTATTGAGTGATCTCAAACTGATTGTTGTGAAAATTGGACATTCTTGTTAAAGCATGCTGGACTTGCACATGCAACAGTATGTCATGAGCAGTTTCCCGTGGAGAACTAGTGTTGGGGAGCTTTTTGCAAGAGTAGCCAGTGGCTAAAGCCTTTTCCTGCAGAGTTTTGGAAGCAGAATTAATCTACTAGGAACCAGAATAGCATTTCTGTCACAAGAAGTGGGTTTTGTAAATTTTAGTTATGGTGGAAGACAGGAACAGGAAGAGTCATAAGCACCTTAAGGAGCTCAAGATCAAGCTTGAGGCTGCCTGCAATGTCCTGGGAGGAACTTCACTAGCTGGTGCCGGCAACCCAAACTGGAACAGTCTCTTCCTAATTGCCTTACTGGACTATGTGTACTACTAAAGCTCTTGTAGTTGCAAACTGCAGTTCATACTTCTCTGAAATATCAACAAAGGCAAAAAGAGGTTTTTTGCAAAGAGTTGAAAGCATGGAAAGAGCTGCGTTTGTGAACCTATGCCCCGCCATGGTGTGGATCCCTCCTATTAGAAGTCATGGTGTAAATTTAAGGGCACAAACTATGTGCTGTGGTAACAGCTATTCTTAACACCAGGGACAGTCTCTACAGAGAATCAGATTCTTGAAAAAAATCCCCCAAGTTTTCAACAAATTTTCTCTATGGTTACTGCATCCCAAGACATGCCCAGGCTGCAATCACAGTTCAGGATGGAGATAAAAGTGAGTGATCACTACAGTTGTAGATCTTGTAGTCTGGGACAATTGGCTGATTTGTTAAATATGATTGTATAATATTTAATATAATAGTATATTAATATTCATTAGATTATATATTATACGTATTGCATATTATAGTAATGGCAGGTTATGTATTTGACTATGGGAATTAAGCTGACTACTTGGTTGTTCCTTTTCTTTTTTTTCAACCACAGCTTTGGAAAAAAACCAAACAGTGTATGTTGTGCAGAATATGGTCCCATTGAGAACGTTTCCAAAAATTATCTCCATCTGTGGTGAGACAGAATTTTCAGGATGATTTCTTCTAGGCTATTTTGAACACACATCAGTTTATGTTAATACTCATTAACTACCACTGAATATTTTATTTGAGGAATACTGAGTAATAAATACTACTTAAGAAAAGATCAGTCATCAGTCATCAGGTTCATCAGCAATGTTTTAATGACTAATTTTTTTTACATTAAAATCAATTTGAAATCACTATCTGAGGGCCAAGGATGGTAAATTAAGTCAGTGTATTCTGACCATTCTAGTAAAACTTAATGTTGAGTTCCTGAGTAAGTGGAGCAGAAATCCGCAAAATCAGTTTCTGTGGAAAAAAAGGAGACACAAAATAATGAATTACGTTAATGTAAAAAAAAAAAAAGTTCAAAACAGGGATGAAGAAGTGAAACTTGAGTTTAGACTTTCATGATTCCTTTAACATATCTGGTAGGTGAGACTAACTTGATGGCAGTATGCATCTTCCTACTGCTGTATCCAATTCAACATCCCTTTTAGAAACTCAGGAATGGCTTAAAAATAATTAGTAACATTAATTAAATATTAAATTATAAATAAAATATCTGTCCTGCTCTCTCTCTGTTCAGTGTTAAATTTAATGTATTTTGTGCTACTCACATAATTTCCATTTTCAATACTTCACCAGTTTTATCTATCTTTAGGTTTCAGAATTAATCATCTCTTAAAATGCATGATATCCATTCACACCTCTTAGGTCTTTCTTTGCCAGCCCACAGATTCATGTTAACATTACTCTAACAGTCTGTGCTTACTTAGATCACTTCTTCCAAGTATCTAATATTTTCATCTTTCATCAGAAACAGTTCTCCACTACTGCTTAGTGAGTTGGAATTCCACTTCTTGAATAATTTGCCTTTTCTTGAAATACAGGGAAAAATCCAGACAAAAGTACTGCAAGCCCATCCAAACACTAACCTGAAAATTGCCAGGCAGCCAGAGAGGCTACTCCAGACTGCAGTACTGCATGGACATTGGGAGCTGTAGATGTTGGGAACCTCTGCACTTCCCAGCAGAGGATGCAAGTGTGACAAAAGAAACCTTCCCTATGCCCAGGTCATTTTGTTGTCAGCACAAAACTGGCCAAGAGATGCACCCTTCCAACATCCCTGCTGCAGTCACTGTACAGTGCCTTAAGGCATGAGACTCCAGAGGGAAAAAAAGATAACAAACTCCTAATAATAGGAAGATTCTGTGATATTGCAAATGTCAGATCAGGGTAGCACTGCATGAATCAGAGAGAAAGAAGTGGCTTATTACTAAGCAACCTGTTTCTATTTATATACAAATAAATATGGCTCAATAAGCACTTAAGAACTGCTATTAGGTAAATTTGCTTTCTGTAAAGCAAAACCAATATGGTAGAAGTCACTTTCTACTGTATCTCTTTAAACAGTGGGGTCTCTGCTTGTAAAACTATAATACAAAACATAATCTCACTAAGCCTGTAAGAAAGTGGCAAATTTACCATTTGCATTTTAATTTTTTAATTACATGAATAAGTTTTCAAGATCTAAACCTAAGCTGTTGCTAGTGTTCTTTTCTATTTTTTTTTTTTTTATTAGAGGGTCAAACATGACAGGATTATAGGTAGTGACATTGTAACATCTGTACAGGGATGGTGGGAGAGGTTTGACTGCATCTCTTA
Source organism: Picathartes gymnocephalus (assembly GCA_013390045.1). Taxonomy (NCBI): domain Eukaryota; kingdom Metazoa; phylum Chordata; class Aves; order Passeriformes; family Picathartidae; genus Picathartes; species Picathartes gymnocephalus. The sequence continues at coordinate 81,228 of WEKY01052767.1, read as the reverse complement.
GAATTGTGAGAGGAATATATTTAGCTGGTATAGCAAATTTAACTTTTGTGCAGTTTTGGATCCCTACAACATGAGCTTGGTGGGTTTTTTCCTCCGGCATTTGAAGCAGACCTTAAGTCATCAAGATAATCTTTTGCTTTTAAATCAAATTTTAAATTATGCTTTTGTGAAAGGCTTATTAGTCTTTTTAAATCATCTTTGTATGTGAGGCTGTTAGTCTGCAGTTATCTTCTGGATTTCTGTGATTGGTACCTTCAAACACATCTCAATTGAATGTTTTCTTTACCCTGCCACATTTATGTTGCTTTCATCTTACTTCGAGGCTGTTAAACAATTTCTTCCCTTGAGGCAATACTGATTACAGTTATTTATGACCTTGTCTCTGAAAGTGAGATTTTTACAATTCTCCAAGGCAGAAATTTATTCTCAGCAATTTTTTTCCCTTACAGATTCTTCAATAAAATAAATGGTAGTACCAGGTATGTATAATGGGGATCACTCTTTGGTTGCAAATGAAAGTTAAATCACTAAGCCAAGTGGGTAGGGTAACATAAGATGTGACACCCACTACTTGTTGTCTCAATTACCTTTCCCTGCATTTAGTGGCATTTTGCAATGTTAACACCAGGAGTTCTCTAGATGCAGACCAGTGCTGAGATCTCATACAGAGTGTGCATGACCACTTCAGTTTGGTGGCTGGTGGCAGATATGGGACAAGTGGCCAGAGGAAAGGAAGCAAAAGGTTTTGCTCCTTTTGTCTATACTCCTGTGCAAAAGAAAATTGGGACCATAGAGGCTGTTGCTGCTTAGGGTTTATCAGGGGTATTCAGTCCATCCCCTCTGGAATGTCCCCATCTCGGTGCCAGAGGAGCCAAAAAACTTGCAAAAAGCAAGTCATAGATTTTGTTCTGGAACACTGAGTCTTGGCACTTTAAGATGCTGAAACTCTGCCTCTAGGGAGATGCTCCTTAGAGCCAATTACATTGGAATAATTTTTGGACACTAAATAATCGTGAGAAAAAATCCGCAACACTTCTTTTCAGCAGCAGATAAAAAACTTTGACAAGTTTTCTCATTTTATCAGAATGATAAGAATGCCCATAAAACTGCTAACGCTGCTCTCAGCTCATGGACCTGTATCTTCTTTCCAGTATTTCATTAGTTTAAAAATTTGTATAAGTGGCAGACATTAAGTGAGTGCATATGCAATAGCAAAGATTAAATTTTCCTAAAAGAGCTCTTGTTTTCGCTTTTTTTTTTCTTTTTGTCTCTCCTAAATGTCAGACTGTTGTATCAAGAATTGGTGTCTGGTTATACTTGAAAATGTAAAAGGGTGTGGATGAGAAACAGTTCCTGTCCTTCAGGGACTTCATCTCTCTTCACTGTTCTTCACCTTCCTTTCCCTAAGTTTTTTCTTAACCTCTCAGTTCAGCTCTTACCCCACTCATCTCATAAGACACAGCATCTCCACGGATGGATCTTCCATTCAGAGATATAGCTTGAGGTCTCAGTTTCAGGCCAAGAATGGTAATTTTGTTATACTTCAGAGTGTCAGCTCCACGGTAGCCATTTTTAACTATTTCTGTCTTCAGGCTTCCCTGGAAAAAGCCACAGAGAAAACTTGAGGACCATGATAGCTCTTTAGAGGTGACTTGCTGCACACTTACAAGATTTCATCCTTGTCAATGAACATACAGAATGTCTTCCAATGTAGACATTGAAGTCATAAAGGAAAAAAAACAGTCACATAAATTTGTACATAAGAAAGGTTTCATGTATGATTATAAACTAAGAAACTAAATAGAATTTACAACATTCATTGGATTACAAATAGAAAAACATGTCCAAGACATGTTTTTCTACTTTAATCAATATAAATTTTGTTCTTGTACCCATTACAAAGTACAGTGGCATATGCAAAGCCAAAATCCAGATAGAGATTCAATTAGTACCTTAAGATAGATTTAATTAACATCCAAAACTAACTGCTTTAAAACACTATCTTCCACAAACATCAGCTGCTAGATGTTTTGCCCCTATTTTATGTACCACATCTCCTGCTAGAAATCTCTGTTGTGTATGTCCCAGCTTTAAGGAGACTAAAGGAACATAGTATGTTCACAGAGCTTTTTTTGTTGTACTTTTTATTTACTATACATTTCATATTTATGGGTGTACCAAGAGGACATACAAAGTCATTAAATTAAATCATTTTGATCACCAGTGACAGTAATTTCCCATACATGCAATGAAGAGGAATCATTGCATTTGTTATGTGATCTAAGTTGTTAAGGAAATAAAGATGAATTACACTGCTCAGGAAATGATGGATTGCTATGCAATCATGACTTTTTAAAAATATGCCAAGGAGAAACCCATGATGGAACCTTTTGCATACATTAGCTCATGTTATTTCAGTGGTGCATTGTAGGAGGGGAGCAGGAGCTAGATGACAGTATTTGTAACTAAGGGCTGTACTTAGACTACTTATTTCAGGCATCCACACTAAAAATAAGTGCTAAGCCCCAGCACACTGATTTAAATTGCCTAAATGAGGAATGTTGGCTATTATTCAGCAAATGGGTAAAGGCCTCCAAAAGCCTCCAGAGAATTTTTTAGGGTACCTATTACATGTGGTGTCTTATCCCCTCTGGCAGAGCTCCAGCACCAAGAGAGGCTCAGTTTGGAGAGAGCACCTCCCTATGGTGCTTTACTGCTGTCTCAGGTGTGGCTGAGCAGGAGAGCCAGCTCAGGTGGCCACAGACCCAGGAAGCCCAATGTAATGTTGAACTTAGCTCTCAAGCTCAGAGGCCCCAGACAGGACTCTTCAGTAGACACCATTTTCCCTGACCAAGGTCTAGAACTGGAGGTCTTGGGGAAACAGAATCACAGAATATGCTGACCTGGAAAGGACTCGTAAGGATCATGGAGTCCAACTCCCTGCCCTGCACAGGGCAACAGGATGGTCTGGGTGGATGTGACTCTCTCCTCCCCAGGCATCTAACAGTTAAAGCAATTGCCCAGGAAGGTCCTGACTTCTTCTTTGAGGGAGTTAGGGGTATCACTCAAAACCCCTTAAATGCAAAGCAACATGAAGCCCTTGATCTGATGCCAGGGGCCAGGATTTCTGTACTCTGAGAAAAAAGGGTCACGAATTTTCTTCTTACCATCTAGCTATGATCCTATCAACTTCATCTTTTTTCCCCCCTACATTTCCACCCTGAATATTGGACCAGTTTTAGGACAAACTTCCTTTCAGGCTATCCAGTCATATACTGCCTAATACAGCCTTTCAGAAGTTCCCATTTCATTGGACAAACCTTCCATCACCATTCCTTTAGTATAGTGTGGACCCACCTGGTACAGGCTGAGCATCCCCTTGTCTGCCACCCCTGGGGATGAGGATCTCCCTGCTCATCCCTGAAGCAAAGCAGATCTTATACATGTGGATCAAGTATTTTTATAGCCTGGCGGGTTTCATATAACAGGGCACTTTGACTTAGGTCACTTAGTCACTACACATGTTTGAAGGGACATGTCAAGGGAATTAAAATGCCAACTGATGTGAGACAGCACCACAGAGCAGGAACTTGAATCATTCTCTGAGACTTAAGTGCCTGCCCTTGTCTTGAATTCTTCTTTATGCTTCTGAGTTGTTTAAATGAAAATATAAATTAAAGGGTCTAAACCTGTAGCTGTTACTTTTGCAACACCCCATGCTGGGTTCAGAGTAAATGCTGTGATGTCAGACCTTACCAGCAAATCTCTCAGGGAAAAAAACTTGTGTCTTCTCCTAAAACTAGGTGTGATTCAATTATTCTTCCACATCTTTTTAAGAATATAGAAATGTGCAACAAATACTAAGACCTTCATAGATTTCTCATACCTCAAATTTGCTATTTGAGAAGGACTGTTTTCTTTATAAACACGTAATATAAACTTGGCATTAAATATTATTGGAATGCAGATAGGGAATTCAGTCATGGATTTACACGCAGAAGTCAAATATGAGCAATGAGAAATGGAAGTGCCAGAGAATCAACAATCTAATTTGCACAGTCCAGAATTTAATATAAAACTGGATATTGTTTTTCTGCAGCCTTCCTGTAATAAATTACTATGCACAGACTACAGAAAACCAAAGTGGTTTTTCTTCCTTTTTGCTGTTGAAATACCCTCTTTTCTGAAGAAGAAGGAATTTTTTTTCTTGGTAAATCAAGAACAAAATAAAGATAAAATTAAATTTAAAGTCTACCCATGTGGTATTAGTTCCAGGAAAATATCTCACGAATATACCAAGCTACATAATAAAGCCCATTGGCTTACCCTGCTCTTGCTCTTGCTCCTGAAAGACAGATCTTCTAAGAGAAGATATCACTATAGCGGTTAACAAGATTTTATTGTTTTGACTATTTTCTGTAGATTACTTTGGGGCTTTTAGGAATACATGGCATGAAAATCATGTAATCATTTAGGTTGGAAAATACCTTTGAGGTTACCAAGTTCAACTATTAACCCAGCACTGCCAAGTTCACCACTAAACCATGTCCGTAAAGGCCACATCTACACATCTTTTAAATACTTCTAGGGATGGTGACTTCACCACTTCTCTGAGCAGCCTGTTCCAGTGAAGAGCCCTTTCAGTGAAGTAATTTTTTCCTGATATCTAATTTAATCCTCCCCTGGTGTAAACTGAGGCCTCTGGTCCTATGACTTGTTACTTGGAAGACGAGACTGACCCCCACGTGGCTACACCCTCCTTTCACACAGTTGTGGAGAGCAGTCAGGTCTCCCCTGAGTCTCCTTTTCTCCAGGGCAAACAACCCTCAGCTGGTCCTCATATGACTTGAGCTCCAGACCCTTCCCCAGCTCCTCTGCCGCTCTCTGAACACAGGAGCTGAGGTGTGGCCTCACCAGTGACAAGCACAGAGGTACATTCATTGCCCTGGTCCTGTATATTTCTGATACCACCTGGGCACATACTAGCTCATGTTCAGAAGGCTGGGGACCAAACCATGTCATAGTCTATATACAATATCCTATTTCTTATCAAATGCTAGAATTGCAGATGAAATAAGATTTGTAGAGATAGGTTATTGAAGTAGGGTAAGTTTTTTTTACAGTAACTCCCACACTTTACTATCATATACTTAATGAACTTATGGTAGATATATTTTGTAATATTTTATTCGATTGAAGCCTTGACTGTTGGGCTTTTTTACAGGTCTTTCTCAGGGCATGTCTGCACAGAACTGAGTGCTGTGTGAAAGGCATCAGTGCACTGACCCTGAGCTAATCTGTTCCTGTGCTGCACAGAGCATCTGATCAGCACAGCGGGTTGCCAGTAGCGTGCTGGATCTCTCCACAGGACAGCCACCATAGGAACAGTGTTTGTGCTGTCAGACAAGGAAATGCAAGCTAAAGAATTGAGACTACATAATTCTCTGCACCACAAAACAAAAACATCAAGTGATCAAAGTTAAAAGGTTGCTGGAATATCCTGAAGAGAGGAACTAGCCTTCTCTGACCCATCAGACTGAAAGTGTTCACTAGAAGGAAGACAAGAAAAAGGTCCCTTGTTCCCAGAGGCTGCAACTAAGGAAATAAAAGCTGAAAGAGTGGTTTTTTTCAGATTCATATTGTAGCAGGGACATTAATGACGTTGTCACTATGATACTCAGCAAAGCAAACACAAAACTGCAGGATCATAGTTGGACTATTTTGTAGCTAGCTGTTAATGAAAGCATTAGGTAGCTTACCTGGTTTATAGACTGAGCTAGAAGATAAAAAGCTTTCCAGAGAAAAGTTAGACATCAGCACCTTACAATGTCTACACTTAAATATAGCTACCTATATGTAAGTAGGTATCTTGCATGTTGCCACTTACTTTGCTGAATGTGTATTTAGCCAAGAAGTAGTTCTCTTTTTCAATAGTATCTGTCAAAACACAAAGCAAGGAAGATTGATATCAAAACAGGCAGCAAAATCCATAAGCAGTTCATATTATTGTAGCAAGTGGCTAAGGTTAGACTAAGATGATTTGTGGGCTATTTAATCTCTTCCTCTAGTCTTAGGTTGATCTTAGGAGAACACAATGTGAGAGACTGCCCTCTCTAGCAGATCAGCTTCTCCCAGTGTCACATGTTTCTCATACAAAAGTGACTTCAACAACAATCAGCTTTTCACATGCACAGAATCGCAGAATCACAGAATAAGATGACTTAGAAGAGACCCTCAAGGACCATCAAGTCCAACTCCTGGCCCTGCACAGCATCATCCCCGAGATCACACCATTTACCTGAAAGCATTGCCCAAACACTTCCTGAACTCTGTCAGGTTGGTGCTGTGACCACTGCCCTGGGGAGCCTCTCCCAGTGCCCAACCACCCTCTGGGTGAAGAACCTTTTTCTAATACCCAACATAAATCTGCACTGACACAACTTCAGGCCATTCCTTTGAGTCTTAGTCATCACAGAGAAGAGATCAGTGCCTGCCCCTCCTCTTCCCCTCATGAGGAAGTTGTAACTGCAGTGAGGTCTCCCCTCATCTCCTCTTCTCCAGGCTGAACAGGAACAGTGACCTCAGCCACTCCTCATATCGTTTCTCCTCAAGGCTCCTCACCATCCTTGTTGCCCTCCTTTGAATGCCAGTAGTTCTTATTTATATTGTGGTGCCCATAAACTGCTCCCAGCACTCGAGGTGAGGCTGTCCCAGAGCAGAGCAGGACAATCCCCTCCCTTGCCCGGCTTGCAACGCTGGGACTGATGCCCCTAGGATACAGGTGGCCCTCCTGGCTGCCAGGGCACTGCTGACTAAGGTTCAAATTTCTATTGACCTTTCTATTGTTCAGTCTGGGGTCAGTTCTCCAGCTATTTCCAGCAGGAGTCAGTGCCATTATGCTGCTGAAAAGGTGGCCTGAAGAGAGCCCTGTATGCAGGTACTCTTTCACAGCAGAGGACCAGGCTTACCAATGGAATCACCATCATCCCAGAAGAGAGATCCAGAAGCTTGTCCTTGTTCATCCAGGGCAATAATGAGTCCAAATGGGTTCAGGCGGCTGTTGACAAACACGTGGAGAAGTGTCAGTACAAACCTGTGGGCACTGTCCCTTCCAAGTAACTTAACAAAAACTTCTGAACACAACTCCCATGTTAAGGTTACAGAAAAGGTCATGACAGAAGAATGACAACAGTGTTCACCAAAAGGACTCTCAAAGTGATGACAAAATCTTTGCCTTGCCTTGTCCCACTGAAGTCTAGGTTTCCCACATTTTGAGTGCTCTTGTGGACAAGCTCCCCCTCCTTTTGTGGCCTTAATGTATAACTGGATGGTCTGGGAGTCAACTGGTAACCAGAACTACCTTACTATGGTTGCTGCACAGTGCTGTCCCCTCTCTTTCCTACTCAGATTAGCTTCTGAGCATGGTTCAGGCTTGAGACCAGTATATTACCCATTGGCATGGGGAAATATTTTTCCTGAAGAAAGATTTGAGCTTTTCCACCTTGTTTACGGCATTTGATAAATTCACCCAAGAAGAGTTTTGCATTTCCCCTTGCATGCATTTACTTTGAATGACTGACAGCAGGTCAATGTGGCAGTAAGAGGTGCAAAAGCTTTTCTGAGCATAATCACAGAGCCAGGAGTAGGCGTCAGCTGTGCTAACAGTGACGTGGGTCATCTCTGAGGTGATTTCTCCTAATGAAATGGAGCGAATAGTGGTATAAAAGTACTGTAGTTATCACTTGGGATGGCAGCTGGGAGCTGCAGATAGTCTCTCTTCTGTACTTTCTTTTGACTGTCTGTGGGTCTGACCCACACAGAGGCTGCTTGGTGACAAACACAGGTGACGTTACCTCTCAGTAGTGGTTGTGGCTGGTGCCTGTTCTGGAAGAATGTATCCTCCACGGATGTACAGAGGGATCTTGCTCAGTGGGGCAGACACAGTAGCATAGTTCTTCTTCCAGGCACTTGGCACTTTAAGACCCTATAGCAAAAATTAATGTAGTTAAAAAATGCCGATCCAGGCACTATACATATACACCACTGAAAAAAGAGAGCAAGGGATACATTTTCATTTCAATTACATCAGTGAAAAAAAACAAACTAAAATACAGATTTCAGGAGTATTATTCTAGTTTCTTTTTTAACATGAAAGAGGATCTAGCCCCTGCAGTAATGCATATGCCTGAGATAGAAGCATCGTGACTGAAAGACAGCAAATGGTCTTTAAAAATGGTATCATTATTTTATATGCTGTGAAAAAACCCCATTCATCAAGACACTGTACAAAAAGAAAAAAAGAAACTTTTGCTTCCTCTTTTTATATATACGGAGCCTGTCAAAATTCAGTTTAAGGTAAGTGATTCATAGTCATTTGGGAATGTAAACTGTGGATTTTCTTCTCTTCTAACAATTCTTTCCCTTTCAAAAAGTAATTACAGCATTCAGTGAGTGAAATTTGTGTGTGTGTGTGTGTAGACAACCAGCATTAAGTTCTCTGCATCATCCTTTTCTGGTTTAATGCCTCAAAACTAGCTGTAGGCAGAGTAAATTTTACTGTTTACTGTTTACTGTTATTTGCTGTACAGAGTAAATAACAGAAAAGCTTTGCTCTTGCCCTCTGTAAATGATAATTATGATGGCAAGTACCCAAACTTGGTTTGGATAAGCACCATGTGCATGACAAGTCAGTGCCGAATACTGGGAGATGAGCAATGCCAGGGGCAGGCACATAGGCAGGGCAAGGGACACGGGCCACTGTCCCTGTGCCCAGCCCAGCAAGGGGGCTCAGAGGGAACCACAGGCAGAGTTGAATTAAATGCTGGACTTTGCAGCATCCCAGTCATATGAAAAGAGAAAAAGGAAAGGGTTGGATGAACATCCATCTGAGGACACCAGCCAAATGCTGAAAATGACCAAAGTTATTCAAAAATAAGTCTGCATTTGCTCTGAGAGCAGTTCTCTTCTGCCTGCTCCTCTGTCAGGGACACTCAGGAGAGTTAACAACAGCCTGATGATCCTGGGCTCATATTTTTGAAAGCTCTCAGCATCAGCTCAACTGCTGCCGTTGAAGCCAACACTGGGCTTAGCCTGCAGATTGCAGGAGAGCACTTTTGGAAATGCAGTCCTGGGGATGGTGTTGGAAAGGTCAAGACTAATAGGCCCTGAGGAGAAGGTCCTGGCATGTCCCACAGAGCAGATTGTTCTGCAGCTCTTGGAAGCATCTTCCAGAGGGGTGCCTCACCTTGTGCTCCCAATGTGCCTTCTGTCAAAAGTGATGCATGTGCAAAAGTACATGCACAGGAGGGTTTGTGGCATGTTCTCAGGAGTGTGGCTTAGGTTTCTGCCTCTGTCTCTGTGCATGGCAGTGTATCAGAACAAGAATTAAAACTGAGGGACAAAGAAAGAAATCCTGGCATTTTCATGCACATCTGGGCTGCTCTTGAAAATTCTGTTCACTACATCTTAGAGCTTTACATAGCAAAAATAGAAAATAAAATGTTACTGAAAGCTGTGTAATTTACTCTCCCAGCTAGCCTGATGTAGACTTTTTGTTCTCTACTTTTCTTAAATACAGATGGTGAGGTAAAAATACTGCTAAAGATTGCTAACAGTTATTTTGCTGGAATTGCACCATTTTAAATTATGTAAAAAAAAAAGTAAGAAACTCAATATTAAAAATACATACGGTATAGTAGTCGAACCATTGTGCTTCAGGGAAGTATACAGTCACAGATCTTGCTCCCTGTAATTGTTATAAAGAGATTAAAGTCTTTCGTCTTTTTGCATTCCTGATATTACATTAGCTTTATTGTATTTGTGCATGGAGAGATGTATGCCGAATATTCTAATAACATCAAATTTTGGATATTATGGCTGAGTTATTGTCATAGCAGTGGACTAGTGCTGGCTAATCTATAATACTAAACAGACAAGCCTATCCTATTTGGGGGGTTTTACTGCCATAGCCTGGGATGAGTCAATGTTACATGATTATTTCATTCTAGTACATAGCTCTATGCCTTGCAAATGTAACTGGCCTAGGTGCACTCCTCCAACATCTGAGCAGCCCCAGAGAGGGCTATGGCAGCCTTTGCAAGACAGGTCTTCACATCTGAAGTGGGAGGACCACTGCTCAGTGCCCCTTGCACCATTCCTGTCCTAGACACAGGCAGAGAATGAGCTCTAGCACACACAGGATACAGATCCTTCTCTTCTTGTAAACAATTTATAGTTGCAGATAAGTAATAATGAATAATAAATGTTTTGCTAATTGCACAATTACTGTACTTCATTTTGCAGCATGTGTTGTGTCATATCGCTGCAGGGATGAAATCATGCCAAAGGCACTTTGTATTAATAACTCCAGGAACAGTTGGAATCAAAACATACTTCCATTTTTGTCACAAGTTGCTTATTCTCACAAACAGATTAATTTTTACTCTCAGAGTAGATGTTTTCCCGTTTGCAGAATCATGGATTATCCCCAAGGACTATGCCAGGAATCTTGTGGAGCAAGAAAGCTAAAGGTGGAAGAGTTAAGGCAAAGTAACCATTTGACATTTTAGATAAATGAAAAACCCTATAAAGGCAAGATGCTCCCCTCTCCATCTTTTCTCTGCAGTATTATGACAACCCTATCTATTCTGCTCTACAGAAAAGTGTGTAACCATCATCTGAGTCATGATGATTTCAGGGCCAGGTTGGATGGGGCTTTAAGCAACTTGGCCTAATGGGAGGTGTCCCTGCCCATGGCAGGGGGGTTGCAACTAGGTGATCTTTAGGGCCGCTTCCAACCCAAACTATTCTATGACTCCATAATTCCATGAGGCTCACCTTTATGACTCCCTAAATAACAAACCAGTGTGCAAGGCAGTTCTCCATTCTAATTTTTTTTTTTGATGTCTCACTTGCTCTCCTCCAAGGACTCAAGGTGTGAAGGTCAAGTCATCCCTGACCCATCTTCTCTACACAAGCAGATGCCAAGCTGCAGTTTGACACAGTCACTGCTGGCCTGCACTGCCACAGTGTGGGCCTTACAGCTCACCTAGAGCATAGATCCTGCCCTGCCAGCTGGCACAGCCCCGGCTGCCAGCTATCACACTGCAAGACCCAGCAATGTGCTGCCTTCAGAGTTCTGCTTCCCTCACCAGGCCACAGGCATGCAGCCTTCCTTTTGTGCTGCAGTTCTTCAAAAAAACATCAAGAACTCCTTATCTAGACCCCCTATCACTTTATGTATCCTTATAATGTCCCCTTTTATTCAATTCTTTGCAGAAAGCCTCCCCTGGCTTGTCACTCCCTCTTCATGGGAAGGTTTTTTTTCCCGTCCTTCACCATCTTGCTGGTCTGAGACCCTGTGAAATCTCCTTGCTACTCAGCAGCTACTAGAAACCTGTGGGAGTCTGAAGACAAAGGACTGGTGAATGAAGTACCTCAGTGAGGTCAGGATGGTTTTAGAATTTAATTTATATTAAATTCACAGAGACAAAAGGGTTGGTTAAAAAACAAGGTGAGTAACAGGGGCCTGTTTATATGTTTGATCATCAGTAACATCTAGAAATATATCTGCTATTCTGGCAGCATGCTGATTGCAAACAGCACTAGGATACATCATATGCAGATACTTAGATCTGCTCAGATATACCTCTCTTGTGCTGCCAGCAGTCAGCGGTGGGCAAGGAGAGAAACACACCCTTGCTCCAGCCAAGCAGAAAGAACCATGACCCCAGCACTGGGCCCAGCACAGCAGAGGAAAATGCTGCTTTTTAAAACCTCTCCTGTTAGCAGCTACATTATCATTATCGTTTCCATAATGACTGCCTTTGCCTGTAATGCTGGGAAACTCCTACCACAGCCCTTGAGATGCTGCAGTTCCAAAACACGGTGGGTGAGCAGTAATACGGAAACCAGTTTGCTTTCATATCCGTGTGTTTGTTCCTAGCTCGACAATTACTGCTCTGTGTGTGTCCTTGGAGACTGCTGCCAGCACAATAACAGGAGCACGTGAGGGGCAGCATCCAGCCTCTTTACATCCATTCCTCACTTGGAGTAAAAGGGAAAGGCTGTGCCCTCACTTTTATCCTCCCACTTCAAGTACTGAGAAGCTCTGTACTGTCTGTGCTGCTCAGAGATGTGTTCTGCAAGCTTTGACAGTGGAGAGTAGAAAGGAATGGATATGAGTAAACATGCTCTGAATGTCATCCAATGCCCTAAGCACCATTCCTTTCTTTTATTCCAGTATGATGGCATTTTTAATTACAGTACTTGCCTCTTCAAGAACAGGAGCAATCATAAAGGCAGGTCCCCAAAGGAAGGCAGTATCTATTCCATGAGTCTCCTGATCAGAGGTAAATCTATTTTGAAAGTGAAATACACAATGTTAATTCATAGTCGTTAGAATTTGCCAAATATTTTGATATTACTCACTGTGACAAGAAATACGCTTCCTCAAAATATCCTTCAACACGGCCAAATATTTTTCCTGATTGAGGGAATGCCAAAAGCTGAACAGAGATTCAGATATTTCAGTAGTACCCACCATCCCAGAGCAGACCAGAACTCTCACAAAATGAAGCTGATTTCTTTTCAGAACAGCAACAGTGGGAAAACAACTTACTTAATTTCTGTTCAGTGGGCTGAGACTTCATCGAGGGAGCCACGGAGCATGATAGGGGCCAGGCCCAGGAGAGGGAACACAGAGGAAAAACACTATGCTCTAGGATCTAAAGCATTTGTGAAAATCCTTGGATCTGGCTTCCCACATCTTTCACAGATTTAAATTTGAAATTGTTTGCAAGACAAACACAGAGCAACACTCATACATATTGTACTTTTTAGCTGCCTCTCCTGAATGGATGAAAAACCTATGGAATTCAGTCCATTTTATTCAGTGCACTAAAATTGTTTTGGATTCTGATCATGTTCTCCAGAATGCTCATAGTCCCATTTTCCTGGCATCACCTGCCTTCTCTTGGGAAGAGATCTCTATTCCATCATGCATCAGCTAATGAAAATACTGAATAGCACCTGGCAAAGAAGAGAGATCCTTCCCAACTCTGGAACCTCCTTTCATCCAGCATAAAATCCTTGAGAATTTAAATAGGTTTTCAATCATCTGTAAGTAATAATTAATGGATCCTAGTTCTTATAAGAATATCACATGGAATGTGTCTCAAATCCTCCTAAAATCAAGGTACCTTGTACCTCCTGACTTCTGCTACTCCTCTGCTCCCTTGCCCCTCCAACAGCCCTGCTGCCTTGTCAGAGATGGCAACTGGTCTGGTTTTCATGCATTTTTGACAAATTTGCACTGGCTATTGCATATTTACATATTATTCTCTAAGGACGTATAAACTCCTTGTTTAAAAATTCATTTATTGTGTCTGTTTCATGGACTTTGCAGGTGCCTCTGTCTAAAGCCAGGTCTCTGCTGAACTCTGGCTGGAGCAGAGTGGCTCAGTGTCAGTGCCCTGCTCTGACACCCTGCCTGCTCAGGGCAAAGGCACACACTGCACCCAGCCCAGGCTTACAGAAATTTCCCCAAATAAGTAAAGATGCCTTGGCAATAAAAAGACACCTATCGAGTGCTCGGATCTCTAAAATATTGCAGACTTAGGGGAGTACATGGAACTTAGGAAAGATGTGTTCTTGAAGGCATGCCTTGGGGTGTGCTTGAAAGAAACTTCAATTTATTCAGAGTTTCTTTTTCTGTCCAGAAGAGTAGCTCTTTTGGACACCTTAATCTTGGTCATTATTGCACTTTGACATAATGCTTTGTAAATGTTTAAAGCAAACTATGGATTTTGAGGGATTACCTTGTCCTAAAGTTTTTGAAATATAAAACATGAGTTTTTCTTGTCATCTCAATAGGATCTCTGTATTTTCAGTTTCACTGTAATAGTAATATAATATATTTTGTTGTAGGAGATTGCAGGACAAAAATAAGATCAAGATCTTTTTTCAAGATGAAGATCTTGATCTTGCTGATCAAGAAATTATGAAAAAGAAGAATCAGTTGTATTTGTACATGGAAAAAAGTGTCTCACCCTTTAACTCAGCACAATTTTCTCTTACAATTATAGCAACCACTAGCACAAATTCAGCAAACAAATGAACTTTCCTATTTTGAAAATATAAGCCGTTAAACCATGCTGTGATCTATGAAAGGTCTTTAATTCCATCTACTGCTTCCTCTGGTTAGATGCTGGCCTCTTTTCTGTCATATTTCCCCCCTGTTTAGCCATTAAACACAACTTTCCTTTCCACTAATGGATTACCACCTCACGCTATTTTTGGACAGCTGAGATATCGATGCCTCTGCTTTATGGATTGAAAGCCTCAGAGGCACCAAATACACTTAGAAGGATCTTCTGGGATGTTGTTCTTGTTTGTTACTTGAAACAAGCCCCTAAATGTTCAAAATGGAATGAAATATCCACATGAAATAGCTATTGCTTGGAGACTCCCTGCCTGGGTACAGTTGTTTTCATGGTGAGGACTCTGAACTTGTAACTTCACCTGAAAAACTAATGCAGGAGATTTTTTAGTTTTCCTTTATATTTTTTACAAGTAAGAGGCAAGGTTGATGTAAACTTCCATCATCCATACACTGAAAATTCTGTTTCAGTTCTCTTTCTCAAAATCCCACATTTCTCCTGCTGTTAGCATCTGGGTCACTTTCTCTGCTTGGGTAGACCCACTACTAAACTGCTTAATATTAATTAGAAATAGTAAGAAATACACATTAAGTAATAACAGTGAGTAACAATAACCAGAATTAACTAATAGTAGTAAGAAACACTTTTAAGCTATTTCAGGATCTAGCTATGGCAACATTAGCAAGTGATGGGACTAGGATGCCAGTAGGGCACTGGGGAGGGAAACAGTTTGTGTTGATCTCCTGATGCCTACCCTACTTACATGCATTTGAGAGGTTTTGTTTCCCAGTAATCCCACTCTAGTCCTGCTGACTAAGCTCCCATCAGTGTCTGTAGTGAACCTCTCAGCTCAGTTGCATCCAACAGAAGCTTCTGCTGGTGCATCTGAGACTGCTCTGTGACTCAAATCAAAGCAAATCTGGAAATTGCCAATGTGGATATGGCCCACACACAGTACAGGTATGCTGGTAATGGTCAGAAAGGCAGCTTTAATGACACTAAAGTAATTCTCTCAGCAGAGATTAATGACAAAATTAACTTGGGCATGTCCAATACTAACACAAATCACATTAAGCAAAAATAGACCTAAAATAAATAACTGAAATAGCATATAGCCAATTTTATGTTATGAGTATCTATAAAATTCTCCTTAATTTTATCTAGTAAAATATCACTGCAGAGTAGAAAGAGGAAAGATACTGCTTTTAAAATGTATCAGTTAACCATTATGCTGAGTAAGCAAAACAGATTTTGTGCATATCCTTTCCATACTTGAATGGTCCGCACTTAAGTGTAACCTCAGTTTAATTTTCAAAAAATGCCTTACCCTTTAACCAGAATGTTTTTAACCTAAAGGGAAAAAAAGAATATTAAACAGTCTTTGACATAGCCTGCACCAATGAAATGAAATTGTGGCAGAGCTTCAGGCTTTCATATGTATTATTTGCACTCCTTTTGCTCAAGTCTTCACAAAAGCATTCTGAAGTAAAAAATTTACCAAAAGCAGGTAAAAAACTATCAAAATATGAGGACAAGGAAACTAAACCTCAGCTGGATTCCTGCTTCTTCCAAAAAGAAAAGATGAGTTCTTCCAAAAATCCGAGTTTAATTTTCAGAGGGGCTTTTCAGTCTGCATTTATTAATCTCAGTTTTGCACCTGTTTCTACACTGAAACATCTCTGTTTTCTCTGTCCAATTTGTGGACACAGATGTGGGTTTCATAGATAGCATGCAGATGTAAGTGTTGAATTGGAAAAAACCCAAATGCTGTAAGATCATTGAACTCTCCGTATGAAGCCTTTTAGCATTCTGGATCAGAATACAGATTTCATTGATTTCATTCAAACACAGAAAATACATCTGTATGTGACTCCCATTTTTGAATATAAAAGAAATATAAATTTGCCTAAGACTAGAAATTTTCATAATTCTTCTTTCTTATGTTTGTATTTTTCCTCCACTGGAAACAATACAGGTTATATATTAATGGAAATTAATTGCATATATTAAGAGTTATCTTTGTGCATATAACTTGATTGATTTAACTGTTCAGCTGTTCTTTTAAGAGAAAGCATGCAATAATAATACCGGGACTATTCTTCTAAGGATATCAACCGTACATACATAAGAGTTCAACTACTTTTGTGAGCAAATTACAATAAAAAAGAGACTCCAAACTCACTCATGCATCAGTGACCGCACCACCGTGCCTCCGTGAACGTGGGACTCATAGAACAGAGTGTATAAGTATGGCAGCAGTGAGTATCTGATCCGAAGCGTAGCACGAGATATCTTGGCAAATGCATCTCCAAACACAGCTGGGTCTTGTTCCTGTTCAGGAAAAGCTTAGATTTGTACTGAGCATTGAAACAAACTCAGCAGAGAAGCTCTGTGCAACATAAGGAGAGCTGTGCCTAGCACAATGCTATGGAAGTGAGTTTTTAAATATGAAAAAGCACTCATTTGCAAACTGCAAGATATATTAAGAACAACATCCATTATTCCCAAACTAACATCTGTATAAAATTCTTACCCTGAAAAATTCCAGTGAGTTCAAAAGGCCCCATCACAATATATGGGAGCCCTCTGCAACTACCCCTAACCTTGTGAGGAGAGGGAAACTGGGGCTCCATGTCTGTGCTCAGGAACAGATAACGTGCATCTAGAAATTAATTTATCCTGGTGATACAAGCCTTCTCAGACAAAGGAGATGAAACACAGGAAAAAGGGAAGACTGATAATCTGCAGATCAAAGTTAAAAGCATAATTACCTTGGCGATGAATCTAAAGGCAAATCTGCTTAAAAGTGTAAACTCATAACCCTGCTGAAGCCAATAGGTGTGACCAAAGTCACTGTGTGTGATACAGAAAGCATTTCATCCATTCAAGAAACTTGATTTCTCCTCCTGTGTGCCTCATTTTAGGATGCCCCCACTGACAGTATACCCACGCATCAGCAGTGCCACTCAGCTCCTCACTGCCAGCGATGCTCTCCTGTGAGACAGGGCACACACTGGGTCCCACATCAAGAGGGCAGCTTGGAGCAGTCTGTCTTGCTTCATTGGCTGGCTTTGATCTTACTCCAACACAGCCTTGGCTCTCCCAGGGATGGGGAGCAGAGCACGCAGCCAAGGGCAGTGCTGATGTGGGAAAGAGTTACATCTCCTTTAATTGCTCCTGTCCAACGTCTCCAGTGCTAAACAGCCAGCTTACGAATCACATGGCTCCCTTTCTCCTTCATGAAATCTTTCCAGAGTATTCAATTTTCTCATTAAAACTGAAGATTATATGATGAATTCCAAGCATAATGAACGTAAGAGGAACAGAAGTAACAAAGCTTTTTATATTATCTAGTGCTTTTCAGACAAGAAAAATATTAATTAAAGTGTTTGAAATACCCAATGAATTAAGCAAAGTGTGTATTTAAGTTTTTTTTTAACACTAACCTAATGTTAATTAAATTCAATATTTAAGTAAAATTTCACCATTATTATGTTTATGTCAGAATACTCCCTGCCCTGCCTACTAAGAATACTCCCTGCTGGCTCTGAGCCTCAGAGCATTCATCTATTATTTCAAAAACTGCAGTATACTTTTACCAGTGTTCTGACACTATACAAACACTGCCTAATTTCACAAAAAAGCAGTCAGATTTCTTAGGTGATGCTGAGTGACCAAAAATGCCTGTTCATTTCTTTCCTTTAACACAATATTTTAAATGGATTTCAGTAATCCAATAAAACCAAATATATCTCTGAGTTGCAGCACCCATCATACAGACCCATTGCTCTCCTCTTGTTTATTAAATTGAACATATCAGACTGATACCCACTCACCCCGGTCAGACTCTGTTTGCATGCTCAAAGGGTCAACCAACCATATATATATGTACCTATATATATTTATATATTTATATACACCTTTAACTTCAGTGGAGAGGCAAATAGAAAATATTTCACAACAACTAATACCTCACAAGCATTTGTTCTCCTACAAAGAAATACCTCAGGAACCTACAGACTAATTCCTGACCCTCTTAATGATAGTGCTATAGCTTATTATTCCTGCATTTGCTCAATAACTGAACTTCCATAATTTCCATCATTCTTTCATGCAGAGACAAAGGTCTTCCTGGGAGTGTAAATGTTGTAGCATTTTGATGATGCAACTTCAAAGAAACTGAAGGTTAGCAAATAACCTGAGCTCCAGCATTGCACAGATCAGTTTACAGAAGGAAAAAAACCCAAACATTTATTGAACAAGCAGAACCATTTCATCACGGCTGCAGATAAACACAGAGTAATTACAAAGGCTGCAAGACCTTCAAACTTCATAGCTAGAAATGACCTGATACTTCCTTCTGTTTGCAACAAGTCTTTAAAGGACTTTTATGATGTTGAAACCAGGGCATGGATCTGGACTAAGGCTGCACTTTTTCATCCATCTCATTGGCTAATTAGCCCTTTCTGGTCTCGGTTGCCTCTTGCCTGATAATGCTGTCGCTATTGGTGCCTCTCCTTGGAATTTTCCCATGTTTGTGACTTGCTTTTAAACAGCAAGGATGGTGTATAATGATCTCTCTCCCTTCCCTGAAATACTTGTTATAATTACAGAAGTATTGAAACAAAAGTTATAGCAATCAAGGGAGTAGGAAGATATGCTGACACTCACTGGCTCTTAAATAAAACCTGTGCTTCAATAGGTAAAAGATGAAATAGATTAATTTTACCAACAGCATGAAAAGACCAGCGTTTCTATGTTATCTTTACATTATGGATGGGAAAAATTTACATTTCACTGTGTAATTCCTGCTCTTGGTGTAGCACTCCTTTTCACCCACTGCTCCAGTTTACCCAAGAATGGCAGGTTAATTTCTGAGAAAGTAATACAAATCACTGTCCATATAACTGTAATCATAGGCTACAGCTTTATGTAACTTTGTTTACTTACACTGTTTCCCTCTGCATTGTGATTTCTGGAAAATGGATAGAAAGAGCCAAGCTGCATCCAGCGCAGGCAGAGTTCGTAGGTAGTGTTGTAGTTAAATCCACAGATATCAGCACCAATCTAAGGAAAAATAAAATCGTTCTTGTGATTGTGACTGAGGCCCAAAAATGAGAGACTACAGAAATTTGCTAATAAAAATAATTTTTTGAAAGAAATCGCAGTTTCTAATCACTTTTTAAGAATGTTCCATAATGATACAAATTTTTCTGTGACCGAGGTTATACTGTCTCCTAGAGCACTAAGTTCACTGTGGAAGATCTGACCGTATTTCAGTAATTCTACAAATTCACCATTCCAACTTGCAAACCCAGAAATATACGAAGGGACCCTAATCATAGAATACATAACACAAAGAGATCGATTTTGGATGGCATGCATTAAGTCAGTCTGAATCTTGCAGTGCTGTTTTTGTTTCCCTTCAGCAGCCAAGACTGACATTTAGCCTTTTAATCTGCAGTTCCTTACGCTGTGGAAGCTGTTACTCCTGGTGACCTCAAGTGGCTTGTTTCAGAAAACATTTGAGTTAATTTGAAGTGCTATTGTGTATAAGCCAGCACCTGCCTAGAGGACACCAGACTTACATAGGGAATGCCAAAGAGGTTGAATTCCAGGATTCCAACAATTGACCGGTGCAGGTCCTTCCACTTAGAGAAGTTGTCACCCAGCCAGTGACCGCCATGCTTCCCACTGCCAACGAACGTGGACCGACTCAAGACAAATGCCCGCTTTCCAGTTGCCTGCTGGACAACACTGCAAAGAAATGCAACAAGTTCATTAAAAACAAAAATGGTAACCAAAATGTCTTCTCATCAACATGAGCATTGAGGCACAACTCTGTCTGAAAGGGTATTACTCATAAAACAATTATTATTGTGATCCCTACTGACATGAAAATGTGGCTGCGAAACTGCAAATAAAAGGAAGATTTACACAGTGGCCAAAACAAAACAAAACAAAACAAAACAAAACAAAACAATCTATCTGGTTCACTAAACAATTTATCTTAGGTATTTTTAGTCTTCCTAAATAATAATTTGTGTTTAATTTAATCTCAGCAGTGTCTCAAAATGAAAATTCGAATCATAATTTCCTTTCTATACTAGTACATTTAATTAAGTGTCCAATGAGTTCCCAAAAAACAATGCAATAGGTATTTTTTTCAACACAGCATTTATTTATAGATTTGCATTGGTAAATAAAGTTCCAATACCCTGAAATTAAAAATATAAAAAACCCCAACAAAACACAAAACACAAAACAACCCCCAAATCCACACAAAAAATATCAAAATTATATCTAAACATATTATAAAAGATAAATCATCAATGTAGAAAACAAACCTGTAATCATTCAAAATATCACTCCATCCTTGTACTTTCTCTGGTTTCCTGTCTTTTTTGATATATGATGTTTCATTACAGAATTAGTAGTACAATGAATTTATCTTTGCTTTTAGAAAATAATTTTGCTGCATCATCAGAAAATCAAGGACTATTCATTACTAACAAATCTATTACAAAATTCCTCAGAATAGGATCCTCTTTGTACATAATTATAAATTTTATTTTATATTGCAGGAACTCAAATTCAACTCTGCTTTAATATGATTTGGGCAACACAATTTAGATTCTCTGAGAAATTCTAGCATGAAACATTAATCATGTTGTTCACCATCTACTTCTTTCTCCCTTTTCTTAATGCGACTTCATCCAGAGTTCTTTCACCCGTATTCATAATGGCCCAGTGTTTGCTCTTGGGTCTGTAATGGCACAGAGCCTTTAAAGTGCTTCATCACTTGCTTCTGAAGCAAAAATACCCAACAGCTTTCATGGAAGACTGAATGTATTAACCTTAGAGGCCATAAGCAGCAAGAGGTACAATTCTTGAATCTGAGGGACCTGCTGGTTCTGGTTTGCAGGTGCACTGTTGGGCCAGTAACTGCACAAGACTCTGTGCTTTATATAAATGTTATTTTGGAGCCTTTCGTGGATGTCTTGAGCAGGAGTGCTCTCCTTTGGCTGTCTTTGGCTCCATTTGCAAATACAGGTGCTAATGAGGGCAATATCAGATCAACTCAGCTTTGATCCAGAGCTGCATAAACGATTTGTAACAAGTAATTTATTGAATAATTTCAGTCCTACGTGAGCCATTGCAGAGCATCCAATATTCCGCAACTGATGCTGGGTGCTAAATATTCCTGTCAGTTATTTAGTTTAATATATTTTTGTGAAGAGCAACTGCAGAAAGGATATACAACCAGACAGGACAGTATGGGCATGGAAGGGGCTGGGGCAGGTGTGCCTGCACACAAAGCTTTTCCTGCTGAATTCACAGGGTTTGTCTCAGGCAATTGGCTTTGCTGCCACAGAGCCTGAGTAAAGCTAAAAAACAGTTCAAGAAGATAGGGAATCTGAAGGCTCTATTCACAGTGCTGCCAAGACAGTACATGGTTATGTGGACTTCAGTGTGCAGAGAACAAACTCTGGTGGAGAGACCAGTGCTGGGAGGATCTCTTTGGAGACTGGGGAATAGGGGCCCAAAAACCATGGTAAGAAGTCCAGGGTTCAAGGGTTTTCTGCTCTTTCTCTCAAAAGCAGAACTGTGCTTCAGCCAGGCCCATAAGAGCTGGTAAATTACTTCTGGTGTTTCCTAGAGCTTCCCCTGCCCTGGACTAGGCATGTAAAACACAAGTGCATCAACACCAGAATTAGGCTTACTTAACCATGTTCTCTGGACGCTATCAGAATCCAGCTTCTGGAAATGAGAGCTAAATGCTGAAACAGGCCACACATGGACCCCTGCTTTGGTTTTTCCATTATGGTATTAAATTTCCCAGTGCTTTAGCTCAACCTCTGCTGGAAAAGGCATGATTTGCCCATTTCATTTAATCCAACAGCTAGCTTTCCACAGCAACAGTCTGCCTGCGTAAGCTGCTTTTGAGTGCTTCTCAGCTGCAAGGTGAGTTTTACAGTAGCTGACAGCAACTGCACTGCAATGCAGCTCTGCCCTCCTGAACCAACTGAGCCACAAGCCAATTTGCAAAACACTGCCTGCCAGGAACCGGAGGCAGCTCCAGAAGCAGCCAGGGGACCTGCACAACTTGGATTCTCCACTGACAGTGACAGCAACTCCTCTGCCACAATAGTGAAGGGACAGATAAACACCCCTGATACCACACAAGGCTGCTTCTGCTGCAGCTGCTCATGAGAAGCTCTAACAGAGCACAGGAGTATCTTGCTCTAGATATACAAAAGCAGAAGCTGAAAAGTTAGGCCCTACACATACATCCTAATTTAGCTGAGAAAAGCAAAATTCAGAAGGATTCTGTTCCTTGTTCCAAGGTTCTCTTTTCTTGAAACTTCTTACTAAATGGCAAACAGTAAAATGAAACATGGGTCTGTTTCTTATTAAATACTATTACAGATTTTCCAGGTAACATCAGTGGCTTTTAAAATGCATTTTAATCACCTGGAATCTGATTAGAAATATTTAGAAAACTTACTTGAAAGTTGGTTCTGTCTGTGACCAGCCAAAGAGAGAATGTGTGTTGTAATGGTCTCCAAGGTAAGTCTTGGAGTCAGGACACAGTGTCTTTTCCGCCAGGGAATTACCAGAGATTCCTGAGAATGATACAAACCACTGTAAAATCATATATATCACAATTCAAATCTCTTCACATTTCTACACATTTAAAGGGGAAAACACGAAAAGATTTGAGAAGAGGAAAAGCTGAAGTGCTGGACCTGCACCGATTTGAGGTTGGCACATAGCCACAAATACTTGCTTGCAGACAGGCACGTGTCCCTGGAGAGGGGAGAGTACTGAGTAAATACTGATTATTAATTTCAAGTTCTATGTCCAATAATTCAAAACATCTGTACAGGTGTCATATATTCAGTAAGTAATAGTCAGAAAGAAAATTTCTGCTTTACTGAATTAAGAATGCACCTATATATTATTTTACACAATGACAAATTTTAGTTAGCAGCAAAAATGTTGCACAGATGCTGCCTGGTCTTTGATCCCATATCAAAGAGATGCTGGCAAAGCCCATTTGGTGCAAAAAACTTTCCATCCTCTTCAGGTAGACACCCTGAAAATGGCACATGAAGTTCAGCAGGAATTGGAGAGCTCAGATGTTTATACACTGTATTTATTTTTAGAGATTGAGTTGCAAATATTATAAAATTCTCTCAAAATAAAAAACAAAGTGAACTATCAAAAATTCTTTTTTTCTTTTTCATGCTTAATTAGGTGCATGCACCATTGTAAATATTTCTCCATGAACAAAGAATCTCCCTCCCTAATCACACTTCCTGTATGGTTGCAGTTCATTATCACAATTTCTCGGTACCTGAAACCCTATTAGCCTCTCAGCCCTGCTGTGCCACTACAGCTAAATCCTTGTGTTTGGATCTTGAGACACAAAGACTTCAGTGTGGGGGATCTACATCAGAAATAACTTAATTTATAGGCAATTTCCAAGTAACTTTGTCCGATATGTCTTTGAAGAGGACACTAAGGTTCTGAGGAAAGTCACACTTAATGTCCCAGTGGCTCTTGACTATTAGCCCCATAAATTTAAGGTGGGTTAAGAGAGAAAAATACTACCACGTGAATCATGGTTTCATGCTTCATTCTTATTGTATTTTGTATTCTGCCTCACTAAAGCTGATTATTTTACAACTGCATATTAATCTTCAGTATAAAGTGTTTTATAGAAAATTGATTTGAAGGACATCTGGCTTTAGAATTTCAAACCATGGTTATGTGTAATCATGGTTATAAAATTTAGATAAGGAGGTTGAAGGCTACACTGACATAAAGCCTGAGGCTCTGAGACTGT
This sequence comes from Picathartes gymnocephalus, assembly GCA_013390045.1. Lineage (NCBI taxonomy): Eukaryota > Metazoa > Chordata > Aves > Passeriformes > Picathartidae > Picathartes > Picathartes gymnocephalus. The sequence continues at coordinate 57,216 of WEKY01052767.1, read as the reverse complement.
GACTTGCACAGATGAACTCACCTAAGAAAATAGTGAGCTCTCAAAACTCTGCTAACCCCAGGAAGGTCCTAATGTCTTATTGGACTAAACAGCTTAGGTCACCTCTCATACCTACACTAGTCAAGGGCTTGGACAACTGAGAACAAGCATGTGTTCTATACAGTGAAATAGGAAAGAAAGCCCTTAAACACTGGTTCAAAACAGATTCCCTACATCTTGGGATATAACACCTAGGGCTCCTGGCTGCAGAAGGGAGAACAATACCAGGGAGGTCTCTGGGAAGGCCTTAGAGCAGCCTTCTGGTACCTAAAGAGGACCTACAAGAAACCTGGGGATGGACTTCATAAAAGGGCATGGAGCGATAGGACTGAGGGTAATGGTTTCAACAGAGTAGGTTTACATTAGATATAAGGAAGAAATTCTTTACTGTGAGGGTGGTGAAACACTGAAACAGGCTGCCCAGAGAAGCTGTGGGTGCCCCACGCCTGGAAGTGTTCAAGGCCAGGATGGATAGGCTTTTGAGAAACCTGGTCTGGTGTCTCTGCCCATGGTAGGGGGGCTGGAACAAGATGGTCTTGAAGGTCCCTTCTAACACAAACCCATCTATGATTCCATGATATCATACTAATGTTGTGAGTCGCAAGCAGAAGTAGGGGCCTACGTGCATGACTCAAGTCAGAGAAACTGGGCTCAAAACACACCTGTCTTCATATCTCTCAGTGTCCTTACATCTCATGTGGCCTCTAAGTCTGAGTCCCTCCTAGTGGCTCAGACTTCAATGCTGATCTTCACAAAGCTCAGCTGCATGGCTCATGGGTTCACTCTCAGTCCTTTATTTGTGATGTAAAGGGAGCTCTGCTGTCTTGGCTATTTTACCCAATGTCTCACACTTTTTTGCAGCTCTGAAGGCTGACAAAAAAAATGAAGGTAATTTAAGGCAAAGGTGGAAATTCTCATCAGTTTCTGAGTCTTGGTCAAGACCCACAGGGTCAGTACGTAGTGGTTACCCCACAAGGAGAGCAAACACCAAAATCATCATTAAAAGCTCTGCTTCTACTTTCAAAAATTTACAATCTCTTTCTAATATTTTGTTATGCTTTTGTTATGTTTGTTTCTCTTATATTCAAAGTAAAAAAAAAAAATAAATTCAGAATTCTCATGAGAGTACAAAAGCCTGAAGGGAAAAAGGGGACATCTCCAGTACTCCACTGCCAATACTCCAACTCTCCTGTATCAGCTTTCTGCTGCATATTAACATTGCTCAGGCAGCTGGGCTTTCCTGGGGAAATGTTGGCTGGATTAACTGCCTCAATACTGGCAAGAATCATAGGTACTCATGGCTTCCTGGGGAAGAATGAGCATATCATGAACTCAGCTACTGGAAGAGATTTTTGCCATTCCTATAAGTCTCCCATAGGTTTAGACATTTTAAAACTTATTTTTAGCCCATTTCTAGTAACACAGTGAAAATTTCTTCCCTAAAAGAAAGGAAATATATTGAACTAAGGCACCAGGGAGATACCATCTCCCTTGTCATAGTTTGTGAGAAGGCAGAGACTGCCCATCTCTGAGACTAGCAGTGGCAAGGCAGAAGGGTTACTCCCTAAATAAGTCTGTAGCTGAGCTGCAGTATATAGGTATCTTGCCCTTTTTCAGATGTGGACCAGTTGCTCAGAGAATGGCAGGAAAGCTCGTTTTGCTAGTCTTGTTACAAGGCAGGCCCTTGGACAGAGGAAAGGGATTGTTTTCGATACTCCATCAAAACTGAGCCACTGGAGTCTTGAAGAAATATGTAACTGAATATGCAGAACAGGCAGGGAAAGATGGAAAATGAGAGAATGGAATTTTTTTCCCCTAAAATATAGCCTATCCAGGTTTAAAACAAAACAAACAAGAAAACCAAAGAAAGAAACAAACAAAAAACCCAGTAAAATTATAATGTTAATATTATAATAAAATTATAATATTATATTACATAAAATAGAAATATAAAATTATATTAGCATATTAATAAATAATTAATGACACTTAAATTATTCCATTATACTTACTAGGAGTGTAAGGAGGGTTATTGATTTCATTATCAGCACATCCAGGATACTGGCCTCTCATGAAATTGGATGGTTCATTCATATCCTTTAATAAAGAGAGTAAGACGTGAAAATCTTCATTTTCTTTTTTTCAGAGAAGGGAGGGCAAATATAATGAATGAGACATACGATCCAGATCCCATCGTAGTCAAGGACATCCTTAAACTCCAGACACAACTGGGTCCACCACTCCACTGTCCTGGGGTTGGTGTAGTCAGGAAACACAGAATCTCCAGGAGGCCAGGCCTAGGGGTTAGATATGTAAATCCTGGTTATTTTCTCATTTCTGTTACACTGCTGCTTTATTGTTTTGAAGCAGCACTAGACCAAATGCATCACAAATTAAAAAACCCACCTGCCCAACAGCAGGAGTCACGCCATCAGAGTTGTTCACCCACACTCCCATTTCCTGGCCGAGTTCATAAGGTCTGTAAGTGCCTGGCTCCTCATCCTTGGTTATGAAAGGGTCCTGAAAACAGCGATCACATTTCCTTTACTGAAATCCTAGAGGTAACAATTACTCTTCTATTTGTATATTTTAGAAAAATTTGGATTATGTTCTTAATGCTGATTGCAAAAATATCAGAAGAAAACAGCATTAAAATTTAATAAGAGTTGAGAGCACATAATAATTTAGAAAAAGTCATTAAGGATATGTCATGAGTATTTCTTGGGTAAGGCAAAAGCAATGTGAAATTATTAAATACCCTCATGTTTATTTTTTATGAGACTTTCTATGTTCAAATTATTTTAGAGAGGCACTAGATTTTACTCCCACCCCACCAAGGTCTGCTGTGGCTGGGTGCTACTCTGGGCATTCCCACACTTGAGCGCCCCTGGGTTTCCTCCAAGGCAATCCTTATTCCAGCTGCCTCAGCATCAACAGTTCAATGCTGGAATAACTAAAATATTTCAAGGGGCTTGAAGTTGGGCACATCCAACCCCAAAAGGGCCCTGTTAGCCCTCCATCCCAAACCAGTGCTGGACAGGGATGTTTTATACCAGTCTGATGCAGAGTAACCCAATTCACACCTGCCTGTGGGGCCTTACGCCTCCGTTCTCCCCAAGCACCAAGACCACAGCATTTTACACCCCATACCTTCCTTCCTACCCCTTTCCACGGCTTCGGGTGGTCACCACCTCCCTCTGCTGCCAGTGATAGTGACACCAATGGCTTCTCTGCCTCAGGGTGACCGTCAGTAGCCACCAAGCTGATCCAAAGTGAGCCTGATCAGCTCCTGAGGATGATAGAGGCCCGCCCACCACGCTGGAAAGTAATAAAGTTAGGAATACTTTGAGGTGCCAGTGAATGCAGAGATAACTCTGCAACTCTGCTCAGCAGTCAGCTGCAACCAAAAGGACGTAAGTGCACTTTGCAATACACCCCTAATTGGAAGTAGCTATCTGCTTTTTGTTTTTTAGAACAGATAAAGATTGCAACCATTTTAGAAGGGAATTCTTTCTCCTTAGAAAATCTTACTTCCTCAAGTTCTGCTTTAGGCAAAATCTTTCTGTTATCAAACACAATGGAGAAAAACACCATTGAAACAATTTTTCCACTCAGTTATAGTTTGTGCAATAGTTTAAGTGAACTTTAATCAAAATGTGGTTGAAGTCTAACTAAGGAAGTCTTAAGAAGAAAAAAATATCAGACCCCAAATGGTAAGTTGCTTTAAAGGCTTGTTTTAAATCTCCTTTATATACCTGAATTATTTGCCTGATTTGCTTGTGAGCCCTCTGATAACTATAGCCCTGGCGAGGGAAGTATATTCTTCCATGCCTCAACAACAAAAGCTACAGCTAAATCCCTACTTTAAGTGCAAAATTCTGTTTAATTTATCAAGTTCTAGTGTCACCTCCGTAAGGACTATAAGTGTCCATTACATTTTTAACTTGTTCAATAGTCTAACTTTGCTAAAGAGAAAACTGTCCATCTGCAATAATTATCTTATAATTGTGGCAAAGATGTCTCTCACGGGACTTGAAGGCTAGAAGAAGTCAGCTTAATTAGTTACTCCTAATCCAAACTTATGGTTTCCTTTAGCTGAAAGGTTGTTCCAGTGCATAAATCTAATATATTATGCAGCTTTAGTATTGCCCTAAAGAGAACAAGACCTCTCTGTGCATGCAAGGGTTGTTTGTGGGGAAGGAGTTTCATGCCTGTTAAATCTTCCCTAACTCATCTTTTTAGCATTTTGGGGAAGAAGTGCTGAGCATCCTTATCTCCAGCTGACTGCCTAAAGACCTGGGAACACTCAGCACTTACCCAGACTGATGCACTTCCACGTGTGACCCCACCCCAAATACAGATTTTGACGCACATCCATAAAAACTCATCTCTAGAAATTTTAGCCTCTACAGCTCACAGAACTGGACTTTAAAATGTTAAAGATATCAAGCATTATTTTGAATCATGAGCATGTTGTTCTTGACTTTTAGGTATTTTGTCATTCATGTCGTTCCTAGTTGTTTCTATTTTTAGTATGACTTCATAGATGTTATACAAAGTCCTTCATTAGAATCCTCTTTAGTAGAAATGTTTATAATTTTTCAATATAGTCATTGTTACTTTAGAACTTCCTTGTTTCTAAAGAAAATGTTTGTTCTGACACAGCTGAAACATGCACAATTATTTAGTGCAATAATGACAACCAGGTGCTGACACACAAAGTCACAATTTCTATTAAACAGAGGTGGCCTCTGAAAGAGATCAGGAGAGAGAAGTGCTGAAGGGCTGCACTTCGAGGCTCCAGTAATGGAGCCATGCTGCTCCCAAGGTGACCAGGGTCACAGAGGGCTCTCAGCACTGGGTGCAAGCATGGGGAGCACACCTCCTGCTGGTGTGGCACCAGCCACCCCAGTGACGGAGGCACAACTGAGTTCAGGGTCCCATCCTCAGGCAGGTTGCCAGTATTAATACTGCTGGCTGTCAGAGCACTTTGCTTGTGACCAAAGTGGTTTGAGATGAACTAGATGGAACCCATTCCCCAAATCCATTTACTAGAAGTTTTCCATGACAGTAACTGGCTGCAGTCAGAGCCCGTTTCCTGAAATCATCATGAGGGAGGCAACAATCTGCTATCTTTGGGGAACTCACCCACTACTGTCACTACCCAAAGGGAATCTAAATACAAAATTGTTCTTTCTGTATCCAACTGGATTACACTTGCCTTGATTGTACCTAGCTTGGTTTTGCTATCACTTGGGAATTAAACCCTTCACACTGCTCCAGCTCCCAACTCAGCTTAGGGGAATGCTTTACATCACTAAAGAATGCTAACAGACAGATTTTGACAGAGGTGTCAGCAACTGTAATAAAGTGAAAATAGAAAACTTCAGTACCAGTGCAACCTATACTTCACATTAACTTTTAAATAATGAAGGACAGACTGGCTTAGCTGTTGTTCTTTTTTCACAAGCTTCGCTAAAGAACTAGAGCAGAAGACAGGCCTTAGTTACAGGTTAGTGGAAGGATGAAAGAAAGGCTTCCTATCTGGATTCCCCTTAGCTCACTGCATGAATTAAGAGTTGCTATGTTCCTCGCATTTGTCTAACAGCTGAATTTATACAGCAACATTTCTCTTCACTGCTGCAGAATGTGCCATCTGAGAAACTGAAAGACCGTTAAAAATGTTGTTGAAATTCAACTCATAAGTAAGAAGATCATGTAGCTCACCTGCTAAACCATGACTGTTTGCCTGAAGCTTCATACCCAGTAGCAAGTGGAAAACAACTGGAGACATCCCGACATTGATGAAAAAGAGATTACTACCATGTATTTACTGAAAGGCAAGAGTGCATAGGAAGAGCGACCCCAAACTCCTGATATTTTGCTTCTATATCAATGTTTTGCAAACTCTTTTGAGATAAACCAATAAATAGGGATGTGATATTTAATGTTATAGCTCTAAGAGATTAGATCATTTTTAGAGCAATATTGAGGCTACAGAGAGCCTAAACTGCCTAACAGTTAGAAAGAGCAATCAGTCCTGACAGCACATGTGCTCACTACTGCTTAGTTATTTACAATGATGTATCCAGTTATAGATCCAGTATCTGGGTCTATTTTTGTCTTGAAGTTTCTCTCTGTCAAAGTGACTTAGTAATCTGTTACTATATAAACGCTGTGCCGTGAACCTTCACTGATGGAAACCGATTTCACTGCTGCACCCCCGAGCTTCTCAGCTGCAGAAGAAATGGAACCTTCAGGGGAAGGTATCTTTAGGGACAAATTGCTAGCAAGCAGCATTCACTGTATAGACTGCTATTTCCATTATCAATATGTAATGGATCACTTGGGCTGTGTGGTTTTGAGATTTCTAGTAGTAAATGGAGTTATAGTACACCAAAGCAAAGATTAGTCAAATAATAAAAGGTACTTTTAAAGAAACTATCAGAAAACTCCCAATTAAAAAGAAAACACTGATATAGCTATCTGTGGTGCTGACTAGTCAGTCCATCATCCTCAGTCATATTCTAAACTTCGCAACAAACCAAGGACAGGAGGGAGGCACTTCTGCCTTAATCTATCTATTTAACAAGATAATGTGATTTTTATATGGGGAAACTGCAGTAGCTCTTGCTTATCTTGACTCCAGATACACCAGCACAAGTGAAAGAACAGCTGTACCAGAATTCAGGACTCTGCTGTTCAGTGCCTTTCTCCACAAGCTTTTGACAGAACCCCCAGGGCAAGAAGAGGAACATGGCCCTTATTTTAAAAGGACTGGATCGACTTAGGGTCCAAACATCAGTGACCTGTCCATCATGATTCAGTTGGATTAACTCAATCCTGGTCTCCTTAGAAGCACAAGCCACCAATATAATGTAGGTAAATGTGTTTCTTTAGCCTAGCAAAGAAAGGCTGAGGGAGAATACACTTATTTGAATCAGTGTATCAAGAAAGAAAATAGAAGAGTGAGAGACTGGCAGTTGAAGGTAAGGACAGTAGTACCCAAATGAAAGATATAAACTGAGCATTTAGGTAGAAAACAGATTTAAAAACTACAGTTACAGCAAAAAGCCCTGAGAGGAACTCTGTAGGATTGTCTCCTCCTCCTTACGCTGTGGCTGCGGGTCAGCTCAGCCTGAGCCATCCCTGATGCATCTGCTGGGCCTGTTCACAGCACACACCTGGGGAGGGACCCTGGCCTCAGCAGCTGTCTGTTGCCCAGCTCACCTTGCAGACAGGCAGCTTTACCCTAACGTTTACCTTGAATCTGCCCTGCTGCAATTTGAAATGCTTTTCTTCTTATCCTGTTCCCAGTGGTTATGGAGAACAAATTGCAGCCTGCTCTGGAGAGTGCAGCCCTTCTAGTGCTAAGCTGCTGGGGGACCCTGGGGAGCAAGATCTTGTGAATTTATCAAGGGATTTTATTTAATTTCTTAATTTATTTAAGTATTTTTTAAATTTTCAATTAAATTGGTCTCCAGTTTCCTTGCTACCATTGGCGCTCACTTAGCTATTGTGACAGAGTCATTTTGGCACAAGGACATGGATGGGGAAGTGCTGAAGAGAAATTTTGTTGGAAAAATTTCCTAGGGAAGATGGAAAAGTCCAATTTTCACTTCTATCCAAATTAATTCATTTGCCCATACACCAATTTTGGTTAGAGGTTCAATATACATTTACCACATATTTGCATGCTAGTAATCATCTTTTACATTAATTTAGATAAAAAGTTAGTACAGGGAAACATGAATTGTAGTTAGTAGCTTCCAGAGTGATTAGGAATAAATTTTTTCCACTATTCAGCTATTTTTGTATGTGTATTAAACTAATTTGTTCATTTCAGGAAAAGAATTGCATGAAAGCAATCCTCTGTCAACTCAGAGGCAAAATTTCTCATAACTGAGTGGGGAAAAAGTGACAGAGAATTAATGGTATAGAGATCGTACAGGTACACAGATATCAAATAAAAACAACACTTAAAAAAATTAAATCTGTGAGAAAATGTTCTTCAGCTCTTCTCAACAAATGAGCAAACTGAAAATCCGATACAATAGTATACATGTGTTAGCACCTAGCTACTGCTATGAAGACAATGCTGTAAATAGTACTTACAACTGAAGAAATAATTAGAAACATTGTTAATTTACCAGAATCACAACATTGTGCTTTCCTTTCTTCTTCAGCTCCTTCACGAACTCTGGCAGACCGGCAAAATTCACTTTATCATATGTAAAGTCCAGGCGACGTTCCATGTAGTCAATATCAAAATGTTGGACATCCTAAACATTTTTAGAGTAAAAAATTACATTAATATTTCATCCAGCTCTGGTGTTCTCAGCACAGAGGAGACTTGGATCTGTTGGAGCAAGTCTAGAGGAAGGCCACAAAAATGATCAGAGGGCTGGAGCACCTCTGCTATGAGGACAGGCTGAGACAGATGGGGCTGTTCAGCCTGGAGAAGAGAAGGCTCCAGTGAGAACTTGCTGAAGCCTTTAAATACCTAGAGGGGGCTTTTAAGGAAGTTGGGGTCAGACTTTTTTGTAGGGTCTGGAGCAATAGGACAAAGGACAAGGGGTGATGGTTGCAAACTAAAAGAGGGTAGATTCAGACGAGATATAAGGAAGAAATTTTCTACAATGAGATGGTTGCCCAGAGAGATGGTGAATGCCCCATCCCTAGATACATTCAAGATTAAGTTGGATGGGACTCTGAGTAACCTCATTTAGTTGAAGATGTTCTTACTTATTGCAGGGAGGTTGGATTAGATGGTCTTTAATGGTCTCCTCCAACTCCAACTATTTTATGATTCTATGACTGACGTATACGATACAAAAGTCAGAATGTAGGCAACTGTATTTCTAAAAGGCAACTAACGTATGTAATGAAACCTAAAAGATTGTAATTGTAATTCTAGCAGTGGAGTACAAGGAAATGTAGAAGTCCTAGTTTAACAACTATTTTGCAGTGATCTGCATCAGAAGTTTGTTTTTCGTTATTTGTATTTAAAATGCCAGGACCTCATACTGCATAACAGCAAATCCACATCAGAATCGCCTGCTATGCAGCCAAGAGCAGCACTTAAACCTCATGTTCACTTTAAATGTTCTTTTAAGCATTATGAAGATATTACATGCAAACCCACTACATAAGATTACGAATGTCTTTTTATTCTACAATTCTCTTTGATAGACAATTATTTTTCTTCCATTATAATTTTATTCACCTCACTTGGGAGTGTAAGATTAGCAGACACAGTGAAAAATTCTCACTTACATATGGGATGTCATAGTGCTGCATGCGATCGACGGTTTCCTTTAGAACGTCAAGGCTGCCATAGCCCCAGCGGGACAGCTGGAATCCCAGAGACCAGTAGGCTGGCATGTGCGGGCGTCCAATGGCCTGCAGCAGGCATGAGGAACACAGAAACACAGCGGGTGAGAGGAAAAGAGGTTATTCTGAACACCAGGAGAGGCTTCCACATTATTTAAGGCACAAAGACCAGGGCACAGGCATCACACCCCCATTAAATACCCATTCCTTTCTCCAGGTGGCTCTTGGCACAGCACGCTTGGCACTTCTCCTGGTGGATCCTTGCCTTTCACAGAGACTCCAACAACACTAACACTGAGCATCACTTCTAAGAACACCCCAGGGGAAGACATGGTATCTAAAGGCCAGGCTAATGTTAAATGTGGTCTCAGCCTTTGCACAGCAGCACTTGCCCTCACTTAGAGGGCATGTGCCAGCAGAAATCCAGAGTGGATCCTCATGCCACCTGATCCACGACAAGTCCACAAACCCTGAAGGCAAATCTCCAACGACACACAGCAACATAAGCTTTGCGAACTTCTCTTGCCACACTTAGCTGAACTAACTTATGAAGAATCTGATGTTTATTTGAGCTCTCTGAAGTTTTAATCATATTTACACACCAACCTGATGAAACTCAGTTACTTATGGCTGACTGCTGTTAGTGCTGGCCCACAGCCTTGTGTTGCCAGGCACTGACAACCCTCTTCAAGGCCAGAGTTACTGTTTGATCCTGAAATTCTCAACTGAAACACAAGGTAATGAGTGAAATATGATTTCATAAATATTTGATTTCCACCATCTGAACATAATCCATCTGTAAATGGTATGAGGAAACTCAATTGAGAGCACAGGGAAGCAAGGCATCCTGCTCTGCTTCCCCTGGTGAGAGCTGCTGTGGTAACCTTATCACTCTCTACAACTCCCTGAAAGGTGGCTGTGCTCAGGTGGGGGTTGGTCTCTTTCTCCAGGCAGCAACTGACAGAACGAGAGGACACAGTCTGGAGCTGCACCAAGGGAAACACAGGCTGGATATTAGGAAAAAGCTTTTTACAGAAAGAGTGATAAAGTACTGGAATGGCCTGCCTGGGGAGGTGGTGGATTCGCCATCTCTGGATGTGTTTAAGACAAGACTGGATGTGGCACTCAGTGTCATGGTTTAGTTGAGGTATTAGGGTTGGGTTCGACTCGATGATCTTGGAGGTCTCTTCCAACCTAGTGATTCTGTGATTCTGTGTGTAACCTGGGATGAACAGTAGACAATGACGATGTGTCTGTTCCACAAATAAGCTAAAATCTGGCTTTGCCTCATTAGTATACACTAGTGTTTTCTGGGGGACATCTGAAATCCTTACTTCAGTTAAATCCAATGAAACTAACATTTGATTTGTATTTCTAACACCTTTTCAGGCAATGCATGAAAATCTAGTAGCTAGTAAGCACCCATGACTTATAAGTCAGCTGCAGCTATTGTCCCCCTCTGGCTAAATAATGGTTCTTCCCTTATTTCCTTGTGGATCTCCATAGTTAGGTAATTATGCTAAGAAGTGAAAAACAACAAAACTTTCATATTGGCAGCTAAACCCCATCTACTTTCAATAAATAAGACAAGGCACTTCTGGCACTTCTGTATCTATTGCATTGCTAAGCTCTCTGGAGATGCACTGCATCCTTCCTATGGGATTTTCTCTAGGAAGAGTCTGACCTGGGAAAGCAATGCTGAACTCGAAATTCCTCTTAAATACATCACAGATGTTAGAGTACACAGATGTACAAAATGCATCAGACAGAAAACCACATGTGGGAGAGAGGCAGAGAAAAGCTGAGGATGTTTTTAATGCCCCTGAGCTGGGGAACACACAGGGTAAACTGCTTTCAAACAAGAAAGGCTTGGGAACACACAGTCAACCCTAAGCACTAAGCATTACAAATTTGGCTACAGTGTGCTTTCACTTGCTGGGATGCTGCTGTTTCACCTAAGTAAAAAGATGAAGCCAGAACAACTAGTGGGGTTAATGCTTTGGGTGTCTCCAGGAAGGACGCTCCAGCAGATCAGCACAGTGGCCCCATGCATCTGCTGCTTGTCCTGTCCCACCAGACTTAACTTTCCTCATCCTCCTCAACACCTACTTCTCCTCCAATTCAGCTGGAGGCTGGGGTCTTCAGAAGAAGCAAGAGCAGTGCTCAGCAGAGTGTTCCTGCCACAGAGGCATTCAGCTTCCCCTGCACACTGCTGTGCCCTTGCCAGGGCAGGCCCGGGACAGACAAAGGTGGTCTCTACCATGTAAGGGGAGGCTGATGGGCAGACACATGCCATAACTACCCTGGTGCTATCCCATATCCTTGCATATGTAATTAATTTTTTTCCAGTGTTTGTGAACACACCTGATCACTGAGACCATCTTTCAAGCTCTGCTGGGGTTTTCTGTGGAGAGGTGAATGGGGTGTGATGACTCAGGACAATCTCCCAGACATCCTGTGAGCCAGCACCAAGGTGTTCAGCATAGCATGGCAAGTCTCAGGGAAAGAAGTCTTCTTCTCTGTCACATCCACACTCCCCATGTTAAGGATAAATTCATCTGAGGAGGCAGCAGAGCTTGTTTTAGACCAGCAAAGGCTACAAGATGAGCTTTGTGAACCCACCATTTTGTGCTCCTAAAGCAGATGCATGTTTTGCCCTTGCTTTCTCTACTGTAAACAGAGAATAACCTCTACAAACAAGGTTAAAAAAACAGACCTAAACAAAAGAACTCCCTAATGAAATAAAATGCTTTGTGCACAGGCTTCTCATCTTGGACAAGAGAAATAAGGAAAACCAGCTGATAAATATTAATCCTGCAGCTAAATGCAGAGCCCTGTGCCCTGGCAGGATGTCTGCATGGCATCTGCTGCCTCTTCCCAAGCAGGCTGGGAAATGGGAAAGGGGGGACCAGCCTGGGCAAAGGCAGTGGCAACTGCTGAGCAGCTCTGCTCTGGGTGCTGTGACACCCTGGGTCACTCCTGGCTGGGGAGGACAGTCAGTCTGGGACATTGCCAATACAGTGCATTTCAAGAGTTGGATGGGCATTGGCTTCTTCCCCCATGTCCTAGCAAACATGCAGGAGGACAGCAGTGGGGCTGGAGGTGGAGCTGTGGCCACTGGTGTGTCAGTCAGAGGGGCATGTCCCCAGCACTGGGGTTTGCTGAGGTTCACCTGCTCACCCTCATGGGATGGTGCTGTGCCATTGTGGACCACAGAGCAGGATGGTATTTTGTGACAGCATCCCTTGAGGAGTCTGGGATTACAGTTGAACCAATAGAAAAATAAAACCTTGCAAGGAAGATATTAAGTATTTAAAGCAATTAGTTCTCCAGGTTCACCAGGCTGGTGCATCTATGGTGAGCTTAATTGAAACCAGCAGAACATTTGAAGAGGAAGGATAAAAACAGGGCAGCTGGGAAAACAAATGTTCTTTTTTCTAATTATGCTGGGGACTCTCTCTAATGGACCCCCCTGAAGCTTCCTAATAAAGTAACTGACATATGGTACCCACTCACAGATGGATCAGCAGAGGCAGGAATGTAATTTTGCAAACCTGAATACTCAAGTTAGATTTGATATATATTTAGGATCTAGTTAATTCATATAGATTGCATTCTGCATACAAATGATCAGAAAGTGCAGCAGCCAGAGAAAGCCTGCTTGGCAAAATTGACTCCCATAGCATCAGAAAAGGTAGATGAGGTATGGCAGGGGAACTGAGGGAGGAAAATGCAGAAACAGCAAACGTGGGGTATCCAAAATGAGGGGGGGGAAAAAAAAGAAAATGTTATGGTAGTGCAGAAATAGTAAAAAAAAACCATCCTGTTTTCTGTTCCAGAATTCTTCCTGCACTTGCTCCTTAAATAACTCCTGGTGTTTAATAAATTCACTGTTAGTTTTCCCATGTTTACATAACTTGGCATTATGTATAATTTTTTTTCACTTTTTTCAGAGCCACCTGAGAGTGGTGCATCCAGGAGGTACCCTGGAAGCATTCTGTGGTAGGGATGAAGTTCAGTGGAAATGAGTATATCTAACAGATAAAATCTGTGTCTAGGGAGCAGGTGATCTGTATTCATTTTCCCTGTGCTGGATTATTGAACAAATAATGTTATTGATATAAGCATCAATGATATGAACCAGGTTATAAATTCTATAGAGTAAATCAGGATCCTATTCTGTTAACACTATGACCAAAGATTTTGATGAGCGAGAGATGGCTGCAAAGTTATGCCCTATATATCACAGAGGCTGGAGAGAGATCCTCTTTCCTGTGCTCACAAAGGAGTTGAGATCTCCAGCAACGCAGATTGCTAATCTTACAGCCTAAATAGCCACACAAAATGATTTCTGAAGCTTGATATTTGCTTCAACTCCCTTTCTTCAAAGAGGAGTTATAGGAGGAAACTATAAACCCCAAGAGGCCTAATGCTCTGAGTTTAGTTTTTCTGTATAGTCACACAACAGGTAAATTCCAGAGGTGCTCCTATGGCCCAGGTATCTGTATCCAGCTCATCTCCTATGACTAAGGCAAGCAGCTGAGTGCTGCGGGCACTTAGTCAGTTAGAGGGTAACCTTCACTCAAAGTCTGTTAGCAGAAGCTGAGCTTTGATTTAGGGGAGTAAGAAGAAAGGCCCTGTAGCTGCTGAACCATAAAGAAGATGCTCACAACCTCAGGAATATAAAAGGATTTTCAATGCTAAGGTCTTCAAATCTTGTTCATTGCTACACAAAACAATTATCAGCTGTTTATTCCTTCTTGGGAATTCAGCTGCAAGACTCTCACTAAATCATCTGTGATAAAATCTATGTACAATCAGGTTTCCCATGTTACCTCTCCAATAGGAGAGTGGACTAGAAACCTCTGAGGTCCCTTACACCTGTAACTAGCCCACACTTTTGTAAGGAGGAAGCAAACCAGCAATTTTCTCTCCAAACAGAATTAGGAGACTTACAGTACGCTCACTTACAGCTTGTTACTGGATAATTTGTGATAAAATAACAAATTCATGGCCTTTACCCAAGAGCTATTAAGTATCTGTTTTTTGAACCCTAGCTTTCCTGAGTGCCTTGTTATGGGTTCATTCACTACTGCTATGCACAGTTGGTCTGTTCTGAAAGGCCACCAGTGGTCTTGGCAATGTTGGCCTGGTATTAGGCTACAGAGCCTCAGCCAGGCTCAGGTCAGTGCCTGAACTCTTGAGCTCGTTACTGCTTTTTCTCATCCTCCTGCAAACTGAGGTGTTTGCTGTTAAAAGTGAGATTTGCATCACATAACTCTTCTGCACACCAGACCTCTTCTGCAGTAGGAGAAAAGTGTGATCACCGTCATATATAGAGAGCTGTACAGGACAATCTCAGATGTGGCAGGAGCAATGCCCCACACAGCTGGGCTCAGGGACAGGAGGGAGCAGAAGAATTGGGCTGGAGGCTTCTCCTTCCCATGGGACCATGCCCAGCACATGGTCCTATAGCTGCTGTCACTGCTGCAGTACTCTGGTGCCACTGGCAGGATGCATCCTACAGCTGACCTCTGCTCCATGCAGCACACAGCAGAGGGATAGAGGTACCAGCACTTACCTTCTGCTTCCTTCTCACCCCCTGCCTCACTCTTGGAGCCCATTTAAAGCAGATTAGCCTTGGCCATGCCGGTATCCAGGGTGACCACAGCTTTTGCTGTTACCTGTCCTCACTCCAAGGATGCAGAGAAGCTGGTTGCTCTGGCAGGGCAGTTGCAATCGACCCTGATCACCGCACAGGGAGCCCTGCTCTTGGCATAGCCTGGACCCAGCAGCTCTGGCCAAGAGTCCATGGTCCAGCCTGGATGCTGGTGACAACCTGGAGAGGTGTGTGGGGAAATCTTGCATACCCCAGAGACCAAATAAAGAGCTTTGTTACAAAGCTTCCTAACTCACTGGTTTGGAGGGAGACACATGAAGCACAGAGCAGAGCTAAGTTCCTAAACCTCTCACAGAAACAAGCACAGCAGGGGCAGCAGAGAGGTGGCTCAGGTATTGAAGTGGCACTGAAGGCAACAGCATAAAACATTTGAGAAAGGTGTAAAGCACTTTGCTCTGGAAACAGCTCCCTTGTTCTCACCAGCTGCACACCAGCTGGCACCTGGCCACCCTGCCACACCACTGGGGCCATCCTGGATACAATGAGTGGTCCCTGCAAAAAGCAGTGACTGGGGCAGATGCTTGCACAGGAGGGAGGCAGGTGCTATTCCACCCAGAGGCTCTGCAGCAGTGCAAGCTGGTCCCACCAGGGGCCCCTACAGCCAGGAGCTCCCACAACACCAATTCCCAGAGGAGACCGGTGCAAACAACTGAGAGAGCCGAGCCATGCTGCTGAGCACTGCCTTGCAGACATCAGTCACATTTCTCCTTTCTACCCCTTCTCCTTCCCTACAGCATGACAGTGACTGCATGGGGAAAGTCCTCTCGGTGTGACAGAAAATACAATTGAAAAATAAAGTCTTTTCTGCCTCCTTCACCTTCCCACATATCTTGTACATAAAAGCCAAATTATTACCCTAGAGACTAATAATATGGTAATTGTAACATTTTTGACCTTGGAATTTCAGGATGTTTACTGAAGAAGTTATTATTTCACATTGAAATTACTAACATGCATTCTTTAAGATTCCCTAGAGAGTTGAGCGCAAGCTCAAGGAATACAGAACAGGATTTTTTTTGTCCTGGCAAGTGACATGTCTCATTAGGAGACGCCCACTGCTCTCCTTTACTTTGTTTTCTTTGCTCCAGATCCATTTCCAGAGACAAGGGTGGAAAGCGAGCTGCCACTACCCATCAGCTGGGGAGTGAGAACTCCCTCATTTTATTTTCAGATGCTGACCACCTGCTAAGCCACAGAAATGCTGCCTTCAAACACCAGTAAAAGGCTTTGAAAAGGAACAGGGGTGGCTCTAATTTCCATCATACTGCTGCACTAACTCCCTTGAAATGGGGATCAAAGCTCTGGCCTGGGGGAGAGCTGCTTTACATTTTTCCCCCTTTTTTACCCGCCCTGGTTTTATTACCCATGTGTAAGTTAAAAGCCCAGTTTGCTTGCTAGTCTGTGGCATTGGCATCAGAGATGGCGTGTGCTGGTTTGGGCTGGGATAGAGTTAATTTTCTTCATAGTAACTGGTATGGGGCTGTATTTTGGATTTGTGCTGAAAATAGTGATGATAATTCACGGATATTTTTGATTTTGCTGAGCACCACTTACACAGAGTCAAGCCTTTCTTTGCCCCTTACTCCACACCACCACTGAGGATGCTGGGGGTGCACAAGGAGTTGGGTGGGGACACAGCCCGGACAGCTTAGCCCAATTGACCCAAGGGATATTCCATATCATACGGCTTCATATATGGCATATAAATCTGGGGGAAGAGGAAAGGAGAGCAGGAATATTCAGAGTGATGGCATTTGTCTTCCCCAGTAACAGTCACAGGTTCAGCCATTCCCTCAGTTCTGGGGGTGGCTAAACACCCTCCTGCCCCTGGGAAGTGGTGAATGAATTCCTTGTTTTGCCTTGCTTGCGTGCAAAGTTTTGCTTTACTCATCAAACTGTCTTTATCTCAACCCACGAATTTTCTCACTTTTACCGTTTGGATTCTCTCCCCCACCCCACTGAGGGGGCCGGCTGTGTGGGGCTGAGCGAGTGGCTGTGTGGAGATGAGTTGCCAGCTGGGGTTAAACCATGACAGACAACTGGTGGGGATGATGTGCAGTGGGAGCTGGAAACCTCCAAGCAACAGAGCAGTCGCTCCTGCTCCAGGACATGGAGAAGCACCACCAGCCTCCCTCTTCTCTGGGAGGTAGCACCTGAACCTCTCCTTAGAAAAGGAAGGTCTAGCAGAGCCCACCACCCCAGACAAGCTCCAGCCTTCCCAAAACAGCAGCATGAGCAAGTCTTATCCCTTCCTTCACCAAACCAGCAATACCTTCCTTCTGGACTAAATCCTCTTTTTCCCTCACCCTAAACCACAATATTTCTGTTCCCATACAGGCACTTTAAAAGAAGGCAAGCATAGGGTATGGAGGCTTTAAAAAGTCAAGAAAGACAAAATGTTTGTTGAAGATCAGAGCTCAAGCCCCTTTGAGGGGTAGCACAGGGAAGGCAGAGCACATGTACATCTTGCTGTGAGCTCTGAGTCCCTGGCTCTGGGATGCCCTACCCTGCTCAGCCTTCCAGGTGCAGCCTAATCCTCAGGGTCTGCACTGTGACCCCCACTTCTTACAGTAACATGCCCCTTCTCAGCTTTGCTCCACACTCTTTAGGTTTGACACTGATTTCTTTATGTACACAGCTTGAGTCTGAGGTGGCAATTTTCTGTGGAAAGACCCAGTTGAAGCATCATTTGGTGACCATGAAAAACATGCAATCTGCTACTTTTTTCTGCACAGTCCTCACTAGAGAAGAAATGCATGTACACTTCCAAAACAGCCATTTGTATGTGTACTCTCAGTTCTCTGGAAAACATTGAGCAATTGATAGCAAGTAGTTACACTCTGTGAGACAGCAGTAAATGCATTGTTACACACCTATGCTCTCCAATACAATTATATGGGTTTTCATTAGTAAAAACAGCCTGAGGGCTCCAAAATCAGCAAGCGATTCCACTGGCAAATAAAGGCTCGAAGACTTTGAAGTTCATTCAACATCTCTGAAATCCAGCATATGCAAAGTTCCCAAACATTCCCATCTGTGCTCTGCCTAGTTTGTTTTCTTAGCCCACAGTGTCAAAATGCAATCATGTCATACAGCAAGGACTATAAAACTATGATGGCCCAGAGAGGAGTAAGCTCAGACAGATTTCTTTCTAATCATTGCATCCCTTTAGTGCACTCCTTCATCCCATCCTGACATACTGCAGGAAAGGCTGGAGATGTGCACTGAACACACAGCCAGACTGTGACACTCAGACAGACTGTTCACAGATGCTGGAGCATACACCAGTTTTCCCATGGATCTGAAGCTGCGGCTTTGTACAAATGGATCAGGACAAAGCTCTGGCTGCACTACCTGCTGATACTACCAGATACTGACAGGACTGTGTTAAAAGGCACTGCTCCATGTGCCATGTGCACTTTTCTACTAACCTCAGTGTATTGCTGAACCACGGTTTCAGGAGTCGGTCCCATGAAGAGATAGAAGTCAAGGATCCCTCCAATAGTGCGGAAAGTTAAAGATGGGTTTGGAGAAAGAGTAACATCTAAAGGAGAAAAAAACGGTCCTCAGTACAAACCTGCTCTGCACTATACATGGGAATGGGTAAAGAATGCATCAGGGGAGGTTGAGATTCAACATGAGGAGGCATTTCTTTATTGAGGGTGGCCAAATGCTGGAACAGGCTTCCTAGAGACACTGTCGATGCCCCAAGCCTGTCAGTGTTTAAGAGGCATTTGGACAATGCCTTAACATGTTTTGCTTTTGTTCAGCATTGAAGTATTCAGGCAGCTGCACTACAAGTATGTTTAACGTCCCTGTCAACTGAAATACTCCATCCTATCCTACCCAACCTTATCCACCCTAGGTGTGTGCACACTGGGCTCTCCTGTGTGCCTTGTGGGTATGACTGGATCAGCAAGCAGGGCCTGTAGGTAGGCAGGCCATTGCCCAATGTTTCTGTAATCTCTGCATTCAGCTTGGCATGGAGCAGCAATAAATCACAGAAACCCACACAGAGTAGATTGCATAGATGCATTTGTCTCAGTTTCATATATATAAAAAGGATCAACAAGTTTGTGTTTAGGGCTCCTCTGTGCTATTTTAATTTTATTGAAAGCCACTGTCTGCCAGGGGAAACTGATTTTATAGGCTAAGTGAAGATTCCCCTTTTCTGAAATTATACCACTATATTAATGCAGTAAGGTGACCGTGGCAACATACAAAACTATTCTCCAAAGACAGAATATAGGACAAACCTAAACTGATTTCATTTCATTATGCCAATCTCAGAGGAAATTTCTTCTACCTTCTTCTTTCCCTCTATTTGCATCTACTTTCATAAAAAAAGTTAAGAATGTATTTTCCCTGAAAATGCCTAAAAATGCCTACATTCCATGTTAAAAAGTTATTCTGCTGAAATCCCTCTGAAAAATCTATAGTTATTCCTAAAAGCTTAGTTAGGGAGCATTCACTCATATTTGTATCACATTGAAAAAGCAATAAGTAAAACAGTATTTTACACTTACTAATCCATCATATTTCTATGATATCTGTATGGGGAATCCACATATCTTTTTACCTTGTGCATTGGAGTTCAGAAGGAGAACACCATGGGCATTGGAGTCTGGTTCTACGCACATATAGAAAGGGTGAACTCCGTAGAGGTTGGCAAATGACTGAAACATAAACAGCACATGAGGTATGACTTGACTTTGCTATTTTTCATAGCTTTTGTCAGGTAGACACACATGCACAGACAAGGAAATAAATTCATTCATACTTAGAGACTTATTTTGAAATGTTGGGGATTTTTTCATCTAAATTGGTCTGAAGCCAAATAGAAAATAGATACAAAAGAGTTATTTTTTTCTTCCTTATCACAGTGGAATTTTTTAGTCTTTCCCAGTTAAACCTTTGATATTCTGCCAAATCCTTCAAAATGGCATAAGCAAAAATCACTTTTCTAGTTAAAACACACTCATCAACCACTGACTCCAGTTCAGCCAAATATGTAATGAGTCCTGCTGGAGTCCAGAGTGTTTGGATGAACAGGGATTGACCCAAGCATGAAATGCAAAGCTTTCCCGAATCAGGATCTTGGCACACAATACACTTTTTTCTGAAAAATGCAATGTGAGAAAGCTTCCGATAAAAGGTTTCAAAGTTCCCTCAATGCAAGTCGTGGCTTTGACTTTAATTAAAACTGATGATAGCTGCTAAGCTTGTGACATTCCATGTTTGCCACCTCCTTTTGGTGACACAAGCTAGGATGAAGTGTTGCATAGAGCGAATTACCGTTGGTGCCTGGTCCCTGGTGAACATGCCATAGGTGACAAAGTCCATGCTGTGCTTGAAGGTCGGGTGCTCGTGTTCACCAAACCCATACACAGAAGTGGATGGCACAGTGGTGGTGATCTGAAGGAACTGGTTGGAGAAAAACAGATCAACCAGGGGACTGTCCCACCTGTGACAAACAGAGGGAGACAGGATTAGTTTGCTTCTCTTTGGAAGGTACCATTTTAAGTTGACATCTGGCTATTTATACTTTTTATGTATTTTGGAGAGTAACAGTATTAAAAATCCATTAAATTCAATGCATGGGTCCAACGTGCTTAACCTAACACATTAAATTCATCTTGCAATGGTTGAAGATATCTCATCTACTTATGCAAAAAAAAAAAATGCATCAATATAATTTTTGAAAAGAGCAACTAAAATAACAGAAGACAGACTATAAATCTATTATCAAAATAAATGGTTGCTTAAGATATTTCTATGACAACCAACATGAAAGGCTAAAAATTGTTATTACACAGTGGAGTTCAGAATCCTTAATGAGAACAACAGACGTTTTATCAGCTTTTTTTAAAATGTTTTGCTATATCAGGACCCGAATACCCCCAACTTCATGCAGGTGCCTAAAATAGAGGTATAACTTTCTCCAGATTCCACTTGAACAAGATGTTTTTATTGTGATGACTCTCTCCTGCTTCTCTCACCAGCTTAATGCATTTATTTCTATTGAACCATCTATGGACACAGGCTCACATTTTAATTAGGTGCTACATTCTATTCCCTATCTCTAGAGCTATAATGAGCTGCAAGTTAGATGGGGGAGAACATTGTCAAGCTGTGGAGAAGTGTTTTGTTAATGGTCCTGTGTATGCCATGAGTAGCTCATTTAGATAGCACCCTCTTGAGCCTTGTTTAACCATGAATTTGTTACAGCTAATTAAAATAAATGAGCCCAAGCCATAGAGCACAGAAGTGGTATAACTCTCCTTTTAATGTTCTTCTGTCAATGATTTTGACAAAATTAAATGGTTGATCAAATTGACTGGTAAATCAGAGAAACAGAAGGTGGGTTGTGTTGGTGGGGAGCAGCTCTGCCCCCATGAGGGGAGAGCCCTGGTGAGTGGCCTGCTAGCTGTGCCACCAGCATCCCTGCCTGGGGACAAGTCCCTGCTGCTGGGAGGACTGGGAGGGCGCCACGGCTCCCACCACACTGGCCTGCTCTCCCCACGAGGCTGCGAGGACAGTCACTCATGGGGATGCTTCAGGTACCCCCTTGCCTCTCCATGCAAAACGCAGGCACAAACTAACCCTACATTTTCCTAGACAAATCTAAAGTCACACACAGCTACTAAAGAGTATGAGTATTTTTTAAAAAGTCTATTTTTCCTTTCCTACAAGCAGGAAAAGTAAGAATTTGTATATAACTCTTGATTTGGTTTTTTTCCAGCAGGAAGCCCTCCCTCCCTCCTTTCCATCATCTCCACCTACATGCAGTACTGAATAAAATTATTTTCTTTTAGGAAGGTTATGCATCAGTTAAACATCCCTGAGAATCAGATCCAGTTCATGACAAATAGAGGCCTTTCTGCAAGAAGCAGCTGCTGTGTAGGAATAGGGATGGGCTCTGGAGCTATATTCCTGCCCAAAGGAGAGCTGTCACACAGCTCTGCTCTGTGCCGAGACAGGAAGGGTCACTGCTCTGAGCAGACTACAGGGTTATAAAAAACTCAAACTATGCCAGAGGGGAAAAGTTTTGGGAAGAGTTTAAATATCTGTCCTAAATCACTGAGCTCTCCCTATGATATCTGTTCAGAGGACATGAGGCTTTGGTACCCACATTATAGCACTGACATTTCCTGCCATGAGAACACTTAGTGTTACCATGGCATTAAAGTATTCCTTCACCTCAGCACATCCCCTCTCTGACCAGGAGAGTCACTGGGGTGGTACAAACGACAGCCCTAGGAACAAGCCCTCTACCCCCACCATATCTTTACATGTTGTGGAGAAACTGGTTTATGACTCATGCGTTCCTTCAGGCAACTGCCATGCACTCTCCTTCGGCATGACATTGCCATAACAGTGCCCTGCTCTGCACCCTCCATGGCTCAGCTCCTTGGGGGCTGCCACACACAGCAGCACAGCTCCCCATGCTGTGCCACCAGCACAGCTCCCCATCAGCCTTGCCTTTCCCTAAACTTCTGCGTGCCAGCATAGCTGTGCACTAAATATAGCATTAACCATGACATTAAAAGGCTGGTAATGACTCTCTTTTTTCTGGGCATCATTATGTCATCTCCATCTGAAGGAAAGTATGGACAGGTTTTCCCCTGGCACTACTCTCTGCCTTCACTTCCAAGCAGCTTCCAGAGTCCTTGTGCTCTCCAGCACACCATGGTAGGCTGTTGTGCTACTTTATGTGTTTGTTCGTGTGGTGCTGGCAAAGAGCAATCATTTAAATGAAAAAAAATATGTTTGCCTTTCTTTAAACCCTTGGATACAATAAAAGAAAATGTCATATTTCTCCCACCTCCCCTACTGCTTCTTTAAAGCAGATAGAAGGAACAAAACAGGAGGGAGCATAAAATGACATCATGTCTGCAGGAATTTGCGTGGTTTTCCTCCAAGCATCCTATGAACCATAAAAGCACTGTGATGGACAACAGAAGGGGTCTAAAAATCTAAAATCACAGCTGGACAGTTGCTCACTGTCAAAATTGCAACCCCTGCTAGAAGTTAGACAAGGCAAAGTCTGTGAGGACAAGAACCCCTCTTTTTACACAAGAGGCAATAGCTGCCGACACATTTACTGCTGAAAGTGTTAACCTGTTAGTGTGTCTGTGGTAGGAACACTCCTGCCTGTGGAAACACAAACCAGCCTCCCCACACATCTGCCTGGCCCATTGTCTGTGAACAGTCAGCTGTTGCCTGTCCAAGCTACTCTCTTCTTCCAAACACGGTGCACTATATTAAAGAGTAAACTTCTCTAATTTTTAACCTCTTATCAGGAAAAAAAGAATGACTCAGATTGAAAAGGTCTCTGTAAAAATTAACATTTTTGGCCAGTAAGCGAACTAGTCTCACACTCAGCAGCCAAGCCACTGGCCATCAGGATGAAACATAACTGGAGTGGACCAAGGAAGCAGTATTAAAGAAAGGTGAGTAGGCAGATAGATGAAACACCCTGTTCATGTTGAAGGTGTAGTTCATGACTAACAATGTCACAACAATATGAGGGTGATGACTAAAAGGCTGCACAAGATGGTTTTCAGGAGTGCAATCATCAGTCCTTTGTAACACAAACTGGACATGACGATTTACCTCTCTGAACGACTTTGCTCTGTTGAGGTTTATTGGAGGCCAGTGACTGCTGTGTGCAATGGCTCGAAGCACTGATTCACCTGCCATGAGCAACCAGCTGGTGGCACTTCTAAAGGTGGTCTTACAAAACCTCCTGAATTAGGAGACTCGGGACACATTATTAGGACATGCATCATTAGGACATCATTAGGACATGCATCATACATTAACTAAACATTTGAAAATAATTTTAAGTTGGGAGAGGTTTGGTCTTTTTTTTTTTCCTTCCTGTTGCAAGGAATACTGGAGAACTGAGTTCATTATTTTGAGTTGTAAACAACTGGTCCACTCAGTCACCTGGAGAAAATGTTCTCTATAACATCTGCTTTTCTTGGCCTCCAGACCACCCTGTATATAATCTGTGTGCCAATTCGGTTGTAACTTCACACGGCTATCCAAAAGTGGGTCTAAGCCTCCTGGCAAAGCTTGGGCACACCTTTCCAGAGGGCCTGGGCTATCACAGTATGCACAGGCTGCCCATAAAGTGCTAAAGCACCTGATGGAGTGAGGAGTACACTCTCTATCTTCAAATGAACCTTATACATACTGACTGACTCAACACACTTGAGATGCTGAGGAGCATCACCTTAGGAGCTCAGCTCTCCATGGTTTTCCACTGATCTTAGATTGCTAAAAATATTTCCACTGACTGTTGGTTTTGGATGGAGTTAACCTCTTCATAGTAGCTGGTATGGGGTGATGTTTTGAATTTGTACTGGAAGTTGTTGATACTTTAGGGATGTTTTAGTTCCTGAAATTGCTGAGCCGTTCTTAACAGAGCACAACAGGGCTTTGCTGCCCCTTACACTACCCCATCAGCAAGGAGGCTGGGAGTGCACAAATAGCAGAGAGAGGACACAGCTGGGATACCCATCCTCAACTGTCCCAAGGGATATTCCATACCATATGGCTTCATGCTGAGCATTAAAACTAGCAGGAAAGTTGGCTGGGAGACTGCTGCTCAGGGATTGGCAGGCATAAGTCAGATGGTGGTGAGGCATTTTTGTCATTTGCATCACTTTTCTTTCTTGGGTTTTATTTTTCTCTCTGTTATTTTCCTTTTAATTACATTGTTGCTGTTGTTATTATTATTACTAATACTACTACTTTTTTTTTTTTTTCTGTTATAAAACTGTTCTTGTCTCAACCTATGAGTTTTCTCACTTTTACCCTTCCAATTCTCTCTGTCTTTCAGGCAGGAGTGAGCAAGCAGCTGTGTGGTGCTTGGTTGCTGGCTGGAATAAACAGCTGTATTCCTTATTAGCTGTAAGTCTTGGGACATCACTGGAGTGCAGAAGGCCCACCGAGACTGAATTTTTATGTGTTTATCTTACTTTAAATGGGATTTGTCAAGTAGGTGGAGAAAATCAGTCAGAGTAATCAACAGATTTTCCACAAACATGACATTTATTAAAAAAAAAAAAAGTGCAGAGTATTTTACAGTTATTGACACAGTTCTGCTCTACTTCTACTGTACTCATTGTTGTGATATCAGGGAATGTCCTATAACTCACTGGATACACAATGCTTTCTTTTCACTCTGAAAAACACTTGGGTAAGTGATATACCTACAATACATCTTGCCTACATAACATAAATCTTAATGATTAGAAGACTAAAATAATGGCTCTTACAAACTAGAAACAAACCCATTCTACCCATGATGCATACAATTTCCTGCCCTAGCTTTCTGTAAAACTGCAGTTAAAACAATAGCGTTATAAATCATTCTAATAGCCTTGCCTACGTAAAAACATCTTCATGGTAAGCGGTGTCTGTGCCAGCTACCACAAACAATAACAGAGGTAGCTGAACTCTGCAGCAACCTTTTTGAAAATTAGGGAAAATCTTGATTAGCTTTTGGTTATTTGTGCAGTATAATCCCAAGTACAATAGCAAACAAGGTATTCCAAACTCTTAATAGAAAGTAGCCCCTATCTGGCTTGGAAAAAAAATGTTCTGCCTTCCAGTATTTGTGTAACATCATGAAGGAAAAGTCAGGATATTAAAGTGGAGAATCAAATCAGTAGTCGATCCCTCTGCAGCCTGTCTCCAGCAATGGCCCAGGCCAGATATCACAAAGGAAGGCATAAGATGTCACTCAGAGCCAGTCTTGCAATAATCTGCTTATGGAGGAAGTTTCTGGCTGTTTTCATAGAATTAACCTATGTTGTGAAGCATGGCAACAAAAGTATTTGGGGCTTTTATTTTCCTACAGATGATTTTTTTATTATGCCTCAATGTGTATCCTGCTAGGCCTCCTGTGCCAGTGCTGCCCTGGGGCAATGAGTCCCACAGAGTAATCACACACTGCAAAATGAGCATGTGTTTGTTATTCATCACTGTCTTAAAGCAAACAGTTCCCAGCCTTTTACTCTCTGTTCTTCAGAAAATCTATGCTTTCTTGGAGCCTTCATGCTCTCAGTGGATACTACCTCCTCCAGTGGTTGCTGTTGTTAGTGTGGCAGGAGCAGGAGGGAGAATTGAGCTTAATCTGAGTGTATGTGCCACAAAACAACTCACAGGCTCTTTAGCTTCCTCACCTGCCTTATTACAAGACAGTATTTTCTCCTGTTTCTACTAATGCCCTGGCCAACGATGGGACAGCTTCCCATTAGAGCTGCAAGATCAACCAGGATATCCTAAACAAGCATTTACTAAACTAAAGCCAATCTCTTGACAACGCATTTTTCCACTGACCACATCAATTTTGCCAAAACAGTTCTTTCCCAAGCATAATGGGAGTGAAAAGAAGCTCCCTGCACTCTCTGCTGCCTGACAAAGATGGCAGTTTGGGAGCTTCACCTGTGGGTTCATGGTTCAGAACTGTGACTTGCAGCCTTAAATCAGATGCAGGTTTCTAGTTTTCTCATGGAAAACAGAAAACACCTGACATCTGGATGGGAGCAGAAGCTTTGCTGTGTCTCATCTGATCCCCTTGGCACGTCCCTAGTGAATGCATGGACATGGCACCTCTTTACCCCCATGGCTTTGGTTAGCTACTGGCACAGAAAAGGACCTTCCATGGCTAGTGGCAAAACAGCAGGAGCATTGGAAAGGGTGAAGAAGCAGAGCAGGAGGAGGCAGGATGGAATGGGACAGAGACAGATGGGACAACAGTGGATAAGAAGAAGAAAGGTAAGAGGGAGTAAGCCAAGAGGCTTACTGGGAGGAGAAAGGGAGGCAGCCCAAGAGCTCCTGGTCCCGGCAGCCCCCAGCAGTGCCTGGATCATCTCCCTACATGACTCTACCTAATTTTCGCCCCATGCAGGCAAAGCAGCAGCTGTCAACTGATTACCTTGGAGCAAGCTGAAAATGTAGCGGGACTTGGCCTTTTATTCTTGCTCCTGGCTCTGCATGAGGTTTGCAATCAGCTGTAAATGTCTCTCCCCTCACGTAATTTATTCCTCTCCCCTGTTACTGTGATTACATGGAGCCCTGAGTTTGTCCTGCCCTCCTTGGGTAGCTCAGCTACACCAAGGTCTCCCTGCATGCAGCGAGCATGAGAAACGCCCATGAAGCACACTTAGGAATATCTCAAAGCCTCCTCAGCCTCTCCCCTGCAGCATTTCCAACGTGGAATTAAATCATTCCTCACAAGGAGCACGCTTTGTCCACATGACTGGCAGAGCGGGGATGAGGCTTTCTATCAAGCAGACAGGAGCCTGACACCCCTCTGCTACACAGCCTACAGCACAAAGACACGGACGGCAGGACAGACTGCACCTCGGAAACGAGAGTGGGGAAATAGAGGTATGGGCTTTGAAAGAACAGCCCAAGCCTACACTGTGTTTCTGCTTGGGACAGGCTGCTCCCTCCTCAGGTGTTCTGTCAGCCGTGCTAGAGCATGCTGGGGATAATGAGGGAATTGAGGCTTTTTAGGGAGGTAGATCATCCAGCAGCATGGCTCTGCTATCAAGGGGTAAGAAGCAGAATGCAAAGCAGATTTCTGAGGATCTGCGATTGCTTTACTATGATTTCCTCAGAGATATTTAAAAGGTCCATCAGAACCATGACCTGGTTTGGTGCAGACACAAGTTATTATGCTCCTACCACCTGGGGAGTGCAACTGCAGCACCTGTTGAAGAGGCTTCATTTGCCCACATCTACAGTTCTGAGCAGTGTTTGTGTGCATATGGAAATTAACAATTCATTCAGCTGTCCATTGAGACAGTAAGGCCATGGCCGTTCACATCTTAAAACAGGAGGCTGAAGTCCCTCCAGGCGTCAGACACTTGCCTGTTTCTCAGGGACACTCTCCCACATAGCCTGCCCTAACCTGGCCTGGGCACAGAGGCCACCAATTGTGCAGCTTGGTGCCTGAGTGCCCTGGAGTAGCTGCTCCCACTTCTGGAGGGATTCCAAAGGAGAAGATTTGGGTTTTAGCATTCAAACCTGCCTTTGGGCAAGTTGAACTAACATGAAAATCTACTTAGCATACCAGATGCCACCACTGCACCCCTGGACCCAGCCAGTCAAGCGCAGCCACTGATGGGGATGCTCCTGCAATGCTGATTGACGAGGGTTCATCCTTTCCAGTAAAGGCAGCCACCCATAGCTTTCAGGCCAGGATACATAACCTGATTTCCTGTTCTGAAAGATTCCATCTGCACAGCTCTTTTCGTGGCTAAGGAGATTGCAAATCTCTCTAAGACAGGCTGTAAAGCTATATCTGAGCACCTGCATTTCCTCACTCTGGCAGGATGGACAGGCAAACAAATGAAGAGGAAGCATTTTTACTCCTCACACAGGGAATGTAACTAAACTAAATATCATTCAGCTGTGAGAGGAATGGCTCCCTGACAGGATCCTTCAGCCTATGGTACTGGCTGCGTCATTTCACATGAAACAAGAATTCCCAGGAACATATGATTTCCCTTTCTGTACATAAAATCCTGTGTCTCTGCTGGTGAGAATATTTTGGGAGTAGCCTTGCCGTTGCTTGCAGGATAGAAGTCCATTATCTGTGCATTATATTCACCCACAATTTCGTCTTTTTGGGGTTGGCTGGGTTTCAGGAGCACTTCTGTACCTGCCTGGAGGCAGTGTATGATTTCCCACGGGGATGCTGGAGAGCAGAACATCACCGCTGATGCTGTGCCTGTGCTGCAAACCAAGCCTGCCCTCTGCCTCCCGGGGCTCTGCAGCACAGCACTGCTGCACCCCACACCTCTGCCACTGCTGGGCATGGGCCTTGGTGCCCAAGGAGATGGAGGGGAATGGAGGAGGCTTCCCCAGGCTCACGACAGGGTACTGAATGTGTCCTCCTGGAAACCTGCTCAGTGGGGACCAGATTGTGGTCTCCTGCTTGTCACTGGAGTTGTGCCATTGGCACACCCTGCATCTACTCCATGGCAGGCCCCTTCCCTTAGCTGGGACATCTCAAGTTTGATCAACCCCAGCTAAACCCTTGGGGTCTGGGTGAAGGTGATGCGGGCTGAATGCGAATGGGCCATGAACTAGCCACTTGTTGTGCCTTCACCCCTTATATCAGCATTCCAACTAATAAGCCTTTACAGAAAGAAGAAGAAAACTGGGCCTTTAACAAAACCCCGCTGTTGACACAGAGCTGTTAAGTCTAACGGGAAATTAAATTATTTTTGTTATCAGAGTAATGCATAACACATCCATTTAAAATAGCCTACATAAATAAAACTTTACAGAATTGACTGTGACATGTATAAAGAGATGCCATGAGACTGTAATTTGAAAGGATGGTCAGCTCATTAAAAACCCAGCATGCTGGTTCCATCTGCAGACCATTCTAGAGGCTGTATTGTCTTATTTGCATCACTCATGTTAAGCCATCCTTAAATTGCTCACTGCTACATTCCCAAAAGCAGCTGGGAGGAATGCACCTTGACTGGGACTCTCTTTCTAAATAGCATTATGCACTCGAGATGTGTTGATAGAAGCCAAGGAAAGGGGAAATTATGACACCTGGTGACATTTGTTAGTGAGGGGAGCTTTTGCTGAAGTTAAACTTAAGTATTAGCTTGAGAAAACAAATAGTATTTTTGCAGAGGGACAAATTGGAGCCAATGCTATTCACTGACATCAGTGGAAATTAGAGGCTTACGACCTCCATGGCTTTCAGCTTCCTAGACCTGCCTGCTGGAGAGTGTCAGGAGATTTGGTGCTCAGTTCCTGACACCTCAAATTTCAGAAATTTTAGCTCAGTGATTTGAGGAGTTGAGTTTACCAGCATCCCAAGCCATAAAACTGTAGCCTCAAAAGTTTTCTTACTGAATAAACTTTTATACATGCACACAGATAACTGTCTGTTATACAGGCACAAACCCCTATTAGTAATGAAAGTCCTTCAGGGACAAGGCATAAATCTGCATTTACACCACATCCAGTTTGCCTTTGACCCCTCGTCACACACACTCAAGCAACAGGATATGAGGAAACAGTGCTCACTCCATCACACCCAATTTTTACAAAAAGCAATATGAATCACATGTAGTACTCACAACACAGTGCCAGTGCTTTTCCTCCTGATCGTGAAGTGCGTGGAATCATCCGAGAACTCCACCTCATAGTTGGCTTCTTCAGCAGTAACTCCGGGGCCACTGATCTTCAGTGGGACTTCAAACCGCTGCTTGTTGGGGTCGTAGAGCTAAAGCAAGGTGAGCAGGGGGCAAGTCAGCTCACTGCTTAGCATGTGTTGCTTTGGTTAAATGATTCCAGTGCCCAAGTACTCACCCTGAACCGGAGTCTGTCCTTTGTCTGGAACTCCACTTCCAAGACGATCGGGGAAATGTCATTTCCGAAGAGGGTCAAGGACTGGCGCTTGTCCAGTGTGACCCTGCAGTGGAAGGAAACATGGTGGTGTCCACCACAACAGATCCCTGGCTGAGACCACTCTGGAGCAGACCGGGGGAACCACCCAGCTACTCTGTGTCAGCTCTTTAAAAATAAATATTTGACTTACTGAGAGAAATAACCCCTGAGGTCAGTTTAGGTCCTCCTTGATGTTAATGGATAAAATAGGGGCCACCAGAGAAAGGAGACCTCATAGTTTTCTGGGGCACAGCTCCCAGGGTGGGAGGGACCGCTCTGTGCCTGCACCTGGTTTCCCCACCAGCGGTGTGGTGAGAGCACAAGCCCCAGTTCTATGGCATAGGCACAGGGAAAGGTGTACATTCCCCTCCTTGTCACATGTGTATCGGAACTTGGGGAAACTCTTCGGCGAGAGCACCCGGGCGGCAGCGGGGGTGGTGGGGCAGTGCCAGCCTGCAGCTCCCGAGGAGCCACACGCACTCACCTCCACCCTTTGTCCGTCTTCTCGGCGTTCCCACTCCGGGCGTAGCCGTAGGGACTGTCCTCAGGGAAGAAGCACCAGGGAGCGTTGGGCACATCGGTGGAGCACCAGGTGCAGCCCCGCGCCTCGCAGGCCTCCCGGGAAGCCCCGGGCTGCGGGTGGCAGTCAATGCGCTTCTGCACCGCCACGGCTCCTGGGCACTGCGCATCCTGCTCCGAGCCGCGGCACCCGCCGAGGGCTGCACCGGGAAAAGCCGTCAGAGCAGCGGAGAACCGCGTTAAAAAACCCCCACAGCACTGCAAACTTTAGTTATTCTTTTTGGTTTTGGACGTGCTTTGTCCCCATCTAAGGCCTAGTACCCGTGATCCCTTGGACTAAGATGACAGCAGAGCAGCTGTCTGCTCGTAAGGAGCAAGAGCGACAACCACTTTGTTTTACAAGCCGAGGCAGTGGGTCTGTATTATTCAGGACTCAGAGCTGCCTGTGCTCAGCTGAAGCACGGCTTGCTTGAAGTACTCAGAGTTAAATAGCAGCGTAATGAAGCTGCTGGTCAGGCGTGAGAGCAACGCTGTAGGCTGGTGGAACAGGAGGGGTGCTTCAACAAGGACTGCTATCGAT
Source organism: Picathartes gymnocephalus (assembly GCA_013390045.1). Lineage (NCBI taxonomy): Eukaryota > Metazoa > Chordata > Aves > Passeriformes > Picathartidae > Picathartes > Picathartes gymnocephalus. Next base: position 25,624 of record WEKY01052767.1, on the reverse strand, counting down.
ATTAAAATGTTACATTTTTATGTTACACACAGATGTTTTCTGTCTATAGAGATACAAATATGTGATAAGCAGCATGCGCTTGTATGATATAAATAGAAAAATACTGAGTATATGTATATGTTCGTATTGGGTTTCTTTTCTGTATCGTATGACTACTGTATCTACAAAGTATTAGTAGTTTGTGTTAATACAGGTACGGTTATGAGTAAAGGGAAGATGCCAGTGGTAAAAGAAAGGCATATATTAGTCATTCACAGAATGGTCATGAAAAAAATCTGTTAGTAAGGTGCTGAATTTTCCCTTTTTCAGCTGCAGGTCAAGCCCTGTGGTTGAGAGCCCCCGGGAGCAGGGGAACCACGAGACCAGCTCCCTGCTGTGCTGACAAACTGCTATTAGCAAATATTCTCAGAGAGAGCAGGCATATCACAGGCAGCATACTTATTTTGAAGTTAATTTATGTCATTTTAGTCATTACAGCAATATTCAAAGATTAAATCTACTTGAATGATAATTGCCCTTTTCTATAAAATGACTAATACCTCTGCTTTAATTTTTTTTTTCATGTGGACTGTTGTGTGCTTGAAAGCCTAAAACATGATTGCTGATGCAGTCTGGGCTTCTCCACAGAAAGAATTCTGCAAGCAGATGTGCACAAGCAGTAATTATATATACTGGAAAAATTTACAGAACGAAATAGTACATTTGCTAGAGAATGCCATCATGCTGCAATGCCAGAGTTGATTTCCAAGTGGGGGATATGAAAACAGAAAAGCAGGAATGCCATCTACATATTTTTTGAGAAAACTCTCATGCCCCTTTTATATACAGGAACATCTGCCACTCAGGTCTGATGCTCCCAGGCTGCTCAGGAGAGCTCACTGCTTGTTGCCACAGTACCTCATTATCATCTTCTAGAGGCTGGAATTAACAGGAATTATCTGGCTGTTAACCTTCACCAGCTGCTGGGCAGGCAGGATTGGTTTCCACCTCTGTTTCCTGGGGCACAGAGTCACGTCCCACAGGCTGACTGCTCTCTGCCCAGCATTCACCCCTCATGATCTGTCACATAGAGAAGTTCTAAATTCTTATCCTCTTTTTCATCTAAAGTGCAATAGGAATACAAGCATCCGTCTGCAATCCCTCAATTATTTCTTCTTGGAGCACAAAATAAAGTAAACCCATCACATTTCATTTTGGTTTGGGGTGTGTTTTCTAATGGGAGTCAAATGCAGCATTAGTGTTTTCATTGCTGAAATCAAAGAGTATGAATGTACAGACTACAGCAGATTATTAATATGGTGTCATTTTACACAGTATAGGTTTGTGGGAGACTTTTATGAACTAATTTGTATTATAAAATACTTTCAAAATACTTATGAACAATATTGTAAATGAAAATGCTAGTTCAAGGGAAAAAATATTGCCTCAGCAGAAGCCAAGAGATTTCTGCCATTTTTTCTCTCATTAATGCAAAGCTTACATTTTCCAGCAAATTTAAAAAAAACTTGCAGGTGTGAGCAGCTGAATGAGGCTGCAACTTTGTTCATCCCTTGCTCCTGGATTTACTTCTATTGTAGTACAAATGTGATAGCAGCAAGTGGGAAGATATAATTTTCCTTCCCTACTTTTAAAAATTTTAAACCCATCATCTTCACTGTATTTACAATCCAGGTCTGTAAACATACAAAGAAGATGAAATCCAGACAAGCAGTTGAATATATAGCAACAGCTATGGCTACTTGCTGCTTTTCCATGATAATTTCCATGGGAACAGAGGCTAAAGCAAGGCAGTTGGAAAGATGTATGTGAAAAACAGTCATGACTGATTTTTAAAAACTTTAATTTTGAAAAATTAGATTAAAATTAAGGCATAAGCAAGGAATTGAAGTATTACCACACAATTTTTAATTTAATAGTATCAATATTTACATTTTGGGTTTGTCTGTACATTTCAAAGGCATTTGCTGCAGAGGTTCCCTCCTCCAGCAACACAGTAATATGTATTTTCCCTTTACTTTGCTCTTGACCAAATTAACTTCTGGGTTATGCTGGGGTAAAAATCACAGAACCAAAAAACCAAAGAAAGCAACAGGTGACTTTCAGGAGCTGAATGATCCCATTGATTCCCTTTTGCCTGTGTTGGTGCTCAAGAGCTGAATACATTATAGGACTGGGACATATTGCTAAATAAGCCAGCTCTGTTGTCCTCCCACAGTCACTTCAGGTAGAGTCAGTACCATGCCTGTTCTCTCCTTTTACATGGAAAACAATCTTTTTAAACAGCTCTTCTATCATTATCACATTTATATTTTGCATTTGAACCCTATGACAAAATAAAAATGTGGTGCATTTACCTGCGAGCACAACAGCCAGGAAACACAGGCTCCTCATCCTTGCCATGGTTGAAGGAGGACTTCTATAGGCAGCCCGAAGCCTTTTATACAAGGCAGGAGCACGATAAGCACTTGTTCTGGTACACAGTCAGAAGCATTGCAAATATTTTCTCAGCATTTTGAAATGAGATTAATTGTAACACATGACCTTGCCTGTATCTGAGCAGATGAGATACAAGTCTAATTTTTCCACACACTTTGCTCAACTTCTGAATTCCCACTTCAAGAGGAAAACATGATTTTCCTATGACTTCTTAGAAAATTAATTTTTCAGAGACCATTTTTTTTTTTTTTTTGACACAAATATATTCAGACAGTAGGAGTCCAGTGCTTACCTTTTTCTGATTTCATATTATCCTTTGCCACAAATGTGGATTTACAGCAGGGAAGAAGTTTGGAGGAAAACAAACAGTCAAAGAATTCTCCATTAAAACAAGACAGATACTGTGACCTTTACAAAATGGTATTTTTCTTCCAATTACTTGATGGCAAAAACTTTCAGAGCAAAGGTGTGAAAGCTTTGTTCTGTGGTAAGACCTGGTTTAGGTGCAATATCTTTCTGGGAAAAAAAAATTTAAAGCTAAATATTTTTATGAATACATTAAGTAATATTGGTGCCTATCAGGAGACGTGCCAAACAAAATATCTGCACTGCCAAGCGTCATCGGGGAGGAACATCTGCAGCTCAGACCACAGCACACAGCCCCTACCATGCGGTCCGGCAGAGCCGAGCAGCCGGACCAAGAGAGGCTTTTCCCAGGTCTGCAAGGACTTTTCTCCTGCAGTTGCAAAACACAATATTCACATGAGTCTTATACACACAGCCACGAGTGTTCAGCCCTCAAACCATGGGGCACCAAGCTGTTGGCATCATTTCTGTAGCTTGGCACAACACCTACTGGGCGGCCAAGGGGAACAGGGACCCTCCACAAAGAGCCTCTCAAGTGAGTTTTGCATGTAAATCCACTCTCCACTGGGAATTTGCTCAAAGATGTGATATAGTCCCAAAGCATTTGTGTGTACATCCATTGAGTAGCTAAAAACCATGATAGATGAACACTAAATTGATGCAGCGGTTTTTATTGGTTAATTGTATTTTGGTTTGTTCCATGTACCCTTGTTTGGACCCTGTATACTTTCCCTGTCAATTATCTGTCCCCTCCCCTGGTCGAGCGAGAGAATCCCTCTCTCTCCCCTGCCATTCTCCTTTCACCCCTGCCCCAAGTTCTAGAAGGGTCTCTGTCATTTGGCCATGCATTGGCCTTCACAGGTGTAACCCCACTCCCCTGTTCTCCTGTTTGCTGTGTAACCTGTCCCTCACCCCGGGACCACACCCTTGGGCTTTCCCAATTGGTCATGTTTGTGCCTCCACCCCTGGGATCCTGGGGGTATGAAACCCCCTGTTACCTGTGTTTCGGGGTCTCTTGGAGCAGAGCATAGGAGGTTCGATCCTTCTATGTGAAACTCCCGGTGGCCTGACTCAGTCTCTCCCCATCAGCCAAATAAATCTTGGTATGCAGAGCTGCTGAGTCCCCCCTGCTTGGCTTCTCACGGTGGTCACCTGCTCTTCACGCTGCTATCGGCTCTGCTCGCTGTGGCTGCGATAGGGTTCTGGGGATCAGAGAAGGTCCCCAGAGAGATTGCCCTCGACCGGCGCAGTCACAGCACCTGGGGCAGCAGAGCATTTAGCGAAACTAAATGGTAGTACTGCTGTTTATTTTTGTATATTGTTTTTTAACAATATATATCATTCATCACCTGTTTCTATCAAAATTTAGAATACATTGGTAATCTCAAATGGCAAGCAGTAGTTTCATCTCCTTTCAAGCTGAGCAGAGAAGTAATTCCTCCAAGACCAGTAAGAGGCATCAGAACTTCTCCTTGTTTGACAGCCCATATATAATAAAGTAAGCAGCGTCATCTCGTAGAAACAGAAGCCACCTACTTCATTTTATGTCTGTACTGCACTAAGTGTGAGAGAATCCCCTTAGGGTTCCTAAGTACTATAAAAACACAAATAATGGCCAAGGAGAACACAGACATGGGATATGAGCACAACATATGGGCTATAGTACTCACCCAGCTACACTACTGCACTGAGTAAAACTGTGGGTTTTATATTCAACACCTTTGCAAGGGAAGTGAGTTTTTTATAAGGAAGTAGATGAACAAGGCAAAAAAGCAGCTCACATTCACATCTTTATTTGTTACCTACACAAGCTATAATTTACAGACTGATAATTTCTGAAAAATAAAAACAAAACAACCAAAAAGACCTCAATATCCAAACACTGTATCGGAATCTACATAAAATTTTAAAATTTGCAGAATTTACAAATTAATATTCAGAGCAGTTGGGTAAATTATACATCCTCCCTCAATATCCAGGTTCCAAGAGCTTTAAAAGTCTTACAGGCACAAGATGAGATATTTTCTTTATACAACCATCTATTTACATAGCTTTTTCCAATATACGTGGTTCAGTTCTCAAAGTAACCGCCAAGGTTTGCAAAACAGTGTATTTAAAATACATTTAGCAGCATATAAAATTAGATAAAAAGGAAAGACAATTTGCTTTAAAAAAAAGAAAATGTGAGACAATAGAAACAAATCCATAAGAAAAATAGATTAAGATATATTTGTCATGACATTAAGAACACCTAGTCATTGCAGAACATAGGCAGAACACAAATAAAACATAGCCATTTGTGGGCATTTGAGTTCTAATCCTGAGCACAGAATATACACACCTGCACAACTTTGGTCAACACAGATTATATGCTATCACCACACAAATCATATGGCATTTGCTGTTAGCAGGATACAGCCATGTCAGGTAGATGTATCGTTAACAGCTTCATCTCATCTATTATTCACTCCAGTTTCCTAACAACAGTGTAAGTGACCTTTAAAATCTTCAAACTGCCTCTCATAATCAAAGGCTTATTCCTGGGACATGTTCGTTCCCCTGCTACCCTAAAATGCAAAACAGCTGATCATACTTGTGAGTGAAATACAGCAGAGCACTTTCGTTATATATTTCAGGTTATAATTTTGAGATAGTCATTAGAGAAGACTGAATTCCAGTTAATTTAAACTGCAAGTATTACGTATGCACACAAATTCAGCCATAATATATAGAGATACACATGTGACTGTTGAGACTCAAGCATGTTACCAAAAGGTTATTAAATACAGTACATATTTTAAGGACAGCAGGTCTAGTGGAAGAGTTCACGCATTTTCAGTCCATTCCAGTCATCAGTGTTTACCTAATAAACGTGCAGCAAACTGCATAGAGTGCACCTCAAATTGATCAATGTATTTCTTTATCCCCCGTAATTTCAATTACTGGCAAGATCTTCACTTGCATCTCCTGTATCTGAGATCTGTCCATCTATTATATTTCGAGCCTTCCAGATCCTCACAGTGCGATCACTGAAAATCAAAACAAAGCAGTATTTAGAGCACCGTAATTACACTGGGGAAGGAGAGAGGAAGGGCAGGGGAAGCTTCCTGAAAAGCTTCAGTGTCTTATTCAGAAAGGTATTGTTGGCAAAATAACAGTTTTTTAATGGACATGCAAGGGTTATTCCACCTCCGGGAAACTTTGTAATCTAACACGTACAACACTGAAGATTCCCTAGCCTTATCACAGCACTGACTGACCTGTAACCATCTAAGAACGTATAAAGACTTTATGCCTAGGGAAAGTAAAATCCTATACCCCTATAACCTAATTTTCTAATATGGTAATACGTTTATGTAGATTGACATCAGAGGAGAGCTTCCACCATGTAGCTAATTGCAATTCAGCAGACCACAGGCAGAATTAGGGAGATAGACTCAACAGAACAGGACTACTTCCTGTCATTAAAAAAGTGTGAAATATTCTAACAGGTGAAATCAAATCTGAAACCTGCTCCATTTGCACAAGAGGTGTCAGTCCATTATATGTGAAAGTAAAAAAAAGCACAGAAGTACAAGACAATATGAAGTCCTAACTCTCTAACAAAAAGTACCCAACTAACCCAAACCTGTTTGCAAGGTGCTAGATAGCATAATACCAGTGAGCTGGTGCGTAGAAGCCCAGACTGTAGTTCTGTACTCTTGGGAAAAAATCACTATTTAAACAATTTTAATGTATGTGTAAATAAAATTCCACATAGAATGTGTACAAAACTCGATTATAATTTAGAAGTAAAATAAAGAGTTAGTCTTGTTAAATAGCAATTTATTCCATGAAAGGGAAGTTATGAATTTCTCATAAACATAAACTTGAGTGACTAGCCAACATTGATTGATACATTCATCACAACCCCCTCAAAAGAAACCAGAAGGCAGAGTAGACTTTGTGACGGTTGAAAGTGTTTTCTGACTTGTGCCTTCATTTCACTGTAAACTGTTAGGAACACTCTAAACTTTTTACACCTTAAGTCCATTACTAGAAATGCCAAAAGGCTGTAAGTTTTTTTTATGACAAAAAAAGAATGAATTTCAGATCCATGTATATTCTAAATGGATTAATAATCTCTAGGCAGAGACATAAGCTTTAACATCTCTACCCCTACCTATTAGTGCTTAAGCATGAAGACTGACCACCAAATATGAAAACTTGGCAACTTTGAAATCCTGCTATGATTCAGAAAGACCTGCTTTTAATTCGGAAAGCCAGAAGCTTCCACAATCGGCACAAGAATGTAATACGTCAGCTTTCACAGCTCCTGTGCTCAGACTACACAACAAAGAGGCTCTGTTGCCATCTCCTGCATGTTCTCCATAACAAGATATTTTCCTTGGTTAATTCCCCTGAGGTTTCAGGTCCCCAATTTGCTCACTTTTACTGAGGAAACAAATATCCAAATCAAGGTGTTTACAGGACAGTAGGATGGCTTGCAAAACTTCTGCTGAATGCCAGCACTTAAAAACCAACCAACCAACCAACAGCCATGTGCCATGGCTTTTAGGAGAATTTGCACAGGTCAAGAATGAATTCTACTGGGAAATAGTTCAACTGTAGAGACAAGCTTATAAAGTTCTCAAGTACTGCCAAATTCTCCCTGCCATCCTGTAGGTCAGTGATCTCCAAACTATTTTTGATCATGCACCCCTACCGCTAAAATTTTTTTAAGCCCACACTGCCATGTATATTTATTAGTTATATACACATACCACTGAATTCTAATAACTTATTCCAGCACCCCCTACTGGGTCATGTTGTGCATCCCCTGGGGTGCAAGCACCCCACTTTGGAGATGGCTGTGATAGGTATTAGCACTGACGGGCATAGACTGGACCAGGTCTCCCGCTCGTTTCTGTGAAGTGACTTACACATGTCCTAAATGCATGTGCATGGACAGAATTCCAGCAGGGAACACAGAAAAGAAAGATTCATGGAGAAGAACTCACTCTGCTGCTGTGAAAATCTGGCTGGAGTTGGTGCAGATGGCATTAACAGGGCTGTCGTGTCCCTTCATCTCCCCAATGGGTGCGAAGGTGTCCACGTTCCAGAGCTTGAGGGTGCCTCCCCTGCAAGCGCTGAGCAGAACCGGCACACCGGGCACCAGGCCAAGAGCACACACCCAGTCCTTGTGAGCATTAGGAACTTGCTGAAAGAGAGAGGGCAGGCAAGTCTCACAGGGCTGCAAAAAATTACGGAGGAACAAGCACAGAAGTGGAAAAATCCCAAGTTGTAAGCCTGATTCCTGTCCTGCAGCAGTTTTGCTACACGGCTCTGGGTGGCTTCTCCACCTTTAGGGCAAGGAAGGTGCTAATTTCCAAGAGGCTTTTTGTGAAATAATACTGCAAAGCAAGAAGAAAATCTAATATGCACAACTGACCTACTGTGGAACAGAAATCAGTTCAGGATAATGCTAAGTCTGCATGTTTTCAAATGCATATTTGAATGCATTTTTGAACATATGGTCTCCGTATATGTTTCAAGTCTGTCTGTAAAACTGCTATAAAACACAAAAAGAAAATCCAAAACACTGCACAAAAATACACCAGAAAGACAAACTGTTTCTGTACTTGCCTTCTTTCTTTCTTATTTTCCCACTGCACATTATAAATTGATTTTGTGATGTTGCATTTCACAGAAACACGTTAATTCTTTATTGAGGAAGGGCACTAGCATTTTACTTCTAATTCAGAAAGCAAAATGCTGCACAGACCAGCTGAGAACATCCTTTTGGTAGCAACAAATAAATACATGGGGAAAAATAAAAACATGGGGAAATAATAGCCCAAATTTGCTGTCTTTTGGGGGGACCAGAAGTGTCTTTTCTCCAGTTCAGTTTTGTAAGAATTGCTTTTCTGCATTGCTCATAACGGAGAGCATTCAGCTTTCTAGTACATTCTAGTACCTTTTCTTAGTACATTTTCCTGGACAGACAGGTGTGAGGGCAGATGTCCCAATATGGCCAAGTGAAGATTTTCTGTAAGATGCTAAATTTATGAATCCTTATTTTAACTGTGAAGTCTCAGTAGTATTCTGAAAAGGAACTGGCATCCAATTGGACGATTCTGAATGAAGGTCAATATAATTACGGAATACTAAGTATATGCCCCTTATAGAAATTTTCTTTTCAAAATAGCCAGTCCATTATTTTCTCATGTCCCAATACTTTAAAATTCTATTTATTTCCTTGCTATCAGTCTGCATATTAAATGCACGCTCCTCCTTTCCCTAAAAATTATTGCAAAACCAGCATTCTCTTCTGGTCTTTGTTTTTCTGCCTTCCAGTTCTTGCTCAGTCTCAAGTTAAATAATCACAACTATACCTCAAAAACATCTCATAAGACCTGGAAGAACACATCAGCTTATAGCAGGTAGCCAAAAATCAAAGTTCTTTATGCCAAGCAAATTCCCTAGATATGAGGTCCTTTTACACCCACTCTCATTTTTTTCCTTTTTACATAAGGAAAAACAAACAGCAAATGTGTTCTGACAGCAAGCATTATTATGAATGTGTTGTATACATTATGTAACACATTGGATAAGGAGATGAATTTAAGGACTATGACTGGGTGGAGTGAGATAGGCTGTAAAACCTTGCCACAAAAAATATTCTGTAGCCTCATCTAAAGTATTGTTTCTCCTTAATGAGCTCCCAATCCAAAATTTACTAACTTGTCAAAGACAAGTATACCCAATGATTCCAGTCACAGATGAGGCAAGTGCTGTTTTTATTCTGAAGCAGAGAAACAAATCCCATGTAGTAGGAGCTAAAATAGGATAACCACTGCATCAGAATTTCCTGACGCTACATGCGAGAGAGAGAGAGAAAAAGAGAAAAGTAACTGCATGTAACGATCAAGTACATTATTGGTTTCTTTCTCAGTCAGTGCTCTATGTCTTTCCTATTAAAAGCATCAGTGTCTATGTGAATAGTCATTGTATGAGCCTGAACATTTATACAGCCTGAAAACACTTCTATAGCGTGACTGTCACAGCAGCTGCATGATTTTTTTCATTACCTGAAGAAGGTCTTTTTGAGACAAATCCCATTTCTTAATTCCATTATCTCTGGATCCACTAAAAAGGTTATCTCCCATAATAGCAAGTGCTTCAATGCCATCATAATGAGGAGGTTCAAAATTGTGTGTAGGACTTACACTTCCAAGAGCCCCTTCAGTCACATCAAACATCTAAAATAAATAATACAATATGTTACGTGAAATTTTCTGCCATCTAACCTGCTTAAAAGTCATGCAGCAAATAACTTTAGGGAAAAAACTTGCTAAGTCTTATTACAGGCCACTGTATCACAATGTGTATTTGACAGAATTTATCTACCAGAACCACTCCTTTCTCCTCTTCCACCTCTTGCCTGAAGAGGGAATACTCCACTGACTTCAGAGAAGACTGCTCTGGGAAGAAGTACAACTACGTGAATATCATATACATAGTAGCTTCACAGGAAGGGCCCATATGTACCCTGTGTGATGGCCTAGAGAAACAAAGCTCATGAGTGAGTTTGGGAAACATAACTCACACTGGGAGAATTGCACAGCTAAGTAGCTTCAGAAAGAGACATTAATATATTTTTCTGGACAAGTTGGTTTGGTAAGGGTTACATACTATTACACACTGATACTTTTCATGGACTAGATACACCTCTCTCCTTGCCTGTGCTCCAAGAATGGGGTGTTGAAACAGACTATTTAAGGCTGTTTTAACAATTTAAGCCATAATCAATCCCATCAGGTCTTTGTTCCTAGAGCTTCAGTGTAAGCAATCCTGTTTCATTTTGCATTGTAGGGAGCCAGAACTCATCCAGTGAGACTGAGCTGAAAGAACAGATGAGCCATAATTTTTTAAACCACCAGCTCTGTTTCACAAGCAAATGTCAAACTTCATCCTCTATTATTTGCTCTTTATTGGCCTTTTAGAATGAATAAACTTGACAGTAGAAAAGGGAGAGCTTGGTAGTGTAAAATAATACCTTGTGAGCTAGAGGTATTTTAAAAGTTACCACATTGAATTAACATGCATCAGTTCCAACTGTAACAAAAAAATTCCATGATAAACCAGAAAAATCAGGTACCTAGAGATGACTAATAAAACTGACTCAGAAGACAAGACAGTAGTTTCCTGTGGCATGACAGTATCTGTCACCAGACCTAGTAACCCAACAGACCTAACCATGCAGAGCACCACAGATGGTTAAGGGGTTAAAATGGACATTAAAGATCATCTAGTCCCAACCCCTCTTCGGTAGCAGGGACATCTCCCACTACACCAGGCTGTTCAAGGCCTTATCCAGCCTGGCTTTGAACACTGCCAGCACTGGGGCATCCACAACCTCACTGGGCAATCTGTTCCAGTGTCTCACTATTCTCACAGTGAAAAATTTCATCTTAACATCATAACCTAAATTTCCCCTTTTTCAATCTGTACCCATTACTCCTTGTTCCATCACTACAGCTCCTGATGAAGAGTCCCTCTCTGGCTTCCCTGTAATCCCCCTTCTGATACTGGAAAATTATGAGGTCTCCACATAACCTTCTCTTCTCCAAGCTGAACAGAAGCATCAAGAATTCATAAACAGCTGCACTGACTATGCACATACAGATCATTCATACTATCCAAAGTGGCTTGACAATTCTGGAGGCATTCACTTTGGAGAACACATGCCACTCTGAAGCACACAGACATGGCTGAAATATCCCTGGACATTCTAGTGGTGTAAGTCAAGAGGCAGGAGGATTTATGTATCCTGGCCATGGAACAGGAACACACAAGCAGGACAGATAAACTCTGTCTGTTGATAGCTTTGTCTTCCTAAAGCCCTCCTACCTCCTTGCTTGTCACATGAGTTCACAGGATGACAAATCTGCATTACATGATCACACTCTGTTGTTCCCACTGAGGTCCTTCACTCATTACTGTGCCAGGATGGCAACTCATAACTAACCCAATATTCTGAACTGTGCAGAGAATTCTCAGAGTGTCTGCCTCTGTCTACCCATTGCCTAAGAATCCCCTGGCCTCTAAGCACTGCTGATAGGATTCAAATCCCCAGCCCAAACTGTCAAACTATGCACCAACCTCTCAGGCAGTTTTTTGCATCCGGCACAGTGCACAGCCAAGTATCCAAGAATTGCAGAATAATATGAAAAAAAGCAAGCCCAGCTCAGTGAGAAAGCTCACACAGGTTCTGGATTCTGCTCCACCCCCAGCTGTGTTCATACACTTTTTCCAGTGTGTAAGAGGAACAAAGGGACCCCCTCATAACAAGCTAGGGTTTCTTGCTCATTCTCTCTTTGGCCTCATGCATCACACATTCTTTGCAGTGCGAGGGTTGGCTTTACGGATGATCTACAATTTCCCAAGTCTGATGATTTGGGTCTAGCCCTGAGAAACAGGAGCTTATGGGTTCAAATAGCCACTGGCTGAGGTGAGCAAAAAAAAAAAAAAAAAAAAAAAAA
>WEKY01052767.1:357-13283 GCA_013390045.1 Picathartes gymnocephalus | reverse complement strand
AAAAAAAAAAAAAAAAAAAAGAAAAACCAATAACCTACTCCTCCTAAAAACCAAATTCTGTATCCTTGAGTGAATTAATCAGAATGCCAAGAAGCAGAAAAGTATATTGACCACCTTGGCTGAGAAGTGCTGACCTTGCTGTCTTCCCTGCTTTAGAACATGGGTAACACTTCAAAAAGAGCCTGGGCTAAACCCTGGACTCTCTTATGTGAGGAGCACGCAGGGTATCTCCGCTGAAACAATTAGGTCTGCACTCCAAAACAGAGACACTGACTTAAGATACTTTTAAGAGCTAAATGCTACCTAAAAGTACGTGTTATGAATATTTCTCCAAGACTTCATATACCTGACATCCAATTTAATGGGGATTAAGAAAAAACTTAACTAGAGACAACCATACATCCATCTTCCTTGCTGAAACAAACAAAAAAAGCACTGCAGTGGTAACTGTTTATTACGACTGAACATTATTCATGACCCGTGACTGGTGAAATGATTTCCATCTTGGTTATCACTTTTTGAATGTGGAGATGTAAGCCACTTCTGCTAAAGCCTACATCCCATGCTGATTTGCCAAGTTAAAATAAGCAAATACTAGTGGTTTACCTTTATATAATGATCCTTTGAACCAGTGACAATAAGATCTTGTCCATTGGAAATCTCATCGACAGTGAGGCACATAACAGGACCCTGGTGACCAGTTAGCTTTCCTGTAGACTGAAATCTTTAAGGATAAGAGAAGAAATGAGAATTTGTTAATTTTTCATACATCCAGTAGTCCATAGCACAGTTTCTGACAGAATGGATCTTTTTATTTTCCCTGCATCTTCAGTACTCATCCTCTGGTTTACCTATACTCTATTGTTCATATCCATGGATAAATATTAAATCTATGTTAAATAAAACAAAATCCCTCTATTTATGCAAAACAAGAATTAAAATATTTTAAAGGAAAGATTAATCAGTTCCCTCATAAGTATTTTCTGCATTTTGAATGCACTCTTTGGGAGCAGGTTCTGTTTGGAAAAGTGTAATTATAGTGCAGCTATTATAACCCCATATTATATTACATTACTTCCATTGGCTTCCATAATCTCATCAACAATTACTAGTCAGGATTCCCATCCTCACCTTACAAGAGTGTGTTTTGTAGTGCCTGTCAAACAAAACCTTGTGTTTTTCCAGTCATTTTTACTGAAATGATTCACCACAACCTTAACACACGAGAAAGTCATTATATCAGGAACCACTGCAGATAGATTAGCTGATCTGTAACTTGACCATATTTTGCCCAGGTTATGGACACTACTGTAAAGAAGAAACACTTCATTGACTGTTTCATATGCACAACTTTGCTGCCTATGCACATGTAACCACCTATAGAACATTATCTTTGGCTGGTGTTCAGTACCTTTTCAGGTCCCACATCCTCACTGAGTTCCCAGCAGCTGCATAGAGGAATGTGCCAGTTGGATTTAGTGCAATTTGATTGATCTGGTTCTCTCCAGCCGGGATAGCGACTGTTCTGTTAGTACTTCCTGAACACACGTCAGCAGGCATAGCTTGGCCTGAAGACCTGAGTACAGAGAAGGAGAAAAATGGGAAAAAAAAAGAAAAAACCCAAATTCTACAGTTTGTTCACCATACTTCATATACTCTCTAAAAACAAACCTTTTTCACTGAGCAAGAAAGGCTATAAGCCAATTATGAATACTGAACATCTGATAAAACTCTATATGCAAATTGTTTTGTGTGCCCATACATTACTGGTGCCCCATACTGACTCAGCCTGAACATGTAAAGAAAGCTTCCATTCCCAGCAGTGTACTTATATTACCATGTACTGCACTATTGAATTAAATATGATAAAATGTATCCAAAACTAAGACGCATTAGAATGCTTGGCATCTTAGGTTCAGCACACTCACGTCAATGTCCGAATGCACTTTGCAGAATCTCTGATGTCCCACACCTTGATATAGGAGGTTGAAACTGTGAAGACCAGGCTAGTGTAGTTGCAATATTTAATAGAAACTACATTATTTGGATGACCCCCTAAAGACATAATCTCTTGTCCAGTTACCAGATTCCAAACTTTACAGGTGCGATCTAAATAAAGACAAACAAATAGGGGAAAAATATTAGCAATAATAATAAAAAAAACCCAAACCAGAAAAATCTCATGTTTTTCCTAAACTCAGTTATTTAAAAAAAAAAAAAGTACACGCACTCATACATTTTCCTCCATTTCTGCAGACACCACAGAAAAACAGCTAAATTAAGTAGGTCTTTAAAAATACACATAGCCATCCATCTGTCATCATCAAAATTAAGCAAGGTTAATCATTAAATGTGTATTCAAGATCTGCATATTAGCTCCCAAAGCATTTTAAAAGGATAAAAATCTCAAGGGAACTGAAAATACAGACGATTTAGAGGCTGTGAAGTGTGGGTGATGATAGATGAAGAGAAGAACCCAATTTTTAATTCAAAAAATTATTATCAAAAACATAGTTCAGGATGACTTTTGAGGCTTAGTATGGCCAAGTTCTGACTGCCACAATGAAACTACAAAGGTGAGAAGTGATCCAAACTCTTCAGTGTATTGGGGACCTCTGAAAATCCCAGCAGAGAGTGCTTTAGTCACTGTTTTGATTCCATAGCAAAGGAATTCAAATACAGCAACCTTTTATGTGTTAAAATCCCAAATGCATATAAGTTTTCAAGAAATCTGCAACACTATTGGCAAAAACAGGAAACTCTCCTTGCTGCACCACGTCTGTATCACTCCAAATATATCAGACATACATTTATACTGAAATAAGTACTGGAAGGTTGAAGAGAAAGCTTCATCTATAGACTCTAGTTATGATAACATGAAGTTAAGTATACCAAGACCTGTCCACCACTTTAAAATACCAACTACCAAGATCAAAGATCTGAAAAAGCACATGAGAGCTTATTGGCATTTCTTATTTTGGCTTCAAGTATTATCTGATGGCAGTGAACAACAATCTGATGTCAGTTGCTTCAGTTGATTTCCAAAAGATTTAAACTTCTTTAATTTAACAACTGTCTACCCTCTTGAGTAAAAGGGTGCTTGGTAAACTCCCCTCCAAAAATATATACAGGAAAGATTCTCACATAAGTTTAAGAAGCAAGGATATGACTTCAAGAAAGTAAACATTTGCAACATCTGCAAACATTCATCTGTTAAAAAAAAACCAAAACCAACCCAAACCTTTAGAATACAAATCTAGATGTAAAATAAAATTTTAAAACATGCCCATTTTTTCCTCACACAGCCACTAAATTCAAAATCTCAACAGAAATCAACTAAATATTATTTTAAAAAATCTAAATTAATGTCCTTTTTTGCAATTGCATACACTTGCATGTTGAAATGTTGGCTTAAAAACTTGCACGATCACATGTTTGCCAACTCACTCAAAGTGTGTGATTTGGTATTTTAAACAGCCATCTAGTAGAATAGCCACAGAAACTACATCTGACTATTAGCAGTGGAAGACCTGCACCTGATGGAGTTATCTACTATGCTAACACGGGGATAAAAGGATGCCCTGGAATTTCAAGGTTTATTCATTATATGAACTAGCGGAGAGTCTGTCAATAGGTGTTAACCTCTTCCCAGCCAGTCTAGTTCATCTTAGATTTGATACTTTCAGAAAAAAAGAATCTGCCATTGTTTCAGCTGCACAACTAAGAATATAACAAGTCCTTTACCATAAGTGCTTTATTTGAAAAGGCCTAGAGAAAAAGCACAACATACAAAAATCATTTTTTGAGCAATATTAAAATGGGTGTTTGTGAAAAGTAACCACTGAGCTCTGGTGGCCTCTGGTGGTATCTTCAAGGCAAACTGAGCAATGACAATGGAAATTCACTGCAGACAGGAGGAAAATGTTTTCTTCAAAACACTGCTTCTGCCAGTTTGAGAAGTTCACAGAGTGACTGCACCATCCAGTAAGGAATTAGAGACTACTAAAATTCCAGGCCCTCCCTCAACAGCCATACAGTTCTTATAACAACAAAAGACAGGCATCCAGATGCACAGAGGAAGCAGAAGACATCCTCAGATGAAGAAGATAGCTCAAAGAACCAACTATGGCATGAAGGGTATTCAAACTGTGCAATAGAGCCAAAAATGTGCCAATTCCCCCTCTACCCTTACCCTGAAGTTATTACTTTTCATTGCATATCATGTGTGTTCATGCTACCATGACTGCTTCCATCATATCACTCACCAAATGTTAATATTACTGCTTTTTGTGGTTTTCCACTACAAATAAGCAGCCAAATACTACACACTGGAATTAAAATCCTGTAGACAACTATTGTAAATCCTTCTTCAGCTGATGTTGAGAAATGGACCCTCACAATTTTCCACTGTGTTTACAACACTAAGCACAAATTGAGAATTTCACAACACCTCAAGTTGCCAAAGCAGCCTCTGTAGGCAGCAGAGGTGCACAGAGCTTGCCCAACCTTTAGATCCAGTGAAGAGAAGATCATCAGTTGCATCAACACAAAGCACAGCCTTGGTGTGTCCCTCAGCTGTATAGATACACTGAAGTGGGGATGATCGGATGCATTTTGAAGCAGGAAATGGGTTAATTATCCCCCTAAAGGAAAAAAAAAAGAATGTGAGTTGGGCATAGTAATAGACACAGAAAAAATTAATTTACTTGCATGTAGGGGAAAAAAAAGTTAACCTAGTATTCTCAGATGTGATGGCAGAACAGCTGAATGCCTTTCATAAACTATGTAAGGATTCTTACTGTTTAGCCTCAACTCACGTCAGCTCTGGACTGTCAGTTAAAGGAAATCACATACAAAAACAAACAAATGAAAAGACAACAAGGTGCTAAATGCTGGGTACATGGCAAAGTCTGCATAATGCTAATAAACCAGGACACAAAGTTTCTGTATGCCCAAGATCAGCTGTAAGACATCTTAGTCTAAACAGCACAATCTGAAAAATGGAGCAAATGTAATGTACACTGCCAGTTCCAAACTCAGCATGCATTTCACATCTGCATTCTACGGGCGGACACAGAGAAGTGCTGTTAACTTCTGTGCCTGAAGAAGATTCCCGCTGCACCCTGTACCCAACAACACACTCACACTCAAATGGCCCAAAGGGAGGATGATTGGAATGCTGACACCCCAGAGGAACCTTCCTGGGCACTTCCAGCTAATTCTGTGGTGATGCCAAAAGACTAACTCACCCGAAAAAAACGCCTCACAGTTCATTGCCAAAAAAAAATTACTAGCAGTCTAAAATCCCATGCATACAACTGCACACACACAGACTCCTTTAATTTCTGTGAAGAGTAGAAAAGCCTCAAGGTAATGCCCAAAACATGCAGAACAGCTGTGACCTGGCCAGCTTGCAGTTAAGACTCACTGTCATGCTCTTTTGGGAATCACACACATAACTGTGAGGAAAAGGAACTAAACCATAGCCCTATCTCATCAAAACAAAACAAAAGTATCAGATGCTTTAGGAAAATGTAAAAAATTTGTAANGAAAGTGTAAAAAATTTGTAATAATGCCCAGAAGTTTGCTATAGAAAGGAAAAAGTCCTTTATGATACAAGCTAACTTTGTGACAACTGATTCGTTTATCTAGTACATTAAAATTATGATTTTAAACATTTTTACAGCTCAGGACATCTTCACTCATATAATTCAATACTTCTCAGCAATCCTTCACTAGTATTAATAGAGCCCTAAATTGTGTAACATTATCTTCCTCATTTTGGAAAGGCATTTACCTTTCATCTACATTGTTTTATGTTTTCAAGAAAACAGGAACAATTTGCTTTTTAATTAATTTAGGTCTCTATGCTTTCCTTTTCCAGCATCACACTAAACTAACATGCTTTTCTCTGTAGTATTCCCTAGTGGATCATGCTACCACTGAGTGGTTCCTCCTGCTGTTCTCACGCACTCACTTCCATGACAAGCCATGTAAAATACATGTCCTGGAGCTATTTATCTACCTATGTGCAATGTTCTAAAATCTACTGACAAAAAGATGCTACAACTGCAACAATGACCAGACAAAGCCACCATCACATTATTAGCAGTTCTTTGACTGCCCTTCTCTAGATAAGCTGATTTTTCACTGAGTACCAAAGTCCTAACCCACAGAGACACGAGTGAAGACATTTCTTTCATCTCTTAAGCCACTGTGCATTCTGTCAGAAAGAGATAATAAAAACTACTGATTTTTATTTACACTAGGATTTCATTTTTCATGATCGAAGCATACAATGGAAAAAGAAAAACAAAGAGAAGCAGATAAAAACATAAGAAAATATCTGCTCCTCTTTTTTTTTGGAAGAAAACAAAGAGAGAAACAATGTGTCTAAGGAAATCTTTACACTATTCTTCATTAATAATTAAAATGCCTGACATGCTTAACAATGATCAAAAAAACACCCTAAAAAAGGAGAGGGGGAGACATGCTTGACCAAAATCTCAGATATTTAATATTCTGGCAAAAGCAAGAGAAACAATGCACACGTATCAAGAAAAATCATGCAGCAAAATGAAATGTCTTAAGAATTGGAATAATTTTAGTGAGAGATGCCAAGAATACAGAAAAGAGAAAGAGAGAGTACCTTTGTACCTCCGACAGAGAGGAATCACTTTCATCAGACCTACAATCAACAGTGGTGGAATTGTGAGGAGAAAGAATATAGGTATCAGCAAAGGAACACCTCCATAGGAGAAGAACAAACAACAGCATGGCCAACTCAGAAAAGCAATGCAAATCCATATACAGTATGCAGCATTGCTCAAGGTATATCTCAAACCCATGATGATACGGGGGGTAGGGGTGAAAGAATAATTATCTTAAAATATCACTCATAGCAGTAAGTTACAGTAGACTGTTTCAGTTCCAGAAGATGAGTAACAGCAGCTGAGCCATTTCTTATTTCCCCAACGTTTTCTTAAAGAAGTAAAGGCAAAAAATTAAAAGGAGAAGATGGATGCACAAGTTAACCTCCACAAGATAGTGCTGTGCTTGTTGAAAATATCAAAAGAAAAAACAACAGTCTGAAGATCAATGCCTGCTAAGTGTAGAAGAGACATGCAAAATGTTAGTCATAGAGATACAAATGTTAAATGTGATAGCCCACTCAAATAAATACAGCAATTTGCAAGCCATCCTAAGTTCAAAATCCTTCACCTCTCATTTTGAAAATTGTTTAAAAATAAAAAACAAGAAAACGTACAAGACAATATTTCCTCAAGACATGATGATTTTCAGTACGTCATAAGATGTCCTTCATTTTCAACTCAAACAGATTCAGCAGTTTCTATTTGACTTCAAAGTCAGTTATAGAAAATGAAAAGGGTTCGGTGGGAGTTAGCAACAAGAAAGGTAAGATAAGATAAAGAAGTCACAAGCACAGTTACTGAAAGCCTTGCAATCCACTGCTTGGTATGTGGTGGCTGTAGGCCTCTGAAGAAAAACCATTTTATTAAAAAAAATGGTGTAAACAGACAACAGCAATTTCTTATCTTGCTAGAGTTAAAAATAAAGGTTTATTTTAAACGAGTTGCAGCTCATAAGTGCTGCATGGCATTTGTATCAGTACTGAAACCCACGACAGAGATTCTAGTCAAGTGAAGTCCACTCCCATTTGGAGTAAGGCTCCTAAACAGATGCCTAATGTGAGAAAAATCTGTTCTACTACTTCTAAACAAGATATTCATATCATCTACTCCTACAGATCACCTCCTAAAGTCAGTCTGTTCAATAATTTGGATAATCTCTAAACAACTGTGTTCTAGCCATTTTAATGTCCTATTCTCTGAGGTGCTATTGTGATAGCACTCTGAGCAACGCTGGAGCAACTGAGTAAATGTCAAAAGCACTATTTCCTAAATTATCACCTAAAATCTATTTTTGAGTGTAAACACACATACAAATACACAAACATCTAAGAATTCTACCATTCTTTTCTATTTTGGGTTTAAAACTACAAATACCAGACATAACCTAGAAAACAGGAAACAAGGTTCAGCAGGAAATTTCTTTTGTCCAATTTATACAGTGGTTCCATGGTAACTTAAAATATTTCCTTTGAAAACTACACAAAAACATGAGAAGTATCTCCTCCTGTCTTGCAGAAGGGCAAAATTTCTACCAGATACTACACTGAAAACTTGAGCACACATTGTATTTCCCTGGTTGGAGGCTGAGGTTTCCCTTTGTGACTTACTTATCCTGCTGAACTGATGTGTTTCCCTGAGAAACTGTAAGACGACTAAAAACATTCATTTCATTACGGGGTCGGCTTGGTGGGGAAGTAGGAGGTGACAGACTAGTCTCTGGGGCTCCAGAATCTGAGCTACAAAAAAAAAAGAACATCTTCTTTAACAGGTTACGAATGGTTAGGAAAGTTAAATGCAATAGGCCTCAAACGTTAGATGCTCTTTTCTTAAGCCAATAATTAAGATTGTAATACAAGCTGCAGATATTTCCCAGAGAAGGCAAAAAGCTTAAGGCTGCAGAGCGCAAGGTGGCACAACATTCAAAGTTTAAGTGCTAAAAGTGAAAGCTACAGGCAGAAAACATACACATGTAAAATGAAGAAATTCTTATAAAATTGAAGGCTCCAAGAGATACTGATGACTTTGATTTAAAAAAAAAAAAAAAAAGTAACTTGCAAATGCTGCAGAGGACATTTTCTCAGGACACTGCTCCTGAGTTATTCCGTAGAGAAAAAACCCCAACCAACCACACATAAGCTGAGCAATGAATATCAGCACTGACAATAATAAAAACTGTCCTGGAAGAAAATCAATAGAAAAATACAGACTCATTTTTCAAGAAAATTCAAACTTCAAATTGTGTCAGAGAAAATAAATTTAAAAGAATCTTACAGTTTTTGTTCTTTTGTCTTTGTCTTTTCCATTGTTTTCTCATAGACTTTTCTCTTTGCTAGAGGTGAAGGCTCAGGTATCTTCTTCTCTGGAAGAGATGGCTGTCTCGAACTAAAACAAGAGCAATCATTATCTCACTCTAAGGCCCTTCACAGAACTTGTTCTTCTTACATTACCTGTCCTTCTCTCAGTGTGATTTCAAATTTTAGAATGTACTTAATCTATTACTGTCTCTCTTGAATTTAAGGATTATAAACTTGTTCTCACACTTGAATATAAAAATATACCAAGTTATTAATGTTCACAGTTGATCAACATATAATCAGATACTGAATATGTAAAGGAGATTTACTAATTCAATAATAAAAGAGACTCACTAAAAGAAATACAGTGGAGTATGCATCCCAAATTAAAATAATGGAAATTCTTAAATTTCAGATTCCACATTTGCATCTACAATAGACCATTTACAGACATGAAGAACAGAGAAATCACAATTCTTATACACAAATGAAACTTTGCAGTAACATATTCATGTTAATTAGGAAGTGAGAAAGGTACTTCCCATTGACAACCTGACTATTATAACATGGCTTCTCTTTATCCCCTACTTCCCTTCTCCATTGCTTTCCATCCCTCATTTGTCTCTCCAGTTCTTGCTCTGAAACAATTCTAATTCACAGTCACTGTGGTCTTTCTCCCAGTCTTTTATTCCCATTTAAATTAGCAAAAATATCAAGAGGACAATATTAAAGCTGACACCCAAAAGTTACCATTTCACTACAGTCAGACATAAGAAAAAAGAAAGGAATCTGAGTGTCTCTATTCTTCAGAACTTCCATTTCTCACTAGTTGAGCAATCACAAAAACAGTATTTGTTTTTTTCCTACTTCTGCGTATTTAGAAGGCTTTTTTCCTATGAATATGAAATACTCATTAGAAGCAAGAAAGCAGATTCTAAAAGTGTTTTTGCTCCACACAATTCCATTAAGCAGATAGAGTTCATCTGGCAGGCCACCTGCCTGACATGGTTGCCACCATCAGTATCAGAGCTCTACAGGTTCTGAATATGCATAGCTACAACTTCTCTACGTGTTTCCCTTGAGAGGAAGTCTGTGCTATATAAAATCCACCTGGAGACTGGGATGCAGAATAACATGATTTAACATGGACAGCACAACCACAAACAGCTACCTGACTCGAGTGGATGAGCCAGTCTCAAGGGATCACAAACCCTAATTGGAATGTGCGGGACCTGTAGCACCTAGTGCCAAGAACTGCATG
Source organism: Picathartes gymnocephalus (assembly GCA_013390045.1). Classification (NCBI taxonomy): domain Eukaryota; kingdom Metazoa; phylum Chordata; class Aves; order Passeriformes; family Picathartidae; genus Picathartes; species Picathartes gymnocephalus. The sequence continues at coordinate 3,074 of WEKY01052767.1, read as the reverse complement.
TCAACCCTAGAGCTCCCCAGGGGTCTCCAAGATTCAGGAAAAGGAGGACAAGTGATCACCTGCCTGGTTTTGCACAGAAGCCTAGAAGTGAAGTTATAAAACGGGAGAAAGTGGGTCCAAACACCTCTAGGCCAGAGCACCCATTTCTATGTAGGCTTTCTTTGCATACTGTGCAGAAGACACAAAAAAAGTTGGAACAGGACACACTCCCTTCCCTCTCTTTATGCTGGACGAGTATGCATTTAGGAATGTAAAAAAACCAGAGGTCACAAGGCAAATCCTATGGATCAGGCTGACATGTCTTCCAGCAAGGATGACAAACAGGTTATAGTGTCTACTGCCAGGGTTGCTTATGTGTCTACTGAGCAGCTACTCAATTAAATAAACCAAACCAGAAACTGGAACTCAAGTTCCTCAGCCTCACACTGGCATCCTGCTTACTCAGACACAGAGCCAGCTTTGGCTTGTTCACTCTCTACCTGCCCTTGAGTCTTCCATCTTTTACTCCATAGTGGAACATCCTCAGAAGAGGGTGTAAATAGCATCATCATTTTCTGAATTCTTTTTAAAAGCCTGGGAGTGCAGGTATTATAAAAATGCAGTTGTCTTGCTGGAATGAAGTTCCTAAGCACAGGTGTAAAAACCAAGTGCATGATGTCAATGACTTGACAGAAAAGGGGCAGGACACATACCTACTTCCAGGTCTCCAGAGCCCTTTTACATTTGCCAGGACATCAGACATCTGAACAGAGCTGACACAAGTCCTACAGAAGACAACTATACTCTGAAACAGCTGCTGTAGATGAGTTGAGCATATCAAAGGACATCAGCACTAACCATCTTTGTGAACAGAATTCCAATCAAATTAACTGTTGGCCACATGCATTTAGGTGCCTCCTGAAGTAACAGAACCACACAATGGTCTGGATTGAAAGGGACTTAAAGATCATCCAGTTCCAACCCCCTTTCCTTAGGAAGGAACACATTCCACTAGACCAGGTTGCTCTAAGCCTGAACCAACCTGGCCTTGAATACCTGCATGAATGAACAGCTCCTCTAGGTAACATATTCCAGTGTTTGATTCTCCCAGTAAAGAATTTCTTCCAGTATCTCATGTACATGTACAGTCTTTCAGTTTGAAGCTATTACCCTTTATTCTATCAACACATGCCCTTGTATAGAGTCTCTCTCCAAGGACCATGGAATCACCACAGACCTGAGAAAACTGAGCAAGTTCCAGAGTGGAGCAGTTTGTAGATATGCAGACACCTAAATTTGCACCTAAACATTATAATTGATTTCTGTCACTTTGAGAATCCATATTTTGGATTACTGTTACAGTTCTGCATCCCCAAATGTCGCATAAGTAAGTGCCACAAGGGAGAAAACATTTATTGCAGGTAAGATCACAATCTGCTCCTGAATAATGTATTTTAATACCAGAGATATGCTGGCACCACAAGCCCATAAGGGAAGGCCAGATGGCTCTTAAAGACAAGCTTTCTTCATCTACGACCAAATAAACCAGCAAGAGTTCTAGTTTTGAAAAAACATCTACACTGGAGTGAAAAAGTCACTGCAGACTGATTGTGAGAATTTTTGATCACTTACCAACTAAACATGATCCATAACAATTCAATATGTGAGGCCTACTGCTGACTGAACTGATTTATTGACAGTAACTCTCAAATGCTTGCAGAACACAGGTTTGGGAAAATCTCGTCTTGCCTTATTGCTGGCTCACTTTCATAAATGGATACATTCTAGAAGATGGAGTGAGGCAAAAGTTGGTATTACCTGAGTCTTGGATGTCAGCTCATAACACTTGATGTTTTAGATCTTGAAGCTTCAAAAGTCTCTACTCATCTCACGCTAACTGCTGATTCAAGTGGGTTTTCTCCACCTATGCTCACCCTCAGGAGCATTTTTTCCAAGCAGATTCTATTTGCACTGAAGCCATCAGCAGGGGTTAATAATTGCTATCAGCAGTGTTTTACTGTTCATGATTGCCACCTCAAGCACATGCCAGAAATACACAGTAAAAAATCAAATTGCAAATGTACATTAGGTAGAGACTGCTGTAAAATATTACGCAAATAGGACAGATGAATATTAAAAGATGCTTAACTCCAGAACCTGTAACGTGAAGATAGCTATGGGACACAGATTTCCACATCACTGAATGTGGGAAGCACATTCAATTTACACATGAGCTTGTGCAACGTAGGAGCTAGTACCTAAAAAGCCAAAAAAAGGGTCACTAGCAATGAATGGCTAATAACCAGCAGTGGTATTGGTAAATACAGAAAGAACAACAAGAGCAAGTGAAGAGAAAAAAAGAGTGCATGTGAGAGACATCCGCTGGTCCCAAAGTAAAAAGACAAAAATATTTTTAGTTCTGTTTAGAATCAAGAGATACTTTCAATTAGTAAAAGTGTTCTGCAGGTAAGTGCAAACCTGCAAACTGAAAGGATTTTTGAGGATTCATAATATCTAACATTTTTCTTTCAACTTTTTACTTGCATACTCTATTGTTGCAGAGACTTCTTCATTTTAAGCATGGTCCTTACCAGACAATTCACAGATTTTTCCTAATAATTAGGACCATATACAAGTACCATGTTATATAAAGTTTCTGGGTTGTGTTTTGTTGGTTTTTTTTTGTTTGTTTGTTTTTTTAATCTGCCTGCTGTTCTAAGCAGATTCTCACTACCTCC
>WEKY01052766.1:0-20766 GCA_013390045.1 Picathartes gymnocephalus | reverse complement strand
TAGAGTTTAGGGTGATGGACAAGAGAGAGAGACTGAGGGTAGTGCAAAACTGGGAGGGGAAACTTGTCAATAACTCGAGACTAAACCAAACCGTTTGAACAATAGGGGGAAACAGAAACAACCATTACATAAAACAAAGCTTTTGACATCAAACTATTGAAACCTCCTGCAACAATCAATCACGGCCCATCACCCAAGATGAGTCCCTTCATCCTACACATGAATGTCTCATACTTTGGATTGGAGTTTTCACAGCTGGAGTCATTAGACATGGGAGGACGATGGCACAATAAGAGGGACTTACCCACCTCACAGGCTTTTTGCCTCTCACCAGCCTTATCTGGGCGCCCAGTTTGCAGCTCCAGGTGTGCACACCCTCCTGCGCCTGGGAGGCCACTCTCAGGAGCATCCGCAGCAAAGCATCCAGCCCACAGAGCCATTAGCCCCAATAGTCCAGCCTCTTACAGCACCTGGTGGTTACAGGAAATGGCCAGATATTTGACTCATTAATCACCAGCAGTCACTGTCACAGCCTCTTAATACCAATTTTTTTTTTTTTCCCATACATGATGTAATTTGCATAAGGTGATAGACTGCAGTTTGGGGTTTTAAATTAGTAAAAGGAAGAGATTACTCAAATTAAAGCTCATTTTAGGATTCTGTCATCTCAGTTTATGAGGACCTGTAGTTGTTTAGACCCAGGGAACTAAAAATGTGAAGGAAAATTGTGACTCTCAAAGTTTTAATGGGAATACAGTATGAAGAACAAGATTTGGAGTTGGAGCATACTTGAAAATGTCAGGACCCAATAAACCCTGGGAGTGTCTGCAAATCACTTCTCTTTTGGCACCCACTTATCTGTGTGACATCTAGAGTTTATTATAAAAGATTATTTCCTCATACAAGACAGAGCCAATCTATTTTTTCTCCATACTTATCCTTCCTTGGATTACAGCACGTTTTGGGAACCCTTAAGAACAGGATATTATCAACCAAATTGGCTTGGAGGGAGCAGTCGGGGCAGTGTGGCTGTGGTCAGGTTGAACTCTGCACTGCCTCTTTTGTAGAGTGTTTTTATTAATATTGTTGCTGGTATTGTTCGTGTTCTTATCTCATTGCTGTTTCCAGTGAATTGTTCTTATCTCAACCCATGTTTTTTGTCTTTTCTTCCTCCAATTCTCCTTTTCCATTGCTGCACTGGGGAGGGGGAAAAGGTGGGAGAGAGAGCGAGTAGTGTGTGGTTTTTTGTTTCAGCTGGAACACTAAATTGTGGAGTACCTTTCCTAAACCATGACGACAACGCAGTCCATGAAGGAGACTCGGGGCAGAACAACCCTTACATGCTTTATACTTAAGAAATATCTCCATTTTTCCCAATCCAAACATTAAAAATTCTACAGAAAGATGTCATATCCTCTTCCTCCAAATGTTATGTTTGGTTAAAAACTTATCAGAAATTTATCAGGAAAAAAAAGATAATTCTATCCATTCTTTTTTTTTTGAGAACTCTAAAAGTAACATCAGGACAGAATATTCTAAACTTGAAATGGAGAATCAAGTTAGAGTATTCCTGTTTCAGGCACAGAAGACTAAAAAATTAAGAATAATAAGGAAATAATTCAAAATTTTCTTCAAACTGCTTCTTACCATTGTATAATTAGACATATATTTACTAATTGCTGATTATTCCCAAATTTACTGATGCTTAAATTACAATCTGATATGTCAGTATGTTTGTCACATTAAAATCCCCTCTGCTCAATTAACATCTATTCTAGAAACTTTTCAGGCAAGTGCCACAAGTCTAAAGAAGCAGCAATTAACTGCAAATGCTTTCAGACAAATAAAAGAAAAGCATTGAAGATATTTGTCTACCAGCTGACATGAACTTCGGAAGGAATGCTCACCCACATGCTTCACTGCCTCTGAACACATGTAAATTATTCTGTTACAACTACCAGTTAAGTACATTTGTGCACAGAGAAGTCTCTAAGAATAAATGTCTTCTGGCATTTTAAAGAGATAATGTCAGGATTCCTGTCCAACAGAGGAAAACAATCCTGTTTGTTTATCTAACTGAGAGCAATATTGTGGAAAATAGATGAGAGAGGAAGATACAACTTTGCTTGAGACATCCCACTACTATATCCACTTCTTTCCAGAGGGCAAGTCTTACCCCAGAACAAGAGCTAGGCACCTAATGGCATTAGCACCTTCATTCAATACTTGCACTTTGAAAAGAATATATGAATGGCCAAACTGGGATAAACCAATCTCCTATGATAGCCTTTCTCTAACTGAGGTCACAGATGAGTGTTTGTGGAAAAGTACATGAAACAATATATTTAAGTATCCAGGAACGAGACATGAGGGTGTATGGGAGAGACAAGAAAGTAAACACACACTGTCACCATCTCTTTTGTCGTTTGATAAACTGAAGGCAAGTGGAGGTTTTTCTTCTCTGGTAAGAACAATGGTTATGGTAAACATCCTTTTTTCAACCTGCTCAGACAACTGATAATCTGAAATAAAAACCTTTCTGTGGGGATGCTACTTTGAAGACTGGAAACAGTGAAAATGCTAACTTTAATAAATAACTTCACAATATAATGTCTTTAATAGAAAGTCTCTTTCCCCAGTTGAACTATTTTCCTCAGTCTTTAGCAGACATTAGTGGTACCAAATAAGTCTAGGAACAATATGCAATGTTATGAAGCCCAGGGTTTAGTAGTCAAAATTAATTAATTTTGGCCTATCCTGGTTGTTTCCTTGCTTTTGAGTCTCTAAATCATACCTTGAACATTAGTTTAGCCAAAATACGTAAAAGATTAATATGTATATACAAGGCACACTGTTCATTGCACTCCTAAAGTTCATCAGTTTACTGCCAAAAATTTTATTTTAATATGCAGCTTACAGCTCTTGGGACCTAGGTTTTGAATTAAGTACTGGTTTTATAGCTGCGCCCTTTTAAAAGGTACACTCATATTCCTCATATTCCCTTCCTCACAATTTCTTTCATTTTTCTCTTGCATCAAGCAAAATTTGTCTTCTATAAGGAGTTTGGCTAGCACAACTTCCTTAGTTTCTGCAGCATTGCATAGCATGACAAGGCCTCATTTACACAGATGAAGTTAAATTTCCCTTCCTTATTTGCTTTGGAAGCCAGTGGGAGCTATGTCCATACACCCAATGACATTATTTGGTTATTAGACATTAAAGCAAAGAGCTGTGAGCAAGCAACACACTGTCTATGAAATTACGAAGCTTCTTAGAGGATTCACAGCAGACACTTTCAGGAATTGAGACACAATGGAGAGATTATTCTTCAGAGACCACCGATTTACAGCTGGAGCATCAAGGGAGCAGATGAAAACTCTTCCGTTCATCTCAACCTCTGCCCAGGCAGGATTTCTCATGTTTTCTTCGAATGCCTGTGTAGTTCATCTGCACCCTTTTGCTGGTCACTCCAAACCAATGCACAGCAGAAGGAGGCAGTTTTGAGGCAGTGCTGATCAGCGAGAGCCTGGAGCAGATGTTTGGTGGCTGTGAGCTGATGCCAGTGCACAAAGCTATCTGGGAGTATTTACTAAATACTTTTCACAGCTTCCTGAGGTATCATGCTGAGGTAGGTTCCTCAGACAGGGGAGGACAGAAGAATCATAGAATATCCTGAGTCGGGAGGATCCCACAAGGATCATCGAGTCCAACTCCTGGCTCTGCACATATAATGACAGCAGGATAGAATATATACTTTGTTTCTAGAGGAAGCAAAGAATCAGTCTCATATAATGCAAATACACCAAATTCACTACAAATCTGCTGACCCAAATCACCCTTTTAATGGTGAATTAGTTAGCATGTTTTGTAACTTTATTCCTAATCTTATTAATTAATTTTCTAGTGTCTACCTGTTATTATTATAAATTCTACATATTAACAAAATCCTCTCATAGTGTGAACTGTCTTGTGCTTTCTTTTGTAATGCTCTCTTACTTAAATTATTGTCAGATGATTTTTGACTTACCTTCTGGTCTTTTTCCACAGCCTGAAATCTTTAGGTTATCGAGGCACACTTGGAAGCTCTGGAAGCTGCAATTGCTTTTGCTTGTGTCATGATGCTGTTTAAGTCCTGTCTCTTGAGACTGCTTTTATTGCCTGACAGGTCATCATGGTCATGAAAACACGTTGTATAATGACTCAACAAGTAGCTTATATTTGCTCTGACTGGAGTGAAATAGGCAGAATGCCAAAGTATGTTGAGCCTAATCATTTTGCTTCATAAAATATAGAAGGGCACAAAGGATTCCGCCAAAAGCAACTAATTTCTTCTCCTAAGGGGTCCTCCTTGGATTTCTTACAGAGGCTGTGGACAGACTTTGATTGAACTCGGTGGGTCAGGGGTCAGTAAATGGTAATGTAGTAGAGGGACGAGCACTTAACTTTCCCCGATGCATCTTGAAAGAAGCATGTTTCAAGAGAAAAAAGACACAAGTAAAACACATAGTCTTTAATTTCTTGTTTCTCAAAGGCTTGTGACCAGAGGAAATACAGTTAGGTAAACATGAAGTGAGGAAATAACAGGAGAAAAAAAGGTAATTAGAAAGGTCCATTGAAATAAGGCTTTATGGACATTTGCTGGGTGCACTTTTAGCACGATATCAATAAAATAATAACGTAGAGAGAGCTGTCCCCCATTTGCAAGAAATATAGAAACAGTGCTCTAAAGAGACTTGTGTGTATAATGAGAGATAATCTGTGACAGTACACAACATGTTGAACGGAAAGGCTGGTAATAAATCCCAATGCCATTATTTGTTTTTTCAGCATTTGTCTGCACATTTATGAATATTATTAAAATGGGGTATCAAATTTTATTTGTTTCCCTACAACTCAGCTGAAGTACTAATGAAATTCATGTCCACTTCTTTTCCCAGATGTTCCTACAAACGGCATGAGGAGGAGATGTGGATATGTCTGATGTGCTTTACACTGAAGTGCAGTGGGCTCCAGTGTTCTGACTGGGCCTCCTGTGCCTCTGGGAAGACATGGACCATAACAGTAGGAAAGCTCAGCAGATGTCCAGAAATAGAGTTTCTTCTGTCTGATGATGTGACCTGCTGGTCATGGCACTGCTGATAGACCCATGACTCTTTACACCTCTCTTTTCAGGGCAGGATTTGTGTATGAGGTTCTGCATGCAGCTACTTCTCTCTCTTGATTTTATTATTTTGAGGTTAAAACTCACATCTGTCATTTCCACGTTGAGTAGGAACTACTGAGAACTCCTAGTCTGTGTCATACATCAAGAGGGAGAGGCTTCCACTCCAGGGAAATCTGGAAGGCAGGACCGTCTACCGCATCATGGGGTAAGTTCTCTAAGTTCTCAGTGAAATTGGCATTTTTACATTATATACACTGTCAGGATCTCTGAGACATTGATTATTTTGTAAAGTATGGTCTTTTTATCTCTGTATATTTGTCTGGATGTAGTAGTTGTGTGATATAGCATAACATTGGCTTTACTGCAGTGAACATAGACTTACAAAAGGCATTAATGATTTTATGACTACCTTTCCATGTTAAAAAGTTTCTAGGCATCTACCCGATTATTTAAAAGGGATGCTTTTCTGAACTGTCATGTGACAGCTGATCCAAAAAACTTTAAAAAGAAGTAGAAGTCAGGTAATGAAAAGGTACTGTGATTTCAAAAAGCACATCTGTCAAATCAGGAACAGCCAAGACCCACATCCATCTGTCCCGTCCAGTGAGAAATTCTGACTTTCTTTGGCTTGAGTTCGCTGAATTTACTGCATCTGGCATTGGGAATTCAATGCCTCACCTACAAAAATAATTTTCTGATGTGGATTTCTCCCACACTGGACATAAGAAGTCAAGTTAAATACCAAATTCAGAAGGAAAAAACCCAAACAACTTAAACTGGAAAGCATCCTACTGCATATTGGATTCATGTGCTGTCAGCAACATTATGTGTCATTGCATCAGAAACAGAGAAAACAGAAACAGAGTTTTTAAAAATCAGCCTGTGGAATTTTCCTTTTTCTGACTCAATTGCAGACTTCAGTCACAGAGAGCTGATCACCCTGGTACCAGGTTTCAGCAGAATGATGAGTACGTGGACTTTCCTTCAGTGCTGGAAACCTAAAATGGGCTTTCAGCAAAGCACAATATTGTTCTTGCTTGACTGTGCAGGGAGCCACTGATAGAAAAAAAAAGCTTCAGTCCTCTGAAAATCACTCCTATTTGTTATACCAGACAGGTCTGTCCAAGAGTACTAGAAGTCATGATACAACTATAGGAAAAATCCAACAGTTCCTGGAGGCATAAATCAAGTGCCTGGATGTATAGATATCATGGTAACTCTAATTTTGAAGTTTGGGCAATTCCTTGTCTCCACTGCCTTCAATGTAAGAAGAACGGCACAAGAAAGAAGAAAATTCCTGAGGCATCCAGCTGTCTATAGGAAGGATTCAAGAGCCTGTTCTCAAAGGGGTGGAAGAATCTCTTAGTGTTGGGATGATATCTGCTTGAATCCCACTTGGTAGATCTTAAAAAACTTTAAAATATGCTTACCTAACCTATATGTTTTTCTGGAATCATTATGCTGGTCTGGTTGACCTGCTATTTTCTATCCCTAACTTCTACAGACAAGATTATGTTCAGCTCAGTTACAAAGTCCTGTCTTTGGTTTGTTTGTTTGTTTGTTTTTGGTGGTTTTGTTTTGTTTGTTTTCAACTTGATTTGAAAATGGGATTAAATTTTACTTTTAAGGGATAGATTCCACTTAACCTCAAAAAAGATACTTTTTTTTCCCAAACAGTGATAATTAATAACACATTTCTTCAGGCAGAAAACACGCATAGAAAATCTTTATGATGAAACATTTAGGTTATTAGCACAGTAAAACAGGGGAATATGACTGAAATATTGTCAGCCCTTACACAATGCCATTGAATGCATCCTACTACTGTATCTGTCTTTGTATTTATTCATACCCCCAGGCTTATAAGACATAATTCTTTAGCCATATATGTTTAATATATACACCTTTTGTAAATATTTTAAATATTAGAAACTCTTTAATAAGATAGGATACCTCACTGCACACCCCAATAACTCTTTTTGTCATACTCTTTCACCAGTGCACAATTTTATAGGTGAAGGTTGTGGAAATTTTGAACAACCTCTCAAGAATATCTTTTTATCACTGACAAAGCAAAGGATTTCAGCTTCACCCTAGAATGACACGTAAACACTATTATTTACAGAAACAACAAAGAGAAGTTGCAGAAAAACCTCTCTGATGCCAATCAATTATATGGCAGGTAGTTTAATAACAGAATAATAATCTGGAATGGGTAAGTTTATTAGCAGGCATAAAAATGTTGATTCCATACTAAGGCTGCTGTTAATGTATGTAAAGCATAACAAAATGAGCCTTTCTGAAAAGGTAACAACAGCTTCTTCAGCATGCATGGAGAAAGTACTGTAGTTACCTCTATCAGCAAATGCTGCCATTTCAAAATGAATTCATTGTTCTACTACGTCTAGTAAATAATTATTGCATTTGGCACTCCCAAAATTTGTCTCTCTGTCTCTGCATGGAAAGCTTTTCCTCTCAATGATGAAAGTTTAAATACTTTTAAATAACAGAGGTGACAAGGAATCAAACCTATGCTTATCTCTTCTAATGCAGAGATGCAGTGCTATACATCCCAGCAGTACCACTGAAATTTAAACAAAAATATTGTGGGACAACGAGATCAAGAGAGATACCTACCAGACAATGGAAAAAAAAAAGGCTTTAGCAAAGAAATTTTTGGTACAGCAGGAATCCCCATTTGACTGCATGTTTTTCGGTTGTCTTTATTTTCTTCCTCATCATCACCCACTGAACCTCCAGAGTGTTGTCTGCTGATTCTGCCATCACTTTTGACCTCATCTTAGTCAGTTAAAATATTTTTGCCTTTCCAGTACTAGAGATGTTAGTTCAGGACATTGCTCATATCCCCAAGTCCCACAGAAATCCCTCACTAATAGATGTGAATTTACAGAGCTACCATCTTCATCGAGAGTCAGAGACTGATCAGAGCCAGACAGAGGGGCTGAACATCTGGGTATCAGTCTCACCAATGTGCAAAGCAGATCTTCCTAATATAAAAATTCAGGCCACCATACACCTTGCTGCTTAGTGAGAGGTGTAACTCTTCAGTCATTATTGAGATCTGTGCATGCAATATGTTAATTGCACAATTAGAAATTGCTTTTGAAAGTTAATCGCATATAGCATAGAGAAGTGCTGTGTTTTAGCAGACATTGCAGTCAGACAAACAGCTGATTTTGCAAGTACCAGTTTGGAAGTACAGTGTTGGCAGTTGCAAAAATCTTGTTTTGACTTCTAAAATGAGAGACTTGCTGTGGATGTCATTAAGAGAGAAGAAATACAGTAAAACAAGATATCATTTTTATAACGTCACTTCTCTGACCATAGCCTAACATTAGAAATGAGATTTCAGAATAAAGAACATCCAAAATATTACATGAAGTGAAACATCTACAAATGATTACAAGGAAAAATTTACTTTATTAGAAAGATATGTGCTTTGATCGGTGTTAATGAGCTGTACATGAAAGGTATGGATTTCAAAGAAATGATGGAAACTACAATGTTGGAGGAATGTAATAATGTGTCAGGCTTTTTGCCACACACTCCTAGCTTAGTAGAAAATTAATGACTTATATAGCTGGAAACTGTTATTTTAAGATTATTATTTTTGAAGCACTGTTAATTATTCCTAATAAAATTACTTTACTGTGGACACAAGCATACAAACTGCTTCATTCACTTTGTGTTTATATTGCTCCCTAAGCTCTCAAACCTGCAATCCAGCTACAGTACAGCCCTCCCAGAGTGCCAGGTTAAATGAGTCTTCCCATAAATATGTACCAATCAATTAATCAGTTTTCCTAATAATCACTTGCTTTTACTATGACCACAACATTTGAAAACAAGTAGTGGATTAAATTTGCCTCTCTGAGGGCATGAGAGTGATGGCTCATATTGCTGAGAAAGCATCTGCCACAGGGGAAAAAAAAAAAAAGTGGATGAGTGGATGCTGATACTGGTCTGTCTTTCCTTATGTGCTTTCCAGTAAATGCAATTTTTAAATATATCTGCAGCTCCATGACAGGAAATACTGCACACAAAAATATTTCTGGATCTTAGAAACCCTACCTTTTCTGTTCATGTATCATACACATCAACTAATATTTACATCATTTTTATTCAAAACCCTTGACAGGGCTGGTTTCTGTGAGAAGCTGCTGGAAGTTCCCTCCACTTCTGAGGGAGTCAATCCCTGGCAGGTCCAAAGATGGATGTGCTGCTGGACAAGGCTGGGCCAATTAGAAATGGTGATAATGCCCTTGTGATAACAGATTTNGGGTCAGTGGAGAAGGAGGCGCAGGAGGTGCTGCAGGTGCCGGAGCTGGGATTCCCCTGCAGCCCGTGGTGCAGCCCGTGGTGAAGCAGCTGTGCCCCCGCAGCCCATGGAGATCCAAAGGGATGCAGAGATCCATCTGCAGCCTCTGGAGACCCATGATGAGCCATGCTGGAGCAGGAGGATGCCTGAGAAGAGGCTGTAAACCTGTGGAAGGCCTATGCCAGAGCAGGGTCCTGGCAGGGACCTGAGGACCCATGGAGAGAAGAGCCCACAGTGGAGCGGGTTTCCTTGTAGGACTTGAGACCCCACGGGGGACCCATTCTGGAGCGGGCTGTCCTTGAAGGACTGCACCCCGTAGAAGAGTGACTCACACTGCAACAGTTTGCAGAGAGCTGTGGCCTGTGGGATGAACCCACGTTGGAGAAGTTAATGGAGAACGGTCTCCCACGGGAGGAACCCCGTGTTGGAGCAGGAGGAGGACTCCTCTCCCTGAGCAGTGGCAGAAACAATGTGTGACAAATTGACCATAACCCTCTCTCCCTGCACCACTGGGGAAGGAGGTAGAGCTGGGAAGGAGGGAGGGGTGGGGAAAGCGTTTTCAAGCTCTTGTTTTACTTCTCATTATCCTGCTCTGATTTTGTTAGTAATAAATTCAACTAATATTTAATAATTCAAGCCTGTTTTGCCTATGACACTATTTGGTGAATGATCTCTCTCTTGGTCCTTAACTCATGAACCCTTTGTTGTGTTTTCTGTCCTCTGTCCGGCTACAGAGAGACGTGATAGAAACTTTGGTGGGTGCCTGGCATCCAGACAGGGTCAATCCAGCACTGTACATGAAGTTACTGACCTCAAGATGTGCCTCTGCAGCTTTATAGAGCAGAAGTAGCAACATTACCAGGGGACGATGCCCTAATTATTCCAGAGTTCAGCACCACCACTGTGAGCAAAATAAAAGCCTGTGGTGAATTCACTGCAAAAATGTTTCTAAACGCCGGGCAAGGTTTATGGCAAAAAAGGTTTTTTAACGCCGAAATGCAAAGCTTAAGGAAACAGCGGTTGTCTCTGAAGATAGAGGCTGACAAATGAATTGGTCAAACATATCGTTATCTTCCACTTGGCTTTAAGGTGAGTTCTTCATGCCTTTAGGGTAATACATTTTTTAAATTTTAGTTCTACATGAAAGCTGATCGAATTTAACAGCCCTTCCAGTGAAAGGCAAAATCCTGTTGTCCCCCTTCCTTTACTCACTTTTTCTTCCTCTCCTGTTTTCAGCACTAGCATTTTGACTACTTCCCGCCTACTGGCTGGGCTGCACAGCTGAGCCTGAGTCAGCTCACCAAAGATATCAGCAGAAGTGAATCACTTCCATATAAAGCTGACAAGGGAAGTAAAAGTCTTTGCTATATCACCACAAGATATTTGCTTTAATTCTTCACACTTTCATTTATTTTCATATAAATAAATATATGTATGTATATATAACATTAAAATAATTCCTCTATCATATTTACTTGTCATTGGTCAGTCAGCTTAATCATCACAGAAAAGCCTGTTGCAACACAAAAGGGTCTCTCTGTGTTATTCTTGTCTTCTGCCTTCTGGAGATCTCCAAAGGTATCAGATAATGTAGCTGAATATCAGTGTCCCAGCTATTAATTATGTATTCTAAAAGGCCCTTAATTCATCCTGTCATTTTTAGTGAAACAAAGCTGTTTATCTGCCCCACTAGCCTGGTTTAGTTGGAAGTGGGCATTTTATAACACAGTTTTTGAATAATGGATGGTGATAACAAATACCAACAGACATGCAATAGAGGAACAGCCTTTTGTATGGGTTAACACAGAAGTATGAATTCCTGCTGATTGGGCTAACTGCTTGTGTGCTTATTCACACAAGATTTTCACTGTGGACATCAAAGAGCACTGAAAATTCAGGCTCAGACGGTCAACCTTTTTAATTCTGTAATGCACAGTATCATTCATTCATCAGCTGTCACTTTTAATTGCTGGGTGTTGATCACTCAGACACGTAGTGAACCATATGAAAGAAAACCTGCCAACAAAATCCATGAGGAATGTTATTTTGGTAGAAGATTTTGTTTAAGTGTTGCTGTTATCTGTTAAGTAAAACAAGAAATCTTCAGACATAAAGGACAAGGAAAACCTACAGTTACATACAATGGCTGATTACTGTTACTGTAAGGAAAGGCCTTTTAAAAACTATGATTTTATCTATTTTTTTTTCCTCATAAATCCTTGTGTATCAGAGTGGGAAGAAAAATGAGCAAAATCACAGTGCTAAAGCAAGAAGAAGAAATTTAAAATACCACAGACCAGTTTTGCAAGAGCATTCCAAAATGTAACCACGGATATTCACGGCTACTTCAGGAAAACATTGTTTACCTCTCTGAGGGGAACCAAGGAAAGAGCACCTTGATTCTTCATTTTTTCAGGCTTTGCAGTGAGAGATGCTTCACCACTTACTCTCCATTCCCTGCACATAAAAGGAGTACCAGAAATGCTCAGAGTAGAGAGCTAGAACTTCTAGGACGGCAGGACATGGACTGGACCATGGTGCTTCCATGAAGAAGAATCTCTAACTACTGGGTAAATTGTAGAACTGCAAAATTTAAAAATCACATCTTATCCACAACTATTTTACCTTCTTTTTGCTGAAAAAAAAAAAAGGAGCTGTCTCAAAGTTATCACCAACAGGTAAGAACTAAGTTAGAAAGTGATAATTTTATAAATGGCACCTTTTTCCCCTCTAGCTGACAAGATTGTTGAAAAGTAGTACTTTCAGGTAGGATGTAAGTAGGCTGTAAATCATTGTTTCAGCTCAATTCATTGTTGAAGGAGCAAATCTGCACAGCAAAATAGTTGAAACCACTGGTTAAAAGTCCTGTACTTTAGTAAAGATGATTGGATTTTGTTATTTTCAAAGGGACACGTTATAGAGACAGAGATTCCTCTCGTCTCCTCTTATCTCTGTTAAATAATGTGAGCAGGTATCAGTAACATGGCCTCTATCTCCTCTCTCATGAAAATACCACTACTAAGGCTGTAGCAGAATGGGAAAAAAATCTCAGAACCTGAGGAAAATAAGAGACAAAATAGCACTGAAGACTTGCATTGGGATAAAATGTCTGAATGCCCTAAAATCACCTATTCACAGGAAGAAGTGCAAATTGATTTTTGAATAATTTTAACAAATTCTAATGCCAAAATAATGTGGAAAATCACGAGTTGGTCATTCTGCGTATGAAAAAATTCCTCTGTCATCCCTCTGCTCCTAGATGAATGCTAATGGAAGCTGGTTGATTTTAATTGCATGTCACTTTGCTGCTCATTGTTTAGGCAATTAATCTAAGGTAGTCATCTAGATTTCCTCTGCGGGCAGCAAAGAGGGAGCAGAACCCTTACTGTACAATGTATCTCATCCTAAAATTTATATCTGTAATGGGTCAGAGGAATAACAGAGGCAAACAATAATTACTTTCAGATGGTCACACCTTGGAAAGAGATACCCAAAAAGTTTTCTTACCTGGATGACTAAATACGAGTTTCAAGCTTATGCTTAGTAGTATCTTTTACAGTTTTTCCAGCTTAGGTGTTTCAACATTCCTCAGAATCCTTGAGGCCCAAAATGCAATAGGACAATAAATCTGGGCATTTTACGTTTCATACAGGATGGATAGTAACAGCAGAAAAGAGGAACTTAGTACATAAAATAGGTAGAAGGTTCTGAAAGCTATCACCTCTGCTCCCTTTAACCCTCAGGCTAATCACTGGAGACTGATTTTCCCCACTAAGACTTAGCCATAAACCATTTTAAATGTGAATAGTAAATAGAATATAATTGTCCCTTGCTTTCCGGCATTCCAACTGGTTTTAATGTTTCCCAATGGCTCAACATGAGGATATTTGCATTTTCTATTTTATTTGTTTTTAAATAAAACCGATTTGTTAAGTATAAACTTTAGAAAAAGACAGATTTAAGATAGTCTTTGCCCATTTTGAATTAGCTACATACAGATTTTCATAGTCTTTTTGCTTTATATTTTTCACAGCCCAACATTATATTAGTTGCAGTTGGAGCTTCATTTTTGCAAATGAAAACTTTGCTGTGGCAAGATAAGCACGAAGAAAATGAGGAATATCTTTCCTCTCAAAAGTCTGGTTTAAGTGACTTCCTTTGAATCATACGGTGATCTTGTGACAGATGATGATACAAAATGCATTTTCTAAGCTGGCATTACATTGCCCTAACTGTAGGAATACAGCCCACTGAGAAACAGATTGCTGCTTCAATGTTGGTATAAAACTGAAATTATAAACTTCCATGATGAATTTCTGAGTGGCTCAGAACAAAAGATTTCAACTACATCAGAAAGAAAATGTACTCCCTGAATTTATTATCCAAGTGTTCCATAAAGGTAACAATCTTAAAAGAAATATGTTTTGTCACATAAACAATTTTTGTGCAAAGCACAAATAATTTTAACTACCCAATAATTTTGACTAGTTTGGTCTTTTAATTGCTTCTAATCCCATATTTTTAAATTTTATATCTTGAAAAAGTAAGATGAAGGTGTTAGTCATAATATGACTAAGTTGACATCCACAACTATTTTCTGGGTATCTTGTTCACTATCTGAACATAAAAATGCAGGTTAGGATCATATAATTAATGACTTCATTATAAGGCCTATAGAAAGCAACACTGAGTTAATAGCAGTCAGATTTATTTATAGTATTTCCCAATTTTAAGTCATGCTTTTTCAACATTAATATCTAATTTTTTTGTCCCTGTGAAAAAGTAAAATAAGTAACCACTTAAATCTTCTGTTCTACTTAAATGTAGTCATTAACACCCTGAAGATAAGACCCTGTTTCCTCTTTTATTTGATATAGAACTGATGATTAATAAGGAATTATTAGTAATATGGTAATGTGTATAATTCTGTAACACAAAGAAATTATAGGCTTTTATAATTACACTTCAATGTTGTACAAATCATCACAATAACAAACTTTTGTTGAGCATTATAAACTCGATAAGCTCACTGACATACGGTGAAGGCTTAAAAATGTGTTAGAAATAATGTAAGGCAATTGTGCTGTCTCTGACATATTAATATATCATTACAAATATTCCCCCCCTAGTTCTCATTTGATTAGATAATGAGCATTGTGGTAGACAGCAAGAAACTTCAGTTAGCTAAGCATGTTGAGAACAATTGACTGACTTGAACTTAGGGGCTAACACAGTCAGTGCTGTACTTCTACAAACTACAAAGGAAGTATTGCATGGAAGAGTAAATTGCCTCTGATGCCAGCAACATATATATAAAATAACAGCTCAAGCCAAAATTTAAGCTTAAATTTGAACTCAAAATCATTACTTGGGCAATACTTCTACTGATCTGAATCTGAAGTTTTCACAAGTAATTTGGTTCCTGTTAAGTTAAATAGGTCAGCTCCAGTTTTATCTGCAGGATTCCATGGATCATACACAGTAAGGGATAATGTGAATAATCTGGACCTCTCATATCCAGTCTTATTTATGGTAACTACATATTTAAAAAATGTAGAGATACAAAAAGAGATAATTGGGCCACAAGGAGATGTGGCTAAAGCTAGTTTATTGCATAAATTAATAATTAGCAATAAAGGAATACTTACAGGAAGAATATGGGAACATGAATGTTGCTACTCTGTCAGATGACTCAAGACATCAATAATTTTGGCTATTTGCGAAGATCAGCATGTTTATTCCCATTTGTAACTTCTGGCAAATTAGGTTCTTTGAAAAACATTCTCAAACGAAATCTGACAGAACTCCTGTAGCCTCCTGACCTACAAGAAATGTTTTAGGAGCCTTGTTACCTGCATTTCTGTAATTTCTGAATGTATCTCGCTATTTTCAGGGGAAGACAAGCAAAGTGTTTTCTTTGCTACTTTGGATATGGGGCTGTTTCAGCTGTGTATTTCCTCCTCATATGGTTTCTAAAACTTAGAATTAAGATTTTGGTTTCAACTTCAGAACATTACAGCTTCCAAAAGAAAGGGATGATGGCTAGCAACTGGCTTTAGCGTGGCTTAAGCGTGTTCAAAAGGCTTTATTGAGTAAGCTCAGGGACCTAGACTTCTTGCTACTTGAAAGCTCCCCAGGGCTTAATTCTCCTAGCCTTTCATTGTCACCTTACTTCTGTTATAAATCCCAGCACTTCTTTGTAATTAATTGTGCAAATGAATAATATCAATGTAGAGATAGTGGTCTGGGGCCAAAAGCAAGGGCTGTATTTCATGCACTCTTCAGAAGTGGCTATCCACCACCGCAAGAACAAAGAAAATGAGGTCAACGAAAATCCCTCATTTCCACTTCAAATGAGAGCTAGCTATAAAGAACAACTTTAGCCAGCAGTTTCATTCCTAGTTTTAAAATTCATCAAAGAGAGTTCTGTTAAAATACTGTGCAGTGATATTAGCAGCATTAATAGGAAATAATTATGAAGAGAAATAATACCTTTTTGTAAACGGGTGCTGATATAAAGTACCGATGCGCTGATGTAAAAGCGTAGCCCTCTTGGTATTCAGTGCTTTATTAAAAGAATTTTTATTAACTAATTCAAGAAAGAAATATGGTTAATGTCTCCTTCCAAGTTCCATCCCTATCTTTCATTACAGTAGTATCTGGTAATAGAAAGGGCTTCTGGCAATACTTATCTGCATATAATGCATACAATTTTTAAGATATAAAAAGGTCTGTATGGAGGATGGTTACTTGATACCACGAATATCATAACATTTGCTGCCTCAATTTAAAACTGAACCTAATAGTTCCTCTACTTCTTTTGATCTTATAGTCATGAACTTATATGGGACAAGTTCTCAGCAGAGGAAGTTGTCATAGCTCCATCAATGACAATTTTTAACTCATCTGCCAGTATGACCCTGTACTTTAATCCATCATTACGGTCTCAGATATTTGCCTCTCAGAGTTCTTTTTATCTTAAAAAGAAGACCTTTGTCTTCTTTTTACAATTAAATGTAAAATAAAGAATTTCATTTAGTTGACATAATTTATGTAACTAACCCCTGCAAACTTGTCTAGTTCCTGGTTACTCTTATGATTCCTTGATGAGTATGTTGTCAGCACACATACCATGATAACATGCTTGTAGTACCAATGCCTATTTTCCTATTACTATTTACTTTTCAGCCTATGGGGTTTTTTCCCAGCCCCAATCAGGATCAAAGCTCTCTCAGCCTAGGTAAAAAATCCGATCTAAAGCACATAAAGGGTGGGATGTTGCTCACATGAATTACAAATTGCAGCATTATCCATCTGCATTCTGGTGACAAATAACTCCAGAAAACAAGTCTTGGCATAGACTGAAATTTCCTATGTTAAATAGAAAATTTGGGAGCTAAACCA
Source organism: Picathartes gymnocephalus (assembly GCA_013390045.1). NCBI lineage: Eukaryota > Metazoa > Chordata > Aves > Passeriformes > Picathartidae > Picathartes > Picathartes gymnocephalus. The sequence goes on along the minus strand of WEKY01052766.1, from coordinate 3,859 downwards.
GGTTGAGGAAGCATTAGAGAACAGATGCTTTCTGATAGCTAGCTATGGCTCTGATTCAGGAGCATATTTAAACACAGATATGTTTAAGGGTTCTGCTGCACAGGGGTAAATGTAAAGCTGTGCTTAGAGCTAAACTGTGTGTCTATGAACAGGACCTCTCTGCAATTACATTTTTTAGGACTGCTCTAGGGACTGATTGTGGGGCATGTTCTGTTTTGATTATCTGACCATTATCTGATAGGATGGGAGGGTCCACCAGAGAGGAAATAAAAATCCTTTGATTTTGCTATACTTTGACTGTGTTAGAGGTAGACAATCTTGGATTCTGGCAGTAAACTAAGACAGAAATCACCCTAGATATAAGACTAGCAAGGAGATTTGTTTCTCTTTTCAAACTACCCTGTATCTGTGAAACAATTATGCCAACAGAACCAGCTTCCAAAAATTCAAAATTGAGCTGCAAACCGGTATGTCTGAAAACGGCACATTCTTATAATGTTTTACTTTCTTTAGGATTGGCCAAGAGCATTTAGCTTGGAATTACAATTATTGGTCAATATTAATGAAAATTTAAATGGTTTTAAATGGTGTAACCATTCTCTTGAACACAGCCTCACACACTTTTGTTAACCCTTTCAGACCTCTGGTCTGAGAGCCTGAGTGCACGTAAAGGTGAAAATCTGCTATTGCAGTAGTGTTCACTGAAATTCATCCAGGTTTCATGCATCTGAACAGCACCTACCAGTCACTTTTTTCTTTTTCTCATCAGTTCTTCTTATTGGCATGAAAAGAATCATATTTTAGAAGATTCAATTATCAGGTCGCCATGATATATTTCAGTATAATTATATTTCATTGTCAACTACAAATTATTTGAGGTGCTTTTCTCAAATAATGATAATCTAATAGCACCCAGAGATAGTGAAATAGTAGAATATACACAAAACCACAGAAATGTTAAAACCCAAAAGTCTTTGAAATTTTTTTTGCTATCTGCTAAAGTGGTGTTCTTACAAGTCCTCTGTCATTCAAAGCATATAGAAGTGAAAAAAAGTTCACAGAGAAGCATATGAGAGCATATATTTGAAGACATGGCACTTTTATGTGTGCCTGAAAATCCTAGGAATCCATCTAGCCTTTACCCCTAGTTATGACTTATCTGATAATCCAAATTTCATGTAACCTCTGTAAACAGCTCATCTCCACGCTTGAGTATTTCTATTATCATCAGCTCTAGCAACTGATTTAAAAGTCTAAATTCTTCTTTGGGACGGGAGAAGAACCTTTGTTTCCAACCTTTGAACACTGGGCTGGGGCAGCCTACAGACATTAAATCCCTTTCTAGGGCTCTTGACAAATTTAAGATGCCAGGTAGAAAAGAGTTAATTGTTACATCCAGAAAGATAACTGGAGCTCATCAAGTAGTCAGATTCAGATTCTTCCTGGACAAGAAAGAAAAAGGGACTAGTGAGTAGTGAAGGGGAGAAGCTGCCTCCATCTCAGGAAATGCAGCTGTCATGTAAACTCTGAGTGTGTAGTGCCATCTGCTTAATGTTTGAAGTTGCTTTTTGAATCACAGAATGCAAAAATCTTAATTTGAGAATTTTGAGAACTTGTCTAAAGAAGGAGGAGCAGCCCTTATTCTTGTACTCCGTGCTGTACGTGGCACCACTTCATTTTTAAGTTCCAAGGAATGGAGAGAAAATAAGATGTACAGATTCTGTATAAAATATGGAGACTTAGAAGAACAATGTAGTAAAGATGAAAAATGACCCGGGGGGAAAAGAAATAGTGGCAATTCCCTGTGCTCAGCAGTGATTTCCAAAGCTGCATAGAAAACCTCCAGAAAGAATGAGGCTGCCCAAGCCTGATGTCTGAGATGAGCAGAGGTTGAAGTCTGTGAGTGAAAGGCAGTGTTGTGGGCACTTCTTAATGCAGGAGCTGTATTTGAATACAGACTGCCTTTGCCTTCTTGTCAAAAGTTATTTCCCACCAGCTTTCAACCCCCAGACTGGAATGCTGCTAACTGCAAGCCTTTTTCTGGAAGCTGTGTAAGGATTTTCCCTCTGTGGGAAGGACTAATGCATCATTTCTTGTTAGTGCAGTCGGCTTTGGGGCGGATTTAAAATTCACCAGCTACTCTAAACTAGCTTTGTGTGTGCAGTCAGTACTCTTTAAAGCCCTACCCCAGCTGCCTCTGTGCCAACTTTCTGGAGTGAAAAAGCTTGAAGAAGTGATTGTTCTTGTCAAATGCTGAAGAATTCAATATCTTTTATGGCCACATTAGGGAGAATGATAAATCATCTCTGAAAAATAATAAAAAAAGTAGAATAAAGATGTTTACTGCTGTATATTAAAGCATAGTAACATTTTAATTTTCTGTTGGAACCCAATTTAGAAAAACACAATCTCCTCATTTTTCTTCTAACATGTGAGAAAATCCCAGTAAATTTATTACCTTTATTTGAAAGTAAATTTGAGAAAGATTCCAAATGCTGTATTAAATCTTTATTGATAAAAATTGTATGGTATTGTCTCTGAAATTCACTGGGAAGCATTACTAATCCCTGCATTCAAGACATGGCATGTGACAGCCATGAAATTTAAAGCTGGGCAGTAATTTTTGAAGGGATAATCCTCTGTCTTGTGCCCTAACAAAGAATTGAGCTGATGTGGAGGGGATGGTTATAATAGAGTTATATGGATATAGCATCCAAAGGCAAGAATAGGAACTGCCAGTAGCTAAAGTGTGACATTAACATGTTTCTTTATTGGAAATGGTAGCTTGGGGAGCCTTCCTGGAGAGTCATTAAGTATTCCTGCAGTGTGAAAGTTCTTCTTTTTCCTAGAAGAATGATAGAAGTAGGTATGTACTGAAAGTGTTTGGGGGTTTTTCCTATAAACAAGTCATAAACATGCATACCAAAAGCAGAACTTCTTCAAAAGCCATTTTTCTTTTTAAGGCCAGTTGTGTGAAATGTAAGTCATTTTAGCAAACTGCTGCTGAATGGTGGACTTAGTTTTATCTTAAACTTAATGTAGTGCTAGAGCTCTAGGCTGTGTTCTATGATGTCACATCCACCTTACTGAAGGTCTTTATAACGTCCTCTTTCTCTAATATGCATTTATTTATAATATTCTCAGGGTTTTAAGGATTAGCTCTAGCATGCTTACCTCATTTAGGGCAGAAGTATCAAGACTGCTGAGAACTGTGGGTGCCTCTAGCCTGTGATTAGTGACTGAACTCGGAAGTTACTCTAATTTGCCTTGATGTCCTGTAGTCCCAAACATCCCCTGCAGAATGAGGATTAAAAATGGGAATAGCAACCCCTCAGCCTCTCCCTTCCTCTTCCCTTCCTAAAACACACACAAGTACTGTGGCATACGATCTTTACACTCATACCTCAGTGCAATACACCTCAGGATTTCTGAGTTTGGAAATGTTTACAACAGTCCTTCATATTGTTGGTATCAGACTAACCACATTCTTTACCCTCTTGTGGCAAACCTTTCCCAAATGTAGGAATTAAATGTTTTTTTCAGCACATATACACACCCATATCCCCTTAAATTAGCTGGTGTAGATGCTCACTGAATTTCGTTGTTACAGTAGTAAAGTTCTTTACATTCACCTGAAAGAGAATAAACATTTCATTTTTAGGGACAGAGGTCTTGAAGTTAGTCTTCTTCTGTTGTAGGCAGTGACACTACAACAACAAACAAAATGAATAAGCTCCAGCTGAAAGCCAGAAATTTTTCCTGATCCTTCTATTTGCAAATAGAAAGGCTGGCACAGAAACTCCATGCTCTGGTATTTGGGAAGTATCTAATTACCAGCATATATACATACATATATATA
>WEKY01052762.1:0-12500 GCA_013390045.1 Picathartes gymnocephalus | reverse complement strand
CAACGGGAATTGTGTTTTAAATATGCAAACGGTATATATTAGGAATTAATAACAGTATCAGACATACTTCCCTGCTTGGTAAGGAATTTTGTAAAGGTTAGTATGACAAGCTTCTGACGTTTTAATATGTATTTCATCAGTTTTAGAAGAACATCTTGTACACATTCACAGATGTATGCATTAAAAAAGAAAAAAGGAATGAACCCATCTGGATCAACTTCTGCATTTGATATCTACAGGATGTGCTAAAAGCATTTGATTTTTACTTAGGCAGGCAAAGTACGGATCAGCTATCTTTTAAATTCTGGACAAAACATAACTATTCTATTCACTACCTTATTAGCACCTTTATTCCTGTTCTGTTTTCCTAAGTATTCCTTGCAATTTATCTCAAATTAAAGCAGAACTGCTTTAATTAAATTAAAAAACAAACAAAAAAAAACCCAAAAAAAGAAACTAACCAACCCAGCAAATAAACAAAAAACCCCCCCAAAAAAAACCCACCCAAAAAAACAACTTACAAATAAGATACAAAAACCAAGGGTTTGTTTTTTGTTGAAAGAGATAAACGAAGCAAAGATCTTAATTTACAAAATGAAGTACGATAACTTGACTAGTCTCACTGTATATATAGATTGTATGTCATGAATATAGTATAGAAAATATACTAAACAAATATTTAACAGTCAGTTCCAACGCATGACTTCCTTACAGCTAGTATACAACATAAAGTGTACTATCCAAGGATTACTGGATTACTGTCTAGGTTTGTATCCCACATGCCACTACACAGTAATTGATAAAATAATAAACCCCAAGACATACTGCCTGATTCTCCTTGCAAAGTTAACCCTGCTGTAATGATTTAAAAAAGAAATTGAACCTAATCTCCTATGTCTCTTTGTTGTGTTTCTAGCAGACACCTGAGGTTTGAAAACACCACAGGGTGATGTGAGGTCATTCAGAATCTACTACGGTGTAGAACTTACTGAATTTGCAAACAACTGTTAGGACCCAGAGGCAAACAAGGTGCTTCAGTCTCCATCGGAATTTAACTATATTTGTTTTTATTTGTGTGGGAGCTATGTTGCAGGGGAACGTGGGGTCATTTAGAAATTACTTTTATCACTGAAAAACATTTGAACAGTGTCCTCTGAAAGAGGGAGAAAAACAATTCATCCCTTTTTAAGGCAATACAAGTAACTGTGTGCCTTGAGATTTAAGGTCCTTTCATGAGGTTGGTTTTTCACTTAGTATCCTTTTTCAAACATTTGTAAGTATTGAAGAAAACTTCTGAACTCCATTAAGCTTCAAATTTCAGATATTTTCTTCAGAACTGTAAGTGACTAAGCTCTTGATGCAAGTCTTCAGTGATTTTTAATCATGCTACATTGCCATAATAATCTTCCCAGATGCTGTAATACTATTATCACAATATTCTGTTCCCTTTGTTGCTCCCAAGAAATTGCATTTTGTGCACCATTATACCTAGCATATTACTTCATCGTTGTTGTTTTTCAATTGTCCATACTGGGACCAGCACTATTTAGTATCTTCATCTGTGACATACAGTGGGATTTGTTGAGTGCACCCTCAGCAAGTTTGCCAGTAACGCCAAGCTGAGTGGTGGCTGATTTGGTGGAGAGAAGGGATGCTATCTAGGGACACCTTGACACGTTTGAGGAAGTGGGCCCACATGAGACTTAGGAAGTTCAGTAAAACCAAGTGTGAGACCCTGCACCTGAGTCAGAGCAATCCCAAATACAAAACATATTAGAGGATAAAGGGTTTGAGAGCAGCCCTGCACAGAAGGACCTGGGGATAGTGGAGGAAGAAAAAGTGGACATGAGCTGGAAATATGCACGTGCCACCCAGAAAGCTAATTGTATCCTGGGCTGCACAAAAGAAGCATGCTCAGCAGGTCAGAGAAGTGATTTGCATCCCCACCTCGCTCTGTACTCTGCTCTCATGAGGTCCTGGAGTCTGCATTTGGCTCTGGGGTCTCCACTACAAGACAGACATGGACCTGTTAGAACAGGTCCAGAGTAGGGCCACAAAAACAGTCTGAGGGCTGGAACACCTCTCCTATGAAGAAAAGTTGAGAGAGTTGGGGTTGTTCAGCCTGGAGAAGAGAAGGCTCCAGGGAGACTTTCAGTATTTAGGAGGGTGTTTAAGAAAGATGGGGACTTTCTACCAAGGCCTGTAGTGACAGAAAAAGGAGCAACATTTCTAAACTTGAGGAGGGTAGGTTTACATCAGACATAAGGAAAAAATCTTTTACATGAGGATGGTGAGACACTGAAACAGATTGCCCAGAGAAGTTGTGGATGTCCATCCCTGAAGGTGTTTCAACAGGTTGGATGGGGCTTTCATCAATTTAATGAAGCATATCCCTGCTCAGGGCAGGGAGGGTGGAGTAGATAATTTCCAAATGTCCCTTCTATGATTCATTGCTATGCTTTTGTTTCCATGCTTAAGAAATTCTGACTACAGAACTCTTTTTTCTAAATAAGTTCAATTCCCTTAAGGGTGGTGTCCAGGTTGCTTTTATTGCACTTCAGTAGCTGGAGTGCAGCCACTGTATAAACAGAGAGGATAACAAGAAATAGCCATCAAAAATGCGCTACACATTAAGATACTAGTTCCTCTTGTATTGTAATTTTTTAGTATTGAGGACTGCATTTTTGCAAGGACAGTTCAAAGATTATTTTGTTGATTAATCTGTGGAAGGATTATTATCTTAAAGGACTAATCACGACACAGAATTTTCATTTTTTTCAACTAAATTTTCTTACAGATTAACAGTAAATCAAGACTAAAAATCAAGCAGTTCAGTTGTCCGCACAAAAATAAATTTCATAGGCTGTTCTGCCAGAAGCTTAAGAAAGCTTTCTAAGTTTTAGAAAACACTGCTGTAGAAGCACTTCTTTCTGGAAGTGTAAATTCAAGGAATAATACATTGGCTCTTGAAACTAACATTTCTCTCAACTCTAGAGTTTGCCTTTCAACCTTTGATTTTGAAAAACAAAGTTCAGGCGTGTTGGTTAGAGATGTAAAGGATCTTACAGTATTTTATATATGTTCTGAGGAAGCAACTATACAAGATATCTGTGAAGACCAAAAAGCTTTTATTTTTCTTTTCCATAAGCAGAAGATTTGAAGATTAGTGTATATACAGATAGAAACATATTTAAATGTGATTACTTGAAAAATTTTGCACTACTATGTTTTTGTACAATAGGAGCACTGCGCCAAGAACAAATTCCCATGTGAAGTAGTGAATACTTAAACATAAATTCTGAAGAAATATTTCAATATTCCATGACTTCTTATTAATAACTACGCTACTCAAATCCTAAAACATGTCATAGCTTAAGTGATTTTGGACTTGTGATCAAATCTTTCTGATCTATATAACTGGAATCTGTATTTTAGGAAAGTTTAGTATCATTTCTTGATGAACCAATCATGTTCAGAACTAGTCAATACTTTTTATTAATTACAATGAAGATAGACTAAAGAACATCATTAATACCTTCACAAATGTCAACAACTTGGGAAAACCCTAGCAGAGGATTAGGAAAAAAACTGTTCTATGACAAAAGGCTGAAAAATTGATGTCTTAGGTTATAGAAAAACAACTGCTCAGATGCTGGAGTTAAAAATTAGTACAGACAGTGAAGCACTGAACCAAGTTGCCTGGGGAGGTTTAGAGTCCCCATCTTTTTGGGCCTTTCCCAAATCATCCTTGGAGTTAGACACACATCTGTGAGAAGTATGTTAATTCCCTGCTAACTGTAAAGGGATGATGGAGACATGTCTTAGCAAGTACAACTATGACACCGTGTCCAAATGTCCTCATCAAAATGGCTGTCTCCTCTGAATAAGTGCTGGCAAAATACATCTCTACCTGAGGGTGACAACGCAATGTCACAAGAAGAAAGCAAGGAGATGAATGCAGCAGCAGCAAAAATAAAATATGGCTATGCTAAATTATTTCAAAGAACTTTCTGGTAAAGGTAGAAACAAATGAACTTACTCATTTCCATGGATTACCTTCTTTACTTGATGGATCTACAATTACAAAGACGACTTTTCCTGTACCCCAGCACTTTCAAAATAATACTCTCTGTGAGAGATGTTTTTAATATAAAAGAAGGATTCTAGTATCTTGCAGATCTGCCTGCTCATCTCAATGCATCGCTTTTTCTTTGCTCATAGACTGCAGAACATGAAGTTCCTCTGTCTGTGTCTGCCTCAAACATTCACTCCTCCACATGTTTTACAGTTTTACATGAAGATTTTTCTCTCACACCTTGCAACTGGCAAACTACAACTGCATACCGTGTCCTTAAAGAAATCAGCCTTTATAACATTTAACTGGAATAGCTGCCAGCAGACAGGTAACAGTTTGCTGGACACTTACAGAAGCCCTATGAAGACTGTAGGCTGTTGAAGAGCTTAGTGGTTTCAAAGGAAAAAGAAAGATAACAGGACAAGCAGCTGAGGGCTAAATTTCTACTTGGATGGAATGTGTAACTTCCAAATGTTTAGGGATGAAGCCAAATTCTCAAAGCCTGCAATAACTCATCTGATACAAGGTGAACTTGTCAACTTGTCGTCTGAATTTTTCAGAAGATAAGCCTGATCCTGCCTTGGGAAAATGTGTTTAGTATGATAGTTACTAAAATCCTGCTAAAATCTAGACAACAGCAACAAAACAAGTGTTACATTCAACTTTTAAACATTAGAATGTGTGCTGTTGCTGACAAGAAAACAACCAGATTGTATAACCAAGTACATGATTTCTTAATTAAATTGAGTTGAGCTGGTGTCAACAAGGAGAAAATATACTTGATACAATATTCTCAATTATGAATAGCACATTTTCTACAGTGGATGCATGTCACATCAACTTTAATGTAAGGGGCTACCGAATAAAGCAAAACAGCAGTGAGAACTCAGGACAACAAAATATAAATAATTACAACAAGGTTTAGATTTGTTTAAAAAAATAGCGCTCATTCTAAGCTTTGAATAAAAGATTCAATTTTTCGTTGGAAAACATATGAAGGCAAACAATTTCTTTTATAACCACCAGCAGTGTTACCGCAGCAATCCTTTTCTTCTTCCAAACAAGAGATTTAACAATTTGTTTCCCTGTATATCTTACATGCAATTCTATAGAAGGAAAAAAAAAAATTACTTCATTAGTTAATTTCTCATTTGTATACGAGAAAAACAAAAAAAAGTGTAAGAAGTTCAGTGATTACTTCTGAAAGCTGCAAGGAAAATTCCAGGATTCAGCCCCTCTAGGATTCCCAGTGAACAAACTCCACAGTTCAGATCTGTGTCCTCTACACATTGCTGCCGATATCCACCAAAAATCTTTAATGCTCTGCTAAAATCATTTAAGAAAAAGTGCTGTGGGACATCATGACAGAGAGATTGAGTCTCTTAGGCACTTAAGTCAATGTAATGACTGGCAGGGAAAATACTTTGCTTTTGGCTTTGTATTGAAGTGGTGGTAGATGTTGAGAGAGAGAGAAGCTGCCTAGGTCAATGTGCTTACTGTGAGCTTTGTAGCCAAGACTATGATTTGCAACAAGTCATGTAATTCTTTTAAGCTCTTTTGGTGCATTTTTATTCCACTCAGGGGTTGCAATATTAGTCTAGAATCATGAAAGGATAATCCTTTTGCTGGGTTGCAGCTGAAAGTATTTTGTATTGCTATGGCGACTTAGGCACCTAGTAACAATAGGGAGTTTTTTACTTTGGTATTCAATGGCACAAAGGGCAATAAATTACACCATGTCTTGAAGTCCCTCACAAGCTTATTTTTTATGAGACTTTAATTTTGATACTATTGACTCACTAGCTTTCCTAGTGCCTTCATATAGAAGTGTATAAAGATGATGAATTTACTAAAACTTAGATGAAGAAAGTTTTCCCAAGGGAATCTTTGGGACTGAAAAATTTCTAAGCCATATTTCTAGGTAAAATAATGCCTATATGCAAATCTCTGGCTTCAAACAAGAAAGGGAGGAAGGTCCTGTTGTCACATATCCTGCTAGGAAGCTGAGGGTGCGCTACCTCATTTCACTAAGGAGAGAGTGAAGCTACAATATCCTGGTGGAAGAAGACCAGAAATATGATTCTTACAGAAGCACTGCTCTTCAGTGGGGGTGTTTATGGATATGCTTTGTCAACTTGCCACTTTCAAATTTCACCCTTACACCCTGGGCCCTCCAAAAGCCATTTGAAGAAAAAATTGGAAGTAACAGCCTTTTATTTTTATTTAAAATATACCTTTGAAATATACTTATTTTCATATCTATCATTTTATCTATCACCAAGGATTTCAAGCCTACCATGGTGGACTTGAGAGTTGCATTGACTTGGCAATGGAAAGCAGAGGCAACAAACAACCCTAGCTGGCAGGCACTGCTGCAGATGCTGACAGGAGATAAAAGTGCACAGGAATAGTTAATTAGGCCACTAAAGTTTGTCTTTAGGTCATCGCTAAAGGAGATGGCATAAGATGGAATTAATGAACAATGGTCACAAAGTGCCTCTGGCACATCAAGCAAGGTAGGAGCAAGTATGAATGAGTTTGTGTAACTCAATTATTGCTTTTACAACCTCTAAACTAGACTTTCCTATATATAATATCTGTTGATAAAATTTTATCAGTCAGTGTAGAAGCAGCTAGTGTTCTTCATGCCCTCCCTTCAATTACACTAGAATAAAAGGGAGGTGAGTGCCTTGGGGCAGGGGTAACGAAAAATAATAATCACAAACCCCATAATTACCAATTGCAAAAACTGGTCTTGCAAGCACAACTTTTCTTTTTAATATATTAAAAAGATATAAACTCAGTTATTGCTGTTTCTAAGATCCATCCCTTCTGTGAGCATCTGAAATGACTTCACTAGTATCTGTGTCCTAGGCTGACTGTATGATGCTTTTATCCCCATTTCGTCTGTTTAGCCCAGAAATAAGTTTTGCACCTTTAAGACAGGATCTGAGAGCAAAGGGGGTAGAAGGAGAGAGAAACAGTGGAACATCTGAGGCAGTCGTTTTCAAAACATGGAGATAACACCTTCAGCATTCCTGCTCCTGGACTCGGGGTTGTCTGCACAGACAGTGGAGAGTTCTCCTCTGTTTTTTTCCCCTCTTTCGCTTTTGGGCTAGTTTCTATTTTTAATTAGCTGAGACCAAAGGTATTTTTTTGGACTGTTCTGCTGTTGTTCAATCTGGGGACACCAGGACCATCACCCGGAGCGGGGGGGCTCCCCCCAGGCGGCACTGCAGCCGGGGCGCCGGGCCCGAGCCTCGGAGAGAGAGACTGAGAGAAAAACCAGAGACACACCCACGGAAAAGACTTTTCTGAATTTACCATCTCTTCACAACGGCGAGAGGTTTTATTGTGTAGTACTGTTCATTCTTTATGCTTGTGGGTGTTTTGTTTCTTAAATAAATAGTTTTTTTCACTTTTCTCCAAGGAAATCTATTTCCTGAACCAGCTGGGGGGGAGGGGTAGCTTGGAACTGCTTTTCTGGAGGGACCCCCTTTAGAGGTTTCCTCCCAGATTTGTCTTAAACCAGGACAATCTGTAAAACAAAAATCAGAGCATCTTTCTCCTTCAGCCTGATTGCTAAAATTGCTAAGTTGCTTCTGGTCACTCTCTCAGTGGTTCTGTTTTAAAGGAAACACACTCTAGGATCACTGAATAATGAAGGTTAAGGGCTCTAGAATATCTCTAGGTGAACCCACTGCCTAAAGAAGGTACAGCTAGAAGGTCACAATAGATTGCTTGGGATTTTACCCAGTCAGGTTCGGAAAACCTTGGGGGATATGGACTACACAACCTGCTTGTCAACAGCCCCATCCACTGCCTAACTGTCCTCGTGAGGAACGAGGATATATATCCATGTATCTTTATATCCAGTCTGAAATTCTTATTTTAACTTATGCCCTCTGTCTCTCATTCTACCACCACAGTAAAGAGCCTGGTTCCATCTTCTTGCTTATCTTCCTGTAGGTACTGAGAGCCAGGTCCCCACAAAGCCCCCTCGTATTCAGGCTGATCTAGTCCAGCTCGGTCTGGCTCTCCCCAGAGGGTAACTGCTTCTGACCACGTGGGTAGACTTTCGCTGAACTCACCCCAGTTTACTGCTGTAATTCATAAATTTGAGGTGCCAAAACTGGACTCAGATGGGGATTTTCCTTCCTCAGTGCAGGGCATGACATTTCATAAAGTTCCTCTTGGCCAAGTCCTTCAGCCCATACAGGTCATCTGAACGGCCATCTTACCCTTATGCATATTGACTGTTCCTCTAATTCGGCATCATGTGCAAACCTAATGAGAAAGAGGTCCATCCTGCAGGACATCAAATAAGATGTAAACCAGGGCAGGTCCCAGCACATTCTTACATTCCAGAAGAAATCAGAGAATACCCAGGTGTTGCAAATGTAAGACCAGAGTAAAGGTCAAGAATAATTAATAACAGGAAGTGAAGATCTAGCATGAAAATAGCAGAGGAAAGCTACTCTGTATATGAGTGCCTATGTATGTCTAATATCAGAGGGGAGTGGGACAGCAGGAAGATACTCATTATTACCTGAAAATCTGAACTAAGAGAACACATGGTGCTATTTTAAAGAGAAGAATATGCTATGTAAGCTATATAGAGTATCTGGAAAGGAGGTACTAAGCATTAAGAGGGCTGTTAATGAAGAAAAAGGAAAAAGGAAAAAAAAAAAGAAAAAAAGGGGTGATTTTATCTGTATCTTTTGGATTTTAGGGGAATATAGATAGCAGAAAATATTAAGACATTACACTTATATTAGCAGGAAAAATAAACCCTAACCTATTTAAAAAACGCTTACAAACTTATTGGTTAACAGGGCATATCCAATTAGTCCTGAGAAAACTGAGAAAATATTTCTTGCTTGTATTTGCATGGATAAAACTCCTCTAGATTTCAACATTAGTGATTTTGCTAATGTTATAGACTAGTTAGAGTGTAAAAATTTTCAAAGACCTAATAAAATATTTCAGATCTGGGAGAACTCCTTGTCTTAGTTAGAAAAAAAAAAAAAGGAAAAAAAAGATTAAAATATTTTGAGAAATTGAAATTGAAAAATGGGACTGTAAGAAGTTACAAGAAATATCAGATGAAGATTAGGAATGATTCAAAGTGACTGAAGGCAGAATAAGAAATGAGGGAAAGCCAAAGACATGAAGACAAAGAGTTTCCTTGGATGAGTGCCAGATCTCATTTAAGTAAATGGCAAAATTCCCCTTGACTTCTTTAGGGCCACGATTTCACTTCTGAAGTTTATTCACAGAAGAGTAAAATATGTAATGCATCTGACAGAATGCTTGGAGAGAAGAGGGAATAACCAAAGGTGAAACACATATTTTTCTAGCAGATGAATGAGGCAGAACAGCAAGTATGCGTAAGACCAGTAATTTTACTTGCTGTATGAGGCTTCTAAGAATAATGCTGCAGTAAACAAGGAGAGCAGATGGACGTATTTAAATTGACAAATTCCTGCACGAAACTTCCAAAAATGTAACTTATACTAAAAGTAGACACAAAGATTTGTCAATAATAAAAGTAATTAGATGAAGAACAAAAGATTGTATCACAACATAGAGGTAGGTTAACAGCAAGAAGTCTCTAAGATCCTACATTTGATTTCTATTTGAACATAATTATGAATAGCCCTGAAGACACAAAGAGAGATAAAAACATGATATATATAGATTAGTTATATGTGAAGTTAACTGTGAAAAAACCCCAAAGCTGACAATTCATGGCAAAATCAATTTACTGCTGACAAATAAAGGAGAGAAAATAAACTACCATATACGTCCATCTACTATAACCAGTTGGGAAATATATTTTGAGTCTTTCAGTGGTGCCTCTGCTTGAGGAGTCAAAACCCAGTATGTTAGACTAACTAGGAGAGAATAATGACAAAGACAATATACAAAACATGTTTATGTATTTGTAAGTAGGCCCTCACTTCAACTTTTATATTCAATGTACTTGATTATCCTTTAGCAATTACTCGCTCATCTCAAAAACCATATAGAAGAATCCAGGAAAGAACAACAGAAGTGACCTATGGCACAGGAAACATACCTGTGGGAGGAAACTTTGAATTGATTTAATTTAGCTGCCTCTGAAGTCAACACAAGAGTAGAGGCTAGGAGATATGAGTAATAGTGAGATACTAAAAATACAGAAACATGGAAAGTATAGGAAGAAAAGGACATGTTCACCTTTGCCTTTTTCACACTTGTCACCCAATTTAATATGGCAGATTTATAATAATTTTATCCTTATAGTTATCACACTACTAATTTATTATAAAAATAACAAGCCATAACACTACTGCAAAAGAGAAGTTTCTAAAATCCTCTGTATGTTACACAGTTAATGAGCTTTGTTTTTAAATATTATTATATATGTAAATCCTATTAAAATATTAAATATGCAGTAATTCCAAGGTGTCATCTATCATTAATCTACAGGAAAAACATTTTAACACATATTGACCTTCACACTGCAGAAGCCAGCTAGCCATTTATTCATGGAGACTAGGAGCAAACCTCTCATTTTTCCTTTCTATAGCTTATGCACTTGCCAACTCAGGGATGACTTATCTGCTTATCTACAAAATACACAAATACATTTGATCCTGAAGAGGCTGGAGTTGGTGCTTGGTGCTTCCAGCCCTATCAGTTTGGGCCTGCCCAAGCACAAACAAATATCAACTGGTTCTCTTTAACTCAGGGACAGTTAAAACATGGAGTTTCCGTTCAAAGAAAAGTCTGAAAATGGCCATTGGTGGAATTCCAAAATTAAAAGGAAAATATGCAAAACAAGTTTTTGAAGAATTTCAGCTTCATGGTAAGGAGTCTGAGTGGAAAAAATGTTGAAAATAATAACAAAAACACCCCCCAACAATAAAACATGTTCTCTTCTTCCTTCTAGGTTACTACAAAGAAATGAGCATTGTAAAGAGAAATTTCTAGAGTATAAATTGAGTGATTTAATTTGGCGATTTCATTTTCCTTTAACAACAAAAAAATTTGTTGATTAAAAATGGCTGGTGAAAACATACAGAGGGTTTTTTTTATATTATGAAACTTATAATTAAATTGAGCAGGTCTTGGTGTTTTGTCTGTTGCTTGGGGTTCTCTTTTTAAAATTATTATTATTAGACTTGGCAAGAAAAGGCAAAGACTATAAATATGGATACCCTATTTGCACTAATATATTAGATTTCAAACATAAAGACATTCTCTTTCTAAAAACTGGCATATTAAGAATACACTTTCTTTAAATATCAAATGAGGTTTAAAGCTCACCTACAGTTAGCCCTTCTTACGTGATCAAAATATTTAATAATCAAGTTCTCATTAAGAAGATGACATTAACATAGATTTTCTGATTCTAGCAACTCTTACTAAAATTCCCATCCTTGACATTTGCTTGCTCACTTTGGTGTCTAAATAAATGTATTTTCCCTGTGATAGAACCACAAGAAAGTAGAAACTTGACTAGAAATTAGCTTAGGGCACAGGCCTCAAAAGTCTTTCAACTTGTCGACTGAATCTACTTCAAACGTCTGAAGTTAACATGCTAAACAAAGAAAAGTATTAGGGAGAAAGAGCACAGAAGTTTTAAAGGCAAAATTTCAAAGCAAAATGACAAAGTACTAGAGATTTTAGTGAGAATATTTTTGGGGTTGTTGAAGAACCATAAAAAATGGCAAGCCCAGAAACAACAAAGTTCAAGACAAGAGGCTGTGGATCTGGCATGCTCTGTGGTGTCTAATGGTTGGGAAGTTTTAAAAATTGTACCAGTCACACAGAAACTTAGCAGCTATAACTAAGTGTTATTTGTGGGTTAGAGTTGATAAATATTCTCTATGCAGAATCTGGAAAGCTATTCAATGATACAGGAAAAGCTGAGGGAGAATTTGGACTGTGGTATATGTAGGGTTTGTACATTTTAATATAAACACATGATATATAAAATTGTTTTTGCTATTTCTGTTGAAAACTTTTACATCAATAAAACTCTTGGGAAACATAGAACTGATCAGATAAATACTATGGGACAACTCCCTCAATGGGGTTGACAGCTCCTCGAAGTTTAGTGTCATTGGCAAACTCACTTACTAGCCCTTCCAATCCTGCATCTACATCATTTCTGAGGATATTGAAGGGCACAGGGGCAAGGATGGAGCCCTGTGAACTCCACTAGTGACAGGTCACCCCATTCACTATAATCCTTTGTGCCTGACAAATGAGCCAGTTGCTCACCCATTGTGTAACCTGTTTATCCATCTGAGTGCTGGACATTTTCTCCAGAAGGATCCTGTGAAAGACTGAAGCCGTAAGTTTTAACTTTTATATTTTCCAGATCAGTACTGCTTTACTGTATAACCCTAAAACTCCATAGCCTTTCAGCTAC
>WEKY01052760.1:244620-278193 GCA_013390045.1 Picathartes gymnocephalus | reverse complement strand
ACCATTAACTTGTGCCCTACTAAAAAGTTTGTCCCCCACCTTTTTTACAAACTCCCTGTAAGCACTGGAAGGCTGATGATAAGTCTCCTGAGCCTTCTCCAGGTTTAACAACTCCAACACTCTCAGCCTTTCCTCACAGGAGAGGTGCTCCAGCCCTGTCATTGTTTTTGTGACTCTCCTCTGGACTCATTCCAGCAGATCCATGTCTTTCCTGTCCTGAGTGGTCCAGAGCTGAATGCAGGATTCCAGGTGGCGTGTCACAGGGGTTGAGTNTTGTAATATTGTCATATGTCTTCTTGCATTTACTCCTAACACCAAGTAAGTAACAGGAATGAGGATAAATAATCTTTTAAGAAAGTTGGAGGGAAAAAAAAAATGCAGGCAAAACCCAGAGGTAAAGAGGCATTGCATAACCCTACTGCGGACTCCAAAGCACTGCTTACAAGAACTGGAAATAACAATATCACATCTGTNGGCAGAATCATCTCCCTTGACCTGGTGCCTATGCTATTTTTGATACAGCCCAGGACACTTTGACTTTTTGGGCTCTTAGCGCACTTTTGACAAAAAATCAGGACAGTTCAAACACTGCTATCAAATTAAGAAAGTCAAGCCAAAAGAACTGGCTGACAACTCACAGAACACAAATGTTACATCTATCCTAGAGGGTTTCAGAAAAGAACTACTAGCAGTGCCTGGTAACTAATGTGGTATCTCTTCTGGTAAAAAATAAATCTGACAGCAATATACAGAGCTAACAAGTGAACTTTAAAATTAGACACTTTTCAAAAAATCACCTCAAAAATCCCAAACCCAAAGCAACAATAAGACAAAAGCAAACCAACCAAACAAAAAAAACCCCTCCTCCCCACCCCACAAAAGTACCTAAGTTATAGTAACTTGTATAATGAAACAGCTTTCTATAATGTAACTATAGATTTCCTAGACAAATATCTAGGAAAGTTACTGTGTACAGTTTACTGTTAGTTCAGTAAGTCTTCTCATTGTAATGTAATGTAATTTGAAAACTGTAGGCAAACCAACTGAAGCTGCAAAAGATTAGAAATAGCTGATTTTAAAATACAAGTAAAGGCATTTGCTAAAACAATTTTCAAGTTGATCTAGCTTCAGAACAAGGTGCTATGTATTTTAAGTGATGAAACAGCTGCATAGACACTTTCTTGGGAGACAAATCATCTAGCTCAGAGGGTGATGAAAGCAGATAATCCCATGCAAGATGTAATATTACGATCTTAAGAATTTATTTATTATTACTTGCTATCTTCAAATACAAGCAAAGGGATTACAGTGAAAAGTGAAAGAAACAGTTTGACAGCACGATTGCTACTGGAATAGTATGGACCTAGCAGGGAGGAATTTCTTCTTTACAGAAAATCCACAAACACTGGAGAAACATATATACAAAAATTAGATGAGACTGCATGGCAGAACAAAATGAAACAGGACAAAACATTCAGACTGAAAATATGAACAACGATAAATATTAGAAATGTCAGGGCAAAAAAGAAGCAATAACCTACAGAATAAATTTTAGTATATACGTTTTTAAAAATATAAGAAGTAGAGGGTGCCTGTAGAAAAAATTATGCCCTCAATAATCTGAGAATAAATTACATTAGATATAGCATTAGTAGGACACTCCACAGTTTCAGGAAGCCTTATTCAGTGAAAATGTCAATTATATAAGTCATCTTTCAGTGTTCTGCTGTACATTACATCCAAAGATTCTTTAACTTCAAAACCTGGTGGGTGTTAATGTGATTGGTTTCTCTTAAAGCTTTTTTTCTTTGCCCACATATCCTTCAAAGATAATGCATTATGGAATCCACTGCTCTTACAGACATGTACATCTGCAAGGTTGTATAGTTTCTTTCCAAAATATGGGATTCTGACTAAATACATTTAGGTTATAGAATATTTAAGAAAAATTTAGGAAGTTGTTTAGAAACAATGTTTTATATGGGGCTTCACTAAGTCCCTTAACTCACACTATGTGGTAATATAACAGATTTTACACTATATATTGAAGAATAAATGCACATTTCCTTCAAATCTCTTTTGAAACACCACCACAGTCACTTCTGCATAGCTAGAGTGGAAAATCCAATCCAAGGACTTCCTGGCCTCGAGCATACCAGGCTGACCATGCAGGAAGAGGTGGTCTCTCTACAGCTTTTAGAATTGTAATATTGTCATATGTCTTCTTGCATTTACTCCTAACACCAAGTAAGTAACAGGAATGAGGATAAATAATCTTTTAAGAAAGTTGGAGGGAAAAAAAAAATGCAGGCAAAACCCAGAGGTAAAGAGGCATTGCATAACCCTACTGCGGACTCCAAAGCACTGCTTACAAGAACTGGAAATAACAATATCACATCTGTGCCTCACAGGTCTCCTCAGACATCCCCTGTATATTCACCCCTGATCCACCAGCTACTTCTGTGGCACAGCAGAGGCTGCACCGGACTCCTCCCTCATCTTCTTGCCAAAAATCTTCTAGTGAGAGTTTAGAGGAAGGCTGTATTTCTTGGCAAACATCACTTTTAATTTCCAGTTAATATTTGTGTCTTTCTTCAGTGCCAGCATTCAGCTAATGTACAAGAACTTATCTGTTTCCCAGTTGGCACGGGATGATGTTCAAGAAGATAAGCCAAAGCTTGGGAAAGTACTGGGTGTCTAGAACATTGATATTCTTCCCCTTTTAGGGTAAAATGAGCAAACAAATCTATTACTGTTTCAATCATTATTAACTTACATTTTAAAGGAAGTAAAAATGATGCCTTTTGACAGTAATTTATCCACAAATTTTCTTAATGAACAGTACAATTTGCTGCCTAGTTTTTCACATCCAAAGAGAAAAAAGAATATTAACAACAAAGAAATGCCTGTTAGCAAATACCTTGAGAAGTCACATCATACTTTTCTGCAGAAACTGATTTAATCTCCATTGTGACTTTATGCAGCAATTCAATTACTTGAACCTGCTTCATGAAATCGTGCAGCATTGCTTTTCCACAGCCCCTAAGGTAGGCTTCAAGGATGACTGCAAATCTCTGTTGGTAGTGCATGGACTGGGCAATTTCACTTCTTAAGAACCAAAACAAGAAGTGACCAATTCTTTTGTTCTACAGGTAAAGAAAAACACTACAATTAGCATTCATTTCTTGACAAAGGGTTTTAATAATGCCAGCAACTTTAGCATAAGTTGGCTGTATTTTAACGTACTTACTCTCAAACCCCGTTTCAGCAGAAACCTGGCTAATGCGCTGTCATGATATGGCTCAAATTTCACAGCCTGAGTAATACAAACATAGAAGACATGTTGTTAACACATTTAAATCCCACTGCACTTACCAATGACATCTAGAGAACACACTGCTGCAGGAGTAGAAAATGTATAACAAAGCAGGTCTTTTTGAGGCTTCTCCTTCTGATTCAAGAAGCACATTTTGTTTGCAACAGTTTCTCTTCAGGTTTATTATTAATGTGACAATGCAAGGTGCGGAATACCTAACCAGGGAGTCCAACCTGAGCACATGCATAAAGCAACTTCATTCTTGGCAAAAACCAGCAAGATCAGAAACCAGTCTGCAGTATGACTGACACTGAGAATGCTTGAAATGATTACTGAGAGATGGAATAATGTATTTGTAATAGCTCTTTAATAAAACATTTCAATAATAAAATACTGGTTTTGGACAAGATCTACTACTTCGAGATTAGGGCACCAGGATTCACTGCTAGGTTCCCCAGAAAGCACAGGATACAGGAGACACTTTTCAGAGCACTTATCTGGCCTTTATTCCATAAATGGATGACAGAATAAAAGTTCTGATATGCATCCTATAATAATGAAGTACAGTTAAGAGGAAGACTTCACTAGAACTTTTTTTTTACTGACTCTATGAAAACAGATGTATATTTTCTCTTTCAAAAGCTGCTCCCCTCCACCCAAGCCCACAGATATTTCCAAGCTACTGCCAAAAAAGGGGGTGGAGGGAATAAAGTCAATAACTGTTTTCAAGTGCCAGCATTGGAGCTTTTTTTCTGTTATCCCAATAACCAAGTGAATTGTTCTACCAGAAACTATACATTTCCAGGTTCCAGGGTGTACCAGGGAACTTCTCCACTTCAACTCATTTTTCCAGCAGCTTCTTTCATGTTGCTTGAGGAATTCAAGCATATAGAAAATTTGTATTAAGATTAATGGTGGAAAAAAGTATGCACTTATATCCCATGGCAACAAAAGAGAAATAAGAAGCATACAATCTATGAATCAGAGTCACAAAATCCCTGTCATGGACTGCGGGGGTTGGTGAATGGCTTCAGGTTCTGGAAACAGAGTGCCAGGAAGCAGCCTGTACGGAGATTAAGGGAAAACAAAGGGATGCGCAGGGAGCTGGGTGCATGTAGTATGCTCAGCTTTCAGAAGCAACAAAGTATGCAAACGTCTAGCAACAGTTATTCAACAGAATATAATGGCTCTTTCAAGATCACTGCGGTCTGCAGCCTGCAAAGAGGCAACGAAGCCATCAGCAAAGGTCTGCTAAATTCATCAAACAAATCCTAGTTTTATAAACTCTTAGAAGTACAGTGGCACACTGATGGATTTTTATTATTAAAATATCAACATGATTTCTGAAATGTAAATCGTCCTGGGGGTTTAATCACAATAAAAAAAAAAACCCAACAAAATCCCCAAGCTTTTTCAGTCAACCTTCCTGAATGAAGCAACTTATAAAGATGCCACAAGGACAGGTTCTGTCTAGCTGCTGGCTAAGAGACAGACAAGAAAGCCAAGTACCAGACAGCCAAGAAAGCCAAGCACCAAGACTTGTCCTTCTCCTGTATCGTAATTCTGCAAGAACTGTCTTGACTCCCTCTGCAGTACTGTTTTATATCCCCAAACAGTATCATCTTATTTAGGAAAGACAATGACAATTCACAAATATAACAATATATAGATCCTTTTACTTTGTGTATGAGATTATGAGGCATGAGGGGTTTTTAATAAAAATTAATTTTCACTGCAGTAAGGTGCCCAAAAGCAATAATTATCACACAAATTCAAATGCATTTTCTCACAGTTCCAGGAAAGCTTATTATAAACCTCATTCTGGAATATACTATGCTTAATGTTCACATAACCTTGAAAAACAATTTAAGACTGAAATACAGCCAACAACCAACCATTACTTCAAAATAAAACCTCCTTATTGAACTTTCAAATATATTTTAACATAAAACAATATTAAAAAATGTATTCTGACAATCCTTATTGAGCTCATGTTTTAGAAATAATTCTTTTTAAAAGTCCAGCCCATTTTTCTTTTTTCTTCACAAAGTCAAATATCAACTTTTGCACAGCAACAATAAAAGCTGACCATTAAAATATGTCTGCTGGCACTTCACCAGGTCCCTGTTTGTACCTTTGCTTTGTCAAATCAGCAGGCGGCCTTTACTCACTGCCACATACATGCAGTACACCCATTGGTGTTTATCTTACAAAGAATTTTGTTGCATTTTAACTATCCTATCCATGGTTTATCAACTGTACAGAGAAGAACGGCCATTATAGGGAGCTCAATAGGTTGATTTATGGTGTGGCTGCTTCCATTTGAAATAAACCTGGGGGAAATAAAATGCTTGATTTCTGACTTGACAAAGGATAAAATGGGAATATCCTGTGCAGAGTGAAATAAGCCATAGAGCTTTCATAAAGGTGTACATTTGAAAAGAGACAACCATTTGCAGAAGAGATGCGTCCACTGGAGCAGAGGAATGGTCGACATCCATTCTCTTAAAAAACGTAGATTTTAAAGATACTATCATACCAAAATTTTGCTGCAGAATGCTGACAGCTTATGTTCCAAAGTTAGCTAACAAATAAAGACAAGGAAAGCAGCAGAGAGGTAAAAGTTGGAATCTAGCAGGTTTTTCGTTTTTAAGGATGGCAAGCTCATTATTTCTTACAACACCTCTTACTAAAAATGACACAGTGAACTTAAGGCACTATGATTTTATGCTACAATATTTATTTAACTGTTAGAAAGATTTATTCTTTTTCAAACTCACCAGATTTGTACTTCCTGAAAACAAACAATTTAAAAAAAAATAGAAACAACCCCAGTATTTCCCCTATTTTCTCAGGTATTTTGATAGCAACCAATCATCATACCAGACTCCTAATTTAGATATTAAAAAAGTGAATAAAATTGCTGAGCCACATGTAGACAGCAAAAGCTCACAAGCCAAGCATATATATAGCAGCAGCTATGTGGGAGGCCCAATGAGGTAACCGTAGCGACTCCTTTGGTTAATGCAGAAGTGCATAAATTCTGCCTAATCTTCAGACAAGCAAAGACAAGGCTAGAAAGGCTTTGTTTAAAGCACTACCAATGTGCAGCAAAAGCTGAAATACTAACTTCATTTTCCGGGGATTCTGGGCTTTCTCTGAACCTGCAGAAATAAAAAGCAGCTTCCCTAAATCCAGTAGTTCCATTTTTTTTTTTTTTTTTTTAAATTTTGAATGTTGTCCTCTGATTCTTTGAAAAAAGTATTTCCTGCTCTGAGGGATGACAACCTTTCCACGCCAAACAGAGCCCTCTTGGGTGTAGGAGGCCTGCAGACCCATCTGGCTCGAGGGGCTGTGCATACCAGGAAGAATACAGGTTACAATTTCCATCAGCCACCAGAGGAGACTTTGCCACTGCCAACTGATGGCACTGTGTTGAGAAAAAAGCAAGCAAACCAAGTTTCTTGTGTAACTGATATCAACCTTCCCAATGTTTGATCTGGCAGATCCACACACAAAGTGCTTCAAATCGATATAGCAGCGATTCCTTGCCATTAGAACCACAACTTTGTACCCAAGTTCTCAGAAGGACTTAATCTTAGTAAGTAGTCCTATCAACCCTTCAGCTACTTTCAAAATTTTGGGGGGGCAGTTTCTAGATAAATTTGCTCCCCTTAACAGCACAAGCCTGAAGTTGCTGCAACATACTGTGTAATTACACTGGTGTTCTTGACCTAAAGCCCAACCCCAGATTTTTATTCAGACCTTCCCCACATCAACATCTGCATTTGCTTTCTTTCTATCTACACTCTTTCTAAACTATCAGTAAAGTCAGTCAAAAACTCTTCAGTGCTGTGTGATTCAAACCCATTATGAACAGGATTACAAACAGCACAGTTAAGATTTACTCCCATCATAGCTGTGCTGGCATTAACAATTACCAGAAAAACTTACTACTGTAAACACATGATGCAAATTGTAAGACACAAGGCAATGATACCACAAAAACAACAATAAAGGCAAAAGACAAGAAGTAGAAAAATGTATTTTGCATTAATCTGGTTACTACCACTACTTTGACTAAACACTGAAGACTTCAAAACGAGGGAATACTAACAAGACCTACTAAAATGGGAAATGCAAATTATGGGGTAATGCAAATATATTCCTGGAAGGCAGAGTTCAAGAATGCAAATACACCTTACCTGCACAAGCTGTAAAAGATAATGAAGAACATCATCGTCTTCTAAACTTTCCAGTTTTTGAACTGCCATTGCTCTGACATTTTCGTCTGAAAAGTTACAGTCCAGAAGTTGCATCGTGAGTCCAACATCTAAAGTGCTCTGATCCCAAGCCTCTTTTTTAGCTAGCAACTGGTATGTTTTGGCCACTATTTCTTGTTGTCCCCATTTCACAGAGCTAAGCAGCTTAGGATATGCCTTGGGGTGCTTTATGCTCTCGTATCTAAAGTGCCACAATAGTTCTTTGTCCTCAGGAGAAAGTGGATTAAGTGGGTCAGTTGCTATGATCTCTTCAAGTTGCTTGCGAAGCTGGTTGGGCATTTCAGCTCGGGTCCTGTCCCCCTGGGGGTCTGATGATATCCTGTGCTTGGGCAAGGCAATTGGGTGACAATATTTGTCCAGCACAATAGAGATGGCCATTGAGTTTTCTTTATCTGGGTTAGTTGCTGATGTGAGTTTGTCTGCATTTATACTTCCTTGTTCTTCCCCCTTACCTGGAATTTTCCACATGTGGAGCACATACTCCCCACTTCGTAGCAAGAAACGGTGATCTATCAACAAAAGATTTACATAATAGAGAAGCTGGGTTTTGCATTTTGCATCAGAGCTGGAGGATTCATGTGACTGAAGGCTTGTCTTTGCAGATGGTGCCTGTGCTTTGCCGCAGTATATCTGAAGATTCAGAAGTGCTCCTTTAGGCAAATCCTTGATTTTGATATCAAACTCCAACCAAATATTCCACAGAACCTCTTCAGTAAAAGGCTTCGATGAAGTTCTTCTCTGTGAAAGGAGCTGCTGCCCATGTTGAATGTTAGCCTCTACAAACACAGTAAGATCAGTATTTCTTGGTAAAACTGGGATATCAATGCCAATTATTTTCACTCTAAATTTCCTATTACAATCCCACAAAGAGATAGTGAAGACTCTCTCATGATCTTTTCCATCTATTGTCAATTGTTCATGATACCCTGTAACTCCGGTACAGTCATCTACCAAGGGCCATTCTTCCTTCTGAACCTCATCCTCATTTGGGTCTGGGGGATTGTCTAGGACAAGGTGGATTTCTTCCCCATTCTTAAGGCACTGTCTTATCCAGTAAAAATCTTTGATTGGTGTCTCTCCAATAATGTACTCATCTCTGCCACAAATCCTGAGAACAAAATCCAGTTCACTATGATCTTCAGGAATGTCCATCAAAGACTTTTTCTTTGCCATTTTTGTGAAAAAACTGTGGAGAATCATATCTGGAGTGTCATCTATTGATACTTTAATTTTCTGACTAGTTGTTCCTCTATGTATGATTATGAAAATGTTATTATTAGTGATCTTTTTAAATAAATATTCTGGAAGTGGCTTAGATGTAGTCCATGGGTGCATTGCATATAATCTAGGATCTCTGCAGGCTACCTCTATCATTCGTGGAGTGACTAATCTGCGCCGGGTAAATTCTAGTTCATCATCATGTACATTGCTTACATCAGTGACATCATAACCAATTAAATCATTAAGTTGCCGCTGAAATTCCTGAACTTCTTCTGATGGTTTTTGTTTCTGGACAACATAGATCTTGCCTACCTTTTTCTGTAACACCTTCCAGTACAGTATGCAGTCCAATGTCTGTAATACTTGATGTTTATCATAAATTTCATACCATTGCCCTTTCTTCTGATACTGCAGAATAAACTGATCTGGGGTGAATGAATGGTAGAAGTCTGTGGTTTGACTCATCTCTATTGCACGCATCCAAATCTGTGCCTTCATTTGCTCAACTGTACAGTTGCCAGCTATTTCAAGTAACATAATTTCTGGGGCTTTAGTATGTTTATTGCTTGTAGGTAAAATGAATTCAATGGATATCAGTTCCATTGATGAAAAACTATTCGATGTACAATGAGGTTTCATTCTTCTTCTCCTTCGTTTGTTTTCCTCTCTCATAACAACGGGCTGTTCACGATCCCCCAACTCCATGCCAGAAGAAATCTAGCAAAATATACAATGACTTGATTACTTTCTCATTTACATTTATCTTTACTCTTACTGTTTAACTTTTCATACACATTTTTTGTATTTCCACTTCCCCTTAATTTCTGGTCACAAACACTTGATTTACATAAACCACTTCAGATGTAATCTATTCAATTCAATACCAAATATAAATAAAAAACCCTCCAACCAACTCTCCAGTGATTAAATAATTAAAACAGAGATTTTAAACATCCTGCCCAGATTTTACTGAGGATAAGCAGTTCGAATGTGCAACCTCTATATTTACTTGTTCTTGCTTCTATTTGATCAAGCACCGATTCTTCTGCTGCCTCACCTGTTTTGATGCTGCTGATGTTAACACAAGTGGGTTTTCACAGAAATCAAAAGACACACTCCTGTACATTGATAGAATGCAGTCCCACTGAGCTCCAGGAATGGCAGAAAGTAACAAAACAAGCAATTTATTTGCAGTCTGGACAGACATGACCCTATTCCCAGTTTCCTCTGCCTCTCTTTTTAGTGAATCAGGACTTCAACCTACAAAAAGCCCTTAGGATGCAAAAGCCAGGGACTATTTCTGAAGATATATTTAACATGCACCTAAATTCAAGGCGAGTGTCCTTATATGTGCTTCTTTTAAATAAATCAATTCACCAGACTGATAATATCCATCCATTTTCAAAGTACTGCCAATATGAACTACTAGTTTGTTACAGAATAATTCCAAGCTGATGCTGATTTATTACCCTATACATCAAATCACATCTAAAACACCAGTGAAACAATATTAAACATGAGTAGCCTACCTTATCAGCATACAGTAAACAAAAAATATTGTTGCTCAGTTAATCTCCATTGACCAATATTAAAGTGGAAATTATTCAGTTCTGATCGAGTGCACTCACACAAGCCAAGTTACAGCAACATACTGAACTTCTTTTCCAAGCAACAGTTTCTACACTTTCTGAAATCTTTAACTGCTGAAAAAAAGTGAAGCCAGTGTAATGATGTCTTAGCATATAATAAAACAAGCAGATAAAAATATAAAATATTAAACTCAAACAACATAGCATGCTACCTAAAATTCTTCTTTTGAGTTCCAGAAAGCAACTGTCAACACACCACCTCTATAATTGTCAAAGTACAAGTAAATATTACCTGCTTATGAAACAAAGGCTGAATTGCTGAAGGTGATTCATTTGTTTAATTTTTGTAGTTCCTATTTTTTTAAAGGAAGATCATTCACACAAAAAAGTTTCTTTGTTTAAGCTGTTCTGCTTTTCTTGCTCGCTCTCATATCCAGATGCAAAGGAAGTGCTGCACTTACCAGGAAGGAAGTTTTAACCAAGTTGATTATACATATGATTGCTCATTTTAAAAGAAGTCAGAATGCTTTTCCTGTTACAACAGTAAAAATACACCAGCAGTACATCAATTTAACACACATGTATAGAAGACATGTTCAGAACCTTTTAAAAATAGCAAAGAATAATCTGGGCAATAAATTCAATGAATTCAAATAAAATATTTAAACCAAATATATTTTTGAGAGATTACCTCACAAAAGAATTAAATGCAAATACTAGATAAAAGACAACTAAATCTGCAATGCTTCATTATTTTTATTTGCATGGTGATAGCCATTTGAGGACACCCAACTTAAATTCACTAGAGTTTTTTAAGCCAGTCTCCATACAGGCATCTCATAAAGATTGTATATGCCAAGGATTTTGTGTGGTAACCTCAGTAGCAGAACTACTGGGCAGCCTTACCCCAAATATCTTTAACTCATTCATTTATGATTACAAACACACAGTGAAATCTACTAGAAATGGCGACTTTAGATTCAGGAAGAAATTAAACCATAGACTTTCAACCCTAATTCTTGTGGTTAACTACAACCTGACGTGCTGTTCTTTTACTAAAAAAAATGATTGCCACAGAAAAAAAAACATTAGGGAAAACATGTACAAAACAGAAAGAAAAGACAGAAATTTCTCTAATTTCATCCTTTTTCCTAACAAGCAGTACAAATCCTACAGCGGTAGATATCATGCAAAATGATGATGCTTGAAAAGGAGGAAAAAAATATGAAACAACAAGGGTTGTCTACGAACAGTAAAGTGCCCTTTTTTTTTTTTCAGCACATGCATGTTTCCTATTTATAAGACACATTTTTAATAAAAATGTGAAAAATAACCCCTCCTTCTGTATTGGCAAAAAAATCTGACAGTCTCTTACCTGCCTCCAACATGCCAAGGTTAATCAACACTCTGTCAAGGTTAAAAGGCAGGAAATACCCTCCACCACTGACACAGCTCTTCTCTCTCTGAGCATCATTCTGCTTGTTAGCTAAGATCTTTTTCTTTTTAGAGGTTATTTTTCTCAGGAAGTCAGTTTGGGGGTAACACATTCTGTCCCAGCTCCATCTTTTAAAGCCAGAATTTGAATTTTCTCAAGGTAGTGGTGAAGTTACCCTGAACATTTTGTTGCTGACATGAAATCTACCCATCTTGGCCAAGACACCTCCAAAACTCATCCTCCACCCACATGCAGCCTGTCAGCATTCATCAGCCACAGCCTCTGTGGGATCTCAGCACTACACACTGCATTCCTCTCTCATCTCAATTCTAAAATGCAATGTAGTCATGTATTCTTTCTTCATTTAGACATCAGCAACTAGCATTAAGGGTTTTTTCATGACAACAGATTTTTTGCAAAGAGTCCTTCCTCTAAAAGTCATTGTGCTGTCCCATTAAGTAAACTTGGAGTCATTTCAGTATCATTGGGTTCTGCAGATCTAGGAAAGCTTCCTGGTTTAGAATGTCCTCAGCCTGCTCCTAAGGATTAATTCTTCAAACACATATACATATAAATGCTCTTCTACCACGACTCCATACATCAAGACAAGCAAAGGCAGCATCTCTTCCTAATGCAGCAGGGAACTACACTGCACATTTCTCAGTGAATGCAATTGTTTCACACTCTCATCCACTTATAAAGGCAGCTAGAGCAACACTTTCGTGGCTTCAGATATTCCCCCACAAATCGCATCAGATGTAACAGAAAATGTGTGGCACTTCTGTAGCTGCCTTGCCCATACAAGGCTGTCTTTTCTCCTGCATTCATTTGGGCTGCGACCTGTCATGTCTAGTCCAGACTGATCCAATCTCCACCTCCAGTTCTGCTCTGACCCCTTTTCCTCAGCTTCAGAAGCAGTTCTTGGAGTTACAGTTGTCTCTCATCTGTCTCTGCAATGACTCATTCTTATGGTGACACCAACTCGTATCCATTTCCTGCTGATCCACGTGCTGGCAAAACCATATTTCCTCACACACATTAATCATAAAGCTTTCATGTTTATAATGAAAAATCATTTCACGTTAAGTTCCTAAAACTTTTGTCATGCCTAAGCTTTACTTACAGTATTGCCATTTCAACATGTCTACCGCCACAACATCCCAAAAGAGAGGAAAAAAATCACTCTTTTTTATTTCTAATTCTAATGAGCCTCATCAACCCTGAATATTTCTGTATTACAAGAACTGTCCTACACTGGTCCAAAAATTCTGATGGGGTCCAATGGAGAAGGAAGAGATGGGCCTGTAAAAGGTAACTAAGAAGAGCAACCAGTCTTGCCTTTGTCTCTAGTTGTGTTCCTATCTCATCACTCAGGTCAGCAATCTGATCATAATAAAAACAGCAAAAAATTTGGTTAATTTTCAGCTGGATCAGTTCCTTTATCTGACTCAACACTTGCAGGAGTGGTTGGGCAGCTAGGGAAGAGAAGGAAAGGAATGGAGCCAGCACAGTTAAGCATAACTGAGATTGAAACATGATTCACAGCAGGATTAGGAAATATGCTAATGAGTAAAGTCGTTAAATGATTGGAAAAAGCTGGCTGAAAGGTGCTTTAAAAAGACAATGTGGTATTATGATGTACTACTTATTTGGCTACAAAAAACTTAGGACAGCTGTCAATCTTGACTGCTCTGTTAAGACTATGTTAGAATTCTACCAGTTACTATCATGTTTATTCTATATTAGCTCCTGCTTCTGTTTTAATACATCATGTGAAAACCTTATTTTAACATTATTCCTTCCACTTTAATGTGAAATCCTTCCCAGACAACTTAACTTTCAAGAAAATAAGCACTGTCTACCAGACTAAGAATTACCTTGTGCACGCATTATGTAAATACAACACTGAAGTTTACATTCACCGTTTTAGACAAAGTTCACTTGAAAGATAAATTAAAAAATGCAAAACTACCATCACAAGACTCAAAGTTTTCCAAGCAGCATACTACATCTACTTGCCCACCCTGTTGTGTAGCAGGAGATGACTTTGCACCTGCTGGACAGCAGTACATGGTCCCTACACCTGCAGTGATCCAGTGCTGAACTTCGCAGGTAAGATACAGCACTAACATTTCAAGCATGAACACAACAACAAAATACCACTTTGCTCAGTTTCTTTGTCAGATCCTCTGGCAACTACTAGCTCTCATGGGAAATAAATCAGTGCAGGCTCCCATTAGCAAGTAAACTTCACAGGTAATGCAGTCACATTCCTCATGAAAAAGTATATAAATCAACAGATACAGCTTGGTTGGGAGATTGGGCAGTCAATCAGACTGCTATTACAGCTGTAGCATTTTCAGGATCCCCTGCCTTCACCTTTAGTCTCTATATGAGTTATCTATTTGCGGCTCCTGGAACAAACAATAAATTCTAGCTGGTTCTGAAAATTTAGGTAAGAATTTCGGCAAAATTCTAGTTAACTGGGGTTACACAAGTGATCTAGTAGTAATCACAAACTAATCCACCTTGGAACCAACACTTTGCAGAGTTTTAAAACCCAGAGATCGCTGCTGTTATTCCTGCCGGGACACACACGCTATTTAGACACTGCCTGTCCTGTCAACTTGTGCTCGGTTTTCCAACACAGATTGGTAACTGCGTGATCTAGTCTGCACCAGCCACCAACTCCCGAATGCCCATAGCTATTATTTCAGTGTTTGTGATGTGGAAAGGTTTTCTGGTCTACATGTATCAGATAGACACAAGAAATTTGTTGGATGAGGAAACAGTCACTTATTGTTTAAAAGCCGTGTTGTAGCAGAGCTGAGTCACTGATCTGAAGACTCGAGAGAACTGCTACCCCTGTCTACTGTGATCCTTCACTTCGCATTGTTTTATTCAACGTTCCAACAGCTTCCTCAGCGGGTTTGGCATCAAACTCGTTAACTCCTGTTCGGGCCATGACGTGAGGCGGGACCAAGGCCGCGAGGGACCGGGCAGCATGGGGGCTCAGCACTGCCGGCTGCAGCGGGGGCCGCAGGGCGCCCCCGGGCAGCGGCACACCCCTGAGGCAAAGGATTCTGCGCACGGGAGATAGGAAGCGGCCGGAGCAGCGGGCCGGGGCCGGGGCTGCCTCCTTCCCCCTCTCCCTCCTTCCCTCCCGCCCCGGCCCACCGCCTGGGCCCAGAAATGGCTGCCGTGCCCGCTCCGCCAGGGCTGCCGGGGCCGGGGGCGCCCTGCGGCGGGCGCGGGGCCGGGGCCGGGGCTGGGGCGAGCCCTGTGCACAGAGACCCGCTGGGAATGCGGGCAGGGGGGACTGGGATTTGTGCAGGGACCACGGGAGCGCTTCCTCCCTCGAGAGGGCTCCTCCTGCCAGGGCTCTGAGGCAGCCACGGCCGGGTTTTCAGGGCGGTACAAACATCACCCCCCAGTCTCCCATCCGTGCNGGGAGGCTCCATGGCCGGCGGCAGAGGCAGCTCCGAAGCCGCCGCCAATCACACGCCGGGCAAAAAGGGAACCGACTGCGGGGCCTCCCCGCCCCGCCCGGCCCCGCTGCGGCCGCGGGCACCCGGCCCCGGCCCCGGCCTCGCCGCATCAGCCGGAGCGCGCACAGACCCTCTGGTGGGTGAAAGCACTACAGCCGCGGTGAGGCTTAGTCGCCAGCACAAGCCACGCAGGACGTGTCCTGGTGTCAGCACAGGCAAAACCTCTCTGGGCACAGCTTCCTGAGGTGTTCCTTGCCCAGGGCCCCACAGCCGGCGTGCCCATGGCACTCCAGCAGCGACCCCCGCCTGCCCGGCCAGCCCTGACTGCTCGTTCAGCCCCACACCTCAGGGCAGGGACAGATTAGTTTGTCTAAATTGCCCGTAAAAACCCCTGGAGATGGCAACCTACTCCAGCGTGGTGGTCTTCTACTTGGGAGGATTTTCATGCTATCTGAATAGATGTCTTCTCCTACAGACTGAGCATCTTCCTTGTCTTATTCCTCTTACTCAGTTTGGGGATTTTCTTTCTCCCTCCCCTCCAGCTACTTTCTTGTTTGAATTTGCTGTGTTACTGTTTTTCTGCTATTTTTCCATCTCCGGAATGGGCAGTCCTGGATCTCCCTTTTTAGGTCATGTTCCTTAGACCTCCTGTGATTCCTGTAGTTCACCTCCAGGTTCTTGCCAATTGGGCCACACTGTTTGGAAAGCACTGCTCAAAACTGGACATAGTAGTATTCCAGCTAAGGCCTTGCCAAGACTGCCCACAGCAGGAGGATTAATTCATCAGTCTTATGGTGCCAGACTCCAACTGCAGCTCAGGCATAACCATTCACATCCAATTCAAACAAACAAACAACTCCCCCTCACCACTCTTTCCTCTTCCAGGCTGCTGTCTGTTTGGCTCTGAATGGAGCTGAGTGTTTCTGTTTCCACAGCTCTTGTTCAGAGTGAACAGCAAAATTCTTTCCATGATTATGTTGAGACTTTTTTTTTGACCCAGATCTTGCAATGAGATGGCACAGAGTGCATACACTTGCCCTGAAAGCTATGCTGACATAAGGTTACATCTTGGGGGAACACTCTACAAGACTGTAAGTTGCCACAAAGACTATAAAAATTATTATGGTTCTTCTAGGTACACGTTCTTAACTTCCATAGAAAGAAAAGATCAGAAGGAAATAACTCATATGTTACGTGTACGGATGCCATTATAAAAAGTTGGATAATTGCTGTTATAGCACGGATGGATTCTTTTGACTGAAAAAATCATTTGCATGATGGTAAGAATCATACCAGCCTGAAGCAGAAAAAAGAAACTTCTGTTTCAAAATGAATATACATGACACTGAGATGTGTCTGCAGGGAATCATAATAACTCTGTACTGGCCTCAAGTTCCCCTTTACATGAAAGCAAAGCAAAAACCTTCAACAACTTCCATGTGATGTGTGTGCAGCATAGGGGAAACACGGTGAAGGCTCAGCTTCATGCTTGGTTTAGCCTGATACAATCGGTAATACCTGTCAAAGAAGTTCAGCTTTGCACAACATTACTGAATGCTTTAAAAGACATTTAAAAGCCTTGTCAAAATAGGAAGTCTTTTTTTGTTGTTTTTGGCTGGGTCCCCAGATGGATCACTCCAGGAACACAAGTGTAGCCAGTTTGGCAACTAATCCTGTTAAAATCCGTGGACTTTATTTGGGGATGCAGAAACATATGGAGATTTGAGCAGCTGAATAAAAAGACCGTCATTTGTCAAAAGACAGTTATAGAGGGGATAATTTACAGCCAGAGCAAATTACACATTTCATGTTGATTTCAGCCAGAATTGTATAACATTTTTAAAATAGCTATAAGTCAGTGTAGTGTTATTTGCAATGAAAGAATAAATTATTGTACATACTATATTTGAAAAAGGTTGGTAAACTGAAAATCTTACTCTCTTCAGGATTTAGTATGTTAATAAAATAATACATTTTTGCAGTTAATCTTCAGCTCATCTATATACAGCTCATTTTCTTAATTGCTTTTTCTGGCAAATCAAGTAATACAAACTTCTGTAGGCAAGGATGCTCTCCTTATAGGTTGTATATTCTTTAGAAATACACATTTTAATATTATTTTATTCCTGTTCATTTCCAAATGTGACTTAAACCCTTTCTCACAAATTATCATTTGGTTTGTTGGGGTTTTTTTAGTCAAGAACAGCCTGCACAGTAAATTGAAATGCATATTTTACTATATCAAAAACAGAACTTTAAAACAGTCAGGAATACCACAGCTTAATGAAGAAAGGTGAAGAACACAATTTGATATTTAAATGAAGCTGATTTAATCAAAATTAGTCATGCAAAGAAGCAATCATTTTGCTAATATAATCTTGTGAGGTGCAGTCAAAATGCAATTATTTCCTTTATCTACCAGCTGTAATAAAAATATGACAGAAAATTGCTGTCATGATCTTAAATGGGAGTTTTGGAGGTTGAAAAAATATAAGATGGTATCTTTTGTATCCTCTGCACCATCAAACATAAGTTTTTATGTTGTTTAGTGGAGAAACTGCGATAAAAAATAACAAGCACATTAAATGCTCAGCAACAACTTTATATACTGACATATGTTGGATGTAAATGTTCTGCTATCATTGACAAACTGGGTTTATTGCAATTTAGGAAATAGTATCTAAAATTTGGGTTGGTTTTTATTTTCTATATTGCCAGCAGAGAAAAAATTAAATATAGAAGTTTTGTAGGTCTTGTAAAAACAAAGTCAAAGCCTGCTTGCCTGAACCCAGCAATAGCTACATTCAGTTTTGTAATTGCTTCTTTATGTAAAGAAAATGGAAAAACCCCTTTGTACTATACATTGTCCATCCTGATGGAATGATAGGTAGCCTTCTCCTTTCCTGGACAACTTACAAGCTAGAATTTTCTAATTGCGTTGTAAACTCTTTATGATGCATTCAGGGGAGGATTTAAAATAAATTGACAGAATCCCTTTATCTTACAGTTCTGCTGTGAAAACTGATCATGTAAATATGTGATCAGTTGTATTAACATCATTGTCATTGATTTGTCCATATGCATGATCATATCATAACTTTGGTATGAAAAATAAACTTTTTTTCTCACTATAACTTGCCAACAAGCAGCAGAGGAGTGAGCTGAATTTTAGTTTGGCTTTTGCATCATGTTCTAGGTACAGTAGCTGTTTGTGAAAGGCATGTAACTGATAGATAAGTGTTGCCTGCAGATCTGTCCTCCATTCACAGCTTTATGTCATGGGAAAGGCAGCTCTACTAATGCTGCTTCTGGGTCATTGCCTGGGGAAGCAGAAGAATGCTTTGGGGGAATAGGGGGATCCAGAAGAGCAAATTAAGGGTGGGCTCTTTCTGCATCCTTCTGTAGGCAGTTAAGTCCTCTCTGAGATGTCTCCTACATGAGCTTGGCTCCCAGCTAGAAGCTTGGTCCAGGGGAACCTTTTAAGGTCTGCTGGGCATGAAAGAAGCCTGTGGCCTGATCCAGAAATTACCTCTGTGAACCTCTGTAGGCAGAGCAGAGTCAGGAAATCTCTAACAAGGAAAAGAGGAGTCTTTCATATCTCTTTCCCATCTCCTCCAAGAAATACCCACTCTTTCCTCCTAATAGATTGGTGCTCCTGGTGATTGAGATTTTGCACAAAATTCCTCACTTCAAACACCTTAAGCTCGCAAACAGGAAACAGCAGGTGTTCAGAAACCTTTTGAGATACATCTGCTGAAGACTTTGTCTCCCATTTTACTGATTTAGGCTGTTATACTTCAGAATAGGTATTTAAAGCACAGGGGTGGGAGTGCAAGCTGTTTCCTCTGTACCACATGCACATACACATCAGCTGAGACGTAAAATTCACATAATACCTCTTACTGGCTTGAATGCCTTTTTTTTTTGTCTGTTCACAAGTGTATGAGTTTGTCAGAGAGAGATGTAGTCCTTGTGGTAGCAGAGTGTGTGTAAACAGATCTTTAAGATTCTTAAGGGGTGGAGAAACTCACAAGTTTGTATGGTTGCTGACAGAGAAGGTCTTAGTATTAGGTGGTGATGCAATATTGCATCATCTTGTGGTGTTGGGACATGACAGAGGAAATGAAAGAGATCAGAAATAGAAAAATAAAGAAAAGGAGTTCACTATTCCAACAAGGCCTCTTGTCTAATAGCAGTATATTAAGCGCTCCTTAGTATATTTAGTATATAGGAATTCCCCATTCTCTGAAAGTTTCTGACACAGAAAATAAATCTAAATTGCTGATAAATTATGAGGTTTCTCTAGACAAGCTCTCTGAACTGTGTTGCTGTGCTATCTTCCTGTCCTGGTATTTATTGCTCTTAATCTTTGAAAATTTGCTCAGCTGTATATTCATTTGTTGGTGCAACCTTCAGTCTGTGAAGTAGATATATTTGCGTTACATAGGAGTTATGTAAGGCTAGACTTTTATCAGAGGATTTCTGTATTTTTGTTTTCGTAAACGAGTAATGTAAAATTCTTTCCCTTTAAATCACCTCATTGTCTCTCTTTATATATTAAAGCAACATATCCTTTAGACAAAAAAGTGTTTCTTACCAGAGTTTCAGGCACCCCACAGGCTAATTTATCTGCTGTCATAATACTCAGGAATATTGAAAAGACATTTAAGGAGATCTATTTGTTCCACAGAGTTTAGTTGAATACAAAATTGACTACAAAAAATCTCCTTCCCAGCCTGATCTTTTCTGGAAACATACCCTTAATCTTCTCCAACGGCTTTAAATTTTAACAGATGGCCTTGCAGAGTGGAGATCACCACATCTGAGGGGCTTTTAGGGACTGAGTAACAGGATTTCATTCCAAAGTGCTGAATTCCTTGTACAGGAAGCCTGCGGGCAGGTTTGTGTTGCGCCACGGGCGCAGGCTGCTCAGCACCTCAACCTTCCTGCAAGTGTCTCCATGGGGCAAGGCACTCCGGTCGGGCAGAGGGGGCTCACCACACTCGCACTTGCAGCTGGTGGAAATAAGGCTACGGAGGCAGGAGGGGTCTTCATATGGGTTCCCAGCAGGGTTTATTAGTGGCAGAGTCAGCGCCTACACAGCAGCGGACCTCAATGCTCATCCCCACAATAGAAGGGGCAGGGATGAAGAACAAGAACAAAGAGCAGGTTTCAGGGTTATATACTGGGTAGGCAAGGGGCGGACAGAGCATCAGGGCCAATGATCTGAGGGCCTGGGGGTGGTGCACAGGAGATGCCAGGGTGTATGGACCAATGGGAGGAGAGGGAAGGAGTGGCTAGGGGACAGGGATCAACGGGGAACCAAGGAAAGGAGAACAATGCGGAACTTGACCTTGTGGGGGAGAAAAGGGGCAGGGAGGCCAACAGGCCAACCAGGGAGTCAGAACTGGGGTACATTTTCACAGCATCACAAGGTATCCTGGGAGAAGCCTTTTCTGTCACCCTAACTGAGGGGCTAGTCTTCAACTTAGGGTCTGGCCGTCCAAGGGACCACAATGGACCCTGGCTTAGTGGGCTCACCAGCCTCAACAGGTTTGTTTCAGGAGGAGACTAAGAATCCTGTCTGGGAGCTGGGAATGCTGTTGGGATGCTAGGTTTGCATCTGTGACAACACTCTATACACTGGAGATGGTACCTCATCATAGTGGTAGCTTTGCTAAATAAACACCTGTCCTCAGATTGGAATATAGAACTTCTGTCTTTAGAGACAAGTCAAAGCCTTGCCAGCCAGCACAACCATGATCAGTAAAAGCCACTTTCAGACCTGGAACTTTGTATATTTGCTTCCTAGAAATTAAACCTGAGGAAAGCTGTGAACCAAACTTCCACATGGGAAGTGTGAACTCTTACACACAAAAGGAGGACAGCATTATGCTGTGGATATTAGTGCTTCATCATGTGTTAGTCTGGTCTATATACATGGCTGTCCATTGTCTATGTAAGCTGGGGGTGGTTAAAGACAAACATGGAAACATAGCCCAGACAAAGCAGCTGGTATTGTCAGACATCCCGTGTATTTTAGTATGCCCTGAGTTACCATCACAAATATTGCATTATCTGTAAAATGCATACTTTCCTGCTAGCAGTGGAAAGCCAGGCATTTCCAGCAAAGTTTTGCAAAGCCTCTTTAGTATTTCATAGCTTGATGCCTGAGCCGTTCAGCAGGGAAGGACATGGTAGCTAAGCCCAGTTTGGGTGGGATGTATCCCAGTCATTTGTGGGAGGCAGTAACTGCTGCAAAGTGCTGGTCATAGCCTTCTCTTTACACGCTCCATAAAGTAAGCTGTGCTTTATTCTCTCTTGATCTACACTTTGGGTTGCAGTTCTGCACCCCAAAGCTCAAAGGGAATGTAGCAATGTCAGTCTCAGCACCATGGCTCAGTCATGCTACCTCATATATCAGCTGGATACCCGCTACACTACTTAGGTGTGATAGAAACCTTTAATGTCTCCTATTTCTGCAGTTAAAATATGTCAGTTGGCCAGATCATGTTTTCTGGGGCATGTAGAACACCAACCCCAAGTATGTTGGTCAAGTTAGGCCAGCTTGCCTGCAGCACCTGTGTGGCTGAAAACAGGCAGGGCGTTGAGCTGGATCTCTTTATAGTTGTTCATCTGGCTGTCTGTCAGCTACTGAACAGACATAGCCCACAATAAAAGTTTCATGAACAACATTCAGAATTTCTTTGATGCATTTCAGAAGATACAGGAAGTCTTCCTAAATTCATATAATGAGGCAGATATGCAGGAGCCTTGCATTTCTTCCCAGCAGGGAGCAATTTTTCTGCTCTGGGAAGCTGATGTTCTTTCCCAGTATTTTTCCCTTGTGTCTCCAAGAACAAAATGTTTTAGCTGAGATGGTGTGATTTTCCTTCTTGAAGAGGGTAACCTAGTCCTGGATAGAACAGATACTGCAGTCTTTCCAAAGTACAACAGTACCCTAAAAGTGTGTGTTAGGTTGTCATGAATAAGCATATAGACATGAAGGACACATGGGAGGATCCTAGGATGGTGTTTCCTTTTTGATCTCAGATAATCTAAAATACTCCGGATTGGCTTTGGACTCTTGCTGGATTCCGATAAAGAGAAGAAAATAAAATAAATGTGTAGAAGGTCCTGCTATGTCCAGAGGAAGAGGACAAGATCCCACCATGGAGGAATTATTGTTATTAGGGATGTGTAACAAACCCAAATGAATGAGTGACTTTGAAGACAGCATTTTAAAAATCCCTCCTAAGACTGATTACATAATGCTACATAGCAGAGCTTGTTTTAGGTTCAGAAGTTGCTGGTATTGGGATAGCAGGCACTGCAGGGCCTGCCCCTGAGGAGTGGCTGCAGACATGGTGGGAAGCTGGTTCTTTATGAATGAGGATCAATGCTACAGAGCTTCCATGGGGAAGGGTGACCTGCACACGACTACATGGTCCCTCAGGCTCCAACACTTGTGAATGGGGCTTCTCAGACTTCTCTGAAAAAGTGAATCCCAGAAGAGTTTAGTGACTCCTTTGTCTTGACAGGCTGAGTACTGAAGGTGGCAACCACACTTCAATACATACTTTTCATTATTTTTGCTTCTGTTTCAATAACTGGCATCACAATGGTTGTAGATGAAAGGGACATTTGAAAAGGAGTTGCTGGGAGTTTAGGAGTTAAGTGTTTGCACCCAGTAGGATGATAATGAGGAGGAGCAACACAGAAGACCATGGCTTGACTCTTCAGTACATGAATTGACTGGGCATGTTAAAAGCTCAGGAAAGAACAGTGTTGGCTGAGTTAAGTCAGTTTCACCTGGATAAACAGCAAGATATTCAGAGCAGTGTCCGTCTGCTAAGAGTGAAGGCCCATCAAAAGGTGATTGATCTGAAATCCCAGATTTAGCTTGTGAGATGTTCTGGTACCAGTGAGGTGAGTACCGTGAACTAACCTCGCTGAAACTCATAGTAGATAAAATATATGGAGGCCAATGACTATATAAGGCATTCTTAACAAAAGAACTATTTAAGTGATGCATAGCCCATCGAGGGATGCCACAGGAATAAATATTTCAGGGTTCCATGTAGTTAAGGAACGAAAAGTGTGGAGCCAAGAACACTGAAAGTCCTGAAAGGATCTGATTTTGTGCACAGAGGGTGCACGTGCAATGGTAGCAGTGTTTGTGTTGGCAGTCATTTCAAAGGAACATGGCATTACCCTGTTTTCCAGCCTTAATTGCGTGAAAGGAGGAGTACAAAAACCAAGGGTTCTTTTCACTAGTGATTAGGGAAGAAACCAGCTGTTTGAATCTGAGTTAGTCTGATAATCTCATTTAACCAAATTATGTATGTTGAAATGCTGTGGAGTTTGAGATAACCAAGTCCATCACAGATCCTGCATCCAGGCAGAAGGGAAGGTCTTGCCTTTGATGTGCTTGGTGAAATACGTGTGCAATTTTTGGAGGTGAGATTCAGCCCATGGAGGAGGATTTAGACCAACCTTTGGAGGTGTATTTGTGAGGAGTACCCTGGCTGGCATGAACCCAGACCTTTCAGCTGACCACAAACCCTCTGTGACATCACTGTAGCTGAGCTTTGGTACCTAACCTCCCTGACCTGCTGTCCCACCCAGAGACATGCCCCTTGTCCTCAGTTTCCTACCGAGGCAATTAAGCGGATGACCTTTCCTGGGCATGTACCCGACTCTCCCTAGCCATCACTGCCCTGCTGCAGTGCCACAAATTACGGCAAGAGCGTCCGGGCCGAAGACCACAAAGTCAGGTGGCTCCTACAAGCTCTTGCTCTCCGGAGCCACCCGTGGCGTTTGCCCGCTCGGCACGGCTCCGTCACCGGCCGCGGGTGTGACGTCACCGCCCGCCCGGCCCTCGCCGGCATTGCGTCATGCCGGGACAGAGGGACCCTGGTGCTGTGGTGACACCTGCTGGGCCGGCAGGAACACCACCGGGGCTTTGTCCCGTCCGTGACACGGTGGACGAGGGCTCTGGATTTCTGCCCCCACCTGTCCCCGATTCACCCGCGGATTGTCGAGAATAATGTGACTCACCAAATGTCAGCCACCAGTGTTAGTCACCTTAACCCATAGTTAAGCTAACCCATGGTTAGTTCTATATTTTCACACATTATTATCTAAGTAATTAAAGATCCTTAGGGAATGGAAATACGAAGTATTTGTGTGTTTCTGGAGGAGAGGTGGTGACGATGATTTTGCCTTATCTGTGCCTCAACTACGTATGTCATCCAAAACAAGCATTAGTAGAGCTTTCACATCCCACCAACTCACCAGGTACATTGTGTCATGTAAGCATCTAAATCCAGTTCTTGGCAGAGGGGAGTAAGACAGGAAAGGGAGGACTTCTCTTGCAGAGGACAAACTCCATGGGAGAGCTCAAGGTGCTGTGCCAGAGCTGCCTCTCAGCTGCCTCTCAGGTTTTGAGCTGAGGCTTTGCCAGGGATGAGAAGACAGCTTGGATTAAGGAGCTCACGTGGGAGCTGGGGTCTCCAGACACTTTTCAACTTGCCTTTGCTGGGGGTTACAGCTGAGGGTGCCCAGAAAAACTCACCTATCCAGGGGTGCCAGTGAGGCTTCTGACATCTTAAGGACACTAACACCTACACACAAGGTTGGCCTGAAATATCCCTGAGGAATATGCATTGCATGAGAGAGTGGCTGTTGATGCTGGGGCTGGTTCACGCATCCTGACTTCTATAATCTTCCAGCAATGTGAATCTTCGTGATTCCATTTTAATTTGAATTTTTTTCATCTTCCTGACTTCATTTTCTGCTAAATATTTCCCTTCCTTTTACCCCAGAGCGTGAGCACTACCCATGCTTTTGTCAAACCTTTCCATAAGCCCTGCAATATCCCTTCTCTCAGCTCAAATGGCTACATATGACGAACGTAACAGCCTTATTTCTCTTGCTGTGTGAAACAGATAACCATCATAGGCACAAAGCTCTACATGAGTGATACCAGGAATACTGAGCCAGCCATATGTGATGCTGGACATCAGATGGAAGTCTAGCCCTTTTCTTCAAACCATCTGCTTTTGTGCAGCCA
This sequence comes from Picathartes gymnocephalus, assembly GCA_013390045.1. NCBI lineage: Eukaryota > Metazoa > Chordata > Aves > Passeriformes > Picathartidae > Picathartes > Picathartes gymnocephalus. Next base: position 252,786 of record WEKY01052760.1, on the reverse strand, counting down.
CCTTCTCATCACAGCTTCTCAGGTAAAAGCCTTTGAAAACTCTTAAATGAAATCTACTGTAACTTCAGTTATTAGACACAATGGGATATCTATGACAGAATACTATCTGCCAGAATATCACCATGTAGCATGGTAAAACTCAGCACCCTCAGAGCACCAGCAGATTGCTGGTGAGATGGCTTCTATTCAAGCCTTATAAGATAATAATTATCCCTGGATTTTTTGCCACAGGAAAGCAGAATCCAGGACAAATTATTAAATTCAGATGTTAAGATCCTAGTCAAGATATTAGCAAAAGGGATACAGCAAATATTATCAAGTTCAGTAAAAGAAGTCAGATGGTTATGAAACCATTATAAATACTTTTCTAGTAACATGAGAAGAGGATCAAGTTATACTGTATTCAAAGAAAAGAACGAAAAGCATGCCAGCAGAACTGCATGCTGACTTATGGGAAATGATATCTTAAAAAGGAGAAGCCACAGTTTCTGATGAACAGTATGCAGTCAGCAATACTAATTAACTTCAATATAGGCTTTTCTGGAGCAAATTGAATTTTTTAAGAAACATCTAACTCTAAGTTGAAACATAAAACTTTAAAATGTTTGACCTCTATTAATAAGTTTAAAATGTATTTAGAATAATACCAAACCCCCAAAAAGCTTCTTGGATTAAAAGACTTTCACAAAATCTGTGTGGGTAGGTAGAAGGATGAGCTGTTCACCTTTGAAGCTGGTGGTGGCACAGCCCCCTCCCTGCCTCCCATTCTCAGTCACTGGCCATGGGAGATGGACTGTATTTGCTAAATTGCAGATGCTCTTGGCCCTTCACTGGTTAGGAAGAAACCCCAAATACCACTGAGGGCACAATAAATTATTTCTGTCAGGGAGAGATGGAACTCACTGGGAAGCTCAGCACAAGGAACTGCTGGGAAATGTGTTTCTTCGGCACTCACGTGGTGGACTTATGATGAAGAAAAGCCTGCTGTGAAGTTTGTTGAACTAAGCATAACAGATAATAGTCAAAACATCCAGAAAAGTACACCACAACAGTTTGTTTTCTCCTAGAGAAAAGAAAGAGAGAGAAAAATAGAGAAGCTGGTTTTTTCCCTTTAGAAAGAGAAAACATATGCCATTTGGCTTGGTTTGGTTGGAGTGGGTGTAACTTGCTGACATGTTCGGCCAAAGGCTTTCCACAAGGGTATTGTCCTGCCTTCAGTCTGTTCCTGCCACACATGGGGACAGCACGGGCACATGAGCTGTCCCATGTGGGGGAACAGGTCTTACTGAGTATTCAGCCACGCAGCAGTGATGGGAGACCACAGAGCTGAGCCAAAGGCAGGAGGGTTCTGCCCAGTACACCAGTGAGGCCAATGACTTCTCTGTTGCTGTTGCTTGCAGTGCCCTCCAAAGTATCTATCAGAAGAAGGAGGAAATCTATGCACAGAGCTGGGATTAAGGCATCAGTGATGTAGAACAGGCATCTAGGAAGTAAATGACTCATAGGAACGAGGCAGGGATGTAACACAGACAGGGAATATCTTGTGCTCACAGCCTTGTGGTGACAAATGATAAGAATTCAGATGAGAATATTTTAGACTATGGTAAAGGAGTATCTTCACTGTGCAATGAAGAGGGCATATTCCCATTCCTTTTCAGTCAGTTGTGTTATTACTGTTTGTCTGATGTTTGTTTTATGACAGGTAGCTTGTTTACGGTTTGGATTCAATGGCTTGGCTTTCTTGTATGTGTCTTTGCAGGCAGACAGCTAGCCAGGTGCTAACAGCTATCTACAAATATGTACACTGAACTCAAAATGGGATTGTAGCTGTTTGGCATTAACTGAGGCACTGTTTCCCTAAGGGTGGCCTTATTTTCAGAGCAACACTAAGTGTGGGGAGGTTTACTGTGCACAGATGGATGGTTGGAACACATCTGCCTGTCCTGGCACACAGCATGCCTGGTTCCAGGATTTTCCTGTTTTTCCCACAGGTAACAAGAGCTAACATCTGTACAACCCATTGTTGGCCCACATTCTGTCAAAAATTGTTTAGGAAAGTGACAGATATCTGCCTCTTCAGGATGGTAGGTCTCTTGTTCTCCCTTTGCTTTATATTGATAGGGATCTCCATTTGTCTTGGGTGAAGTGTGATGACTGTCTCATTACTGGCATTTAATATTTTTTCTGCTTGTAGTGGATACAGAAGAATTCCTTTGTGTCACCTCAGTATACCTAGTGTTTAGAAAATGGAGGAGCACATGTCCATCAGTGCCTGGAGAAATCCAGGAATAAAATCCTGGAGCATGCACACTATCTGCTTCAGTGTATTTTAAACACAAATTCAGAGCATCTGAAACCAGAACACCACTTTTTTCTTTAACTGAAAATTCATGCATTTTCTATGAGTGTTTCAGCATCTCACTTAGATGCCTAAAATAAGTATGTGATTACATCCTTCACTTGCTGCATTAGGACAGGGCAAGTTGGATATTTTTTTCAGCCTTATAGGGTTCTATTTTCTCATGGTAAACTAATTTGTTTAGCAGGCACCACCTTATATTAACATATTCCCAGTTAAAACTGGTCATGGTATGAAATCTAATTTTCTTCTTTTTTCCCCCTTTCTAATTATAGTCTTTGAGGCCTGCTTATGGGTTACATAAAAGATGACAGGTGCCTTTTGCCAGTATTTATTCCTTTTAAAATCAGTAAGTGCAAAGTTTGTAAACAAAAATCACAAGTTTCTTTATAGGGTTTAGTTTTCACATGCTAAAGAGGAATTCTGGGCCTCTGTCTCTACCATGCTTCCCATCCTCAAACTAGGCCACCTTGTTGCAGTATCCTTCAGAACTATAATTTTATCTAGCCCTGTAATATTAATTATTATTTTCATCATCGCAGTACAGCAACTGCCATTTATGTACCTGGAGGAGGATTGGCATCTCCAGGCTATCCTCTGGGTTTAATCCTGGGGAGACAACCAAGCTTCTCACTAGCACATCCAGGCCAAGGCCTGATCCTGTGGTAGGATTTCTTTTAATAGTACTTCTTAGATTATTTTCAACCATTAATTTCTCTAATTATTCTTTAGATCAGGTAAGCTTTTAAAACCCATGGCATCTTGTAATTACTTCCACAGCTCAATTATACGCTGCATAGATGGGTGTCTCTTGTTTGCCACCTGAGAATTTGCTTTTTCGCCTTCTTGATCTTGTATTACAAGAAACAGCATCCAACCATTCCCCATTTTTCTTTCCCATAAGCCTGCTTTTTCACAGGCTAGAAGTCTAAGCACTCAATCCTTGTACAGGAACCATCCAACTGCTTCTTCACCATGTTAAATTTCATATTCACAACTTCTCTAGGTCTAGGTGAAAAGAAATGACATGGTTTGGTGGCAGAAGAAAGACAAAAGGAAAAAGTAGACAAAGAAGAAAATGAAAATGGATTGAGAGAAGAAGGAACTGCATACAAGAGGAACATTATAGGGAGAGGAAATGAAAGATGAATGGGGGTTGTTTGTGTTTAAAAATAAGGTATTAGCTTGACAGACAGAAGTAGTAGCTGAAAAGGGTAGTGATACACTTAACAAAATAAGGATGACCCCAACAACCCTTGGGAATGGAGAGGAAAATCTGGGAATGGTGGGAGCTATTTCTTCAGGTTATGATTTGTGGGGGCAGCTGTACTAAGATGTTGGGTACAGCAGTAGTTGCAGTCCTTGTCTCTTCCCAAAAATAATGAGGTGAAACTTTAGAAGCTGGTGCTGTAAATTCTCACACTGTTGATGGGGAGGGGGTGGAATCTGAGTGCTGCAGCCATAGTGGTGCTGGTTCTTCTTTTTTCTGCATCTCTTTACCTGAGTGTTAGAGGAGAAGAACATACAGAAGACAGCTAAGAGCACAACTTCTTGTTCATTTGGCGTGCCTGGCTGACAGGACAAAACCAAGAGCATGAAGCCAATTCTATGGCTGGCCACTATCACAGATGGACCTTCAGTTTATTCAGTCTATTCAGTGCTTCTCCCAGCTCAAAAAAGTTTGGCTGTCTGAGTCCAGCTCACCTTCTTTGCTGGTAAGAGCTGTTGCAAAGAAAAGGAAGAGAGGGGGCCTGCCTCTCCTTCCCTTGGGAGCTGCTTTTAAGTTAAAGCTCTTCTGCCTGCATCTGAGTCTGCACTTCCTCTCAACCCTTCTCCTTCTGACCTGAATCTTGCCACCCTGGTTTGACTTAACTTCCTGGCTTGGCCTCAGGCCTGATTCATCATGACAGACCTCCTGGCTGATCAGTGGCCTGAGGCTGACCCTGATCACTCCCTCCAGACCTGCTCCTGATCTGGACTCACCAACACAACTTCCTGACACCCGTGGGTGAGGCAGTACTCCTGCCTGTGTTGTCAGCCTAAGCTTCCATGCTCTGTGCCTTCCCTGGTGGAGCAGCCTGCCTGTACTGCCCCCAATATTGTTCCTGTCACCTTACAGAGCTCTGCATTTCAAATGCAGATACTTTTAGGCTTGGTGAATTATATCTCCATGTCAACTAAGCTTGGACAGGAAAGAGGGGTTTTGTCCCAAAGCTACTTTCAAAATTCCAAAATACTTTATCCTGCCATAGATGTCAGCATTTTCGGAATAGTTATTTCAGTGATAAATTTAAAGCAAGTAACAGCTCAGGGCTTACAACACTTTTGGGAGACCATGGCTCATGTTTTTCTACCAGTGCTTGATTAGTCAGCTCTACAAAAAGCAGTAGTGCTAATGAATTATACTAAAGAAATCCTACACTGTATTAGCTAGAGTTTGAGACAGCTGGGTTGAGTGACAGTGAGAGAGTTAAAGTCAAACACAGATGTGTCAGATAACCAGTAGCTATGTATCCAAGGGTTTTCCAGTGAAAACTCTTTAACCTAGTTTCACTAACTTTGTTTATTTTTAATATCAGCACATAACATACTGCTGAAAATAATACATTTTTACCAGCAGTAACTAAACGGTGCATCTCTGGATCAGAACCTGGAGATGCTGCTTGAAGTGGAAGTAACTAGGGATTTCATCCCAAATATTAAGTGGTGAGTAACTTACAGGAAAGCTAATGTTCTGGAAGACAGCCCATAAGGAGGAACAGGAGGCTGCATAGGAGCTGAACTGACTTAACAATGACCAATTTGTTTTGGTCACATCTCTCCACTTCTACTCTGAATCTCACATAACCGTGGGTTAATTTAAAGAAGAGATTGGTGTAAGGAAATTATAGTTTCTGACTGAAAATATATCTACAGCTGTGATAGATTTAATTTCAGTCTAATCAGGATTCCAAGAGGATTCCTATTTAAACTAAGCCTAATATTTTTCTGAAATCAATGGAGATAAGTGGGTGAAATGCCCATATCCATGCTGACAGCTAGCCTACATGAGACTTCAGTGATTTAAAATGTGTGTGATTTAGTTTCCCATCAGGTGAGGTATTTTCTTGCAACCCACTGGCCTTTCTCTGTTAATATTTTAATCCCTTCCTAATTTTCCACTTCTGTATAACTGGAAAACTCTCCATGTGTTTAAACCTCTGCTGGCTCAAGAAAAGTCTGCTAGGAAATGCCTGCCACCGGGGAAAGTAATTCTACAGTCTGTGCCTTGGTGAGCTAGACTTTTGTGTTATTATTGTTTTTGTTTTGGTGTTGGTTCAAATTTTATGCAAATAGAGATTATGTCTGGCAACCATTTTCAGCAATGGTTCATTATCAATAATTGTTATGTCCGTCCTGGAGTCTCAGCCTTTCCGTTTTCTCTATTGTTTTCTTCCTAATTTATTTTTCCTTTGCTGTTGTACGTGGCCTGTACATATCAAGATCTACATATTATCTTATCCACTTCGTAACTAAATTGTTTAATTCTATAAACATTGTGGAATAAAACAGAACACGCAGCAAGCAAAGCAAACCTGTATTGTGTGATATTGTACTATATTAGTCAGTGGAAGGAAGTGATACTTTTGGAAATACCTTCTCATTTTGACAGGAAGCAAATGGGCAGGAATTTCAGTGATTGAGCATTCAGTCAGGGAGGAACAACCAGGAAGAATCTGGATCAGGAAGAAGCTAGAAAAGGAATGGGGAATATGAAGAATATGAAAAGGAAGATGATTCTTGTCAATGTAACCTGTAATACTGAGGATAAATGTGGTATTTCTCTGTTATGACATGTCCAATCCATTGCTACAGACCAAAGACACCAGTCTCTGTTTCAGACAAAATCTGAGGTTAGCCTCTGGCATCTTCATTTACACTTCTAAATAATGATCACTTTCTCCAAAGTGATGGGCCATTTGCAGTTCTCACTGCCTGCAAGGGAAAACTGAATGGCTCAGGCCATGAATTGCAAATACTGAGCACTAAGCAGCTCCCTCCAGACAATGCATTGGGACTTCGAGTTCCCGGTGTTGAAACCTTACAACTCAAAATGCTGATGTAAAAGAATGCTAATGGACAGTGAAAATTCTGGCTTAATTTGATGGCTTTAATTAAACCAATAGTAACCCCTATGTGGATACTCTTAAATGTGAGCAGCAATGGCTCACTGAGCTTAAACTGACTAGTAGCCTGTATAAACTAAACCGGACAAACTGGAGTAAGTGACCATGGGTTTAATTAAGTCAGTAAAAGATTAAACCACTACCATTTCTTATTTGGAGGAGCCTTCCAAAGGTAGTTGAGGGGAATAAGGATCAAATATAGATGATTTGTTAACTCTGACTACTTTTTGACTTTACAATGAAAGCTTGGGTCATTTGTATATTTTGGAAAATATTTAATTAAATTACTGGTTGATAACGTTCGTATATGTCTCTGTGACAACAAACACATTACAAAATTCACTGCATTTCTGAAAGATAATCCTAAAATTCTGGTAAATAAGCTACTCATACACCTGGAGCCTTTGCGGGTTCACAAACGATGAACGAATTTGCCTCTTTTGTGGAGAGCCTTTGTAATAATGCAGATCATGTGCAGGGTCAGAACCTCAGCTAGTATCTGTCGTTGTGCCTGTATTAAAATGAAGGGTATCTATAGCTACAGAGAATCTTTCATTTTAAAATGTGCAATCTAAAAGCCCAGTTCTTGAGGTATTATCAATCTATTTTTATTCTTTCTTTGTAGCGATGTTAATTTGACCATCGAAAATGGTCAAAATAATTATGTGTTCAAATTATCCAGTTTTGATATTTATTGTGTCCTGGCATGAATTCACAAGAATTTTTAAATTATTATAAGAAATAATGTGGACCAAGTGTATGGAACTATAAATTATTAGAATATTTGGGGAAGTTTATATAAATCACACTTGAGGCATTTTGAACTGAATCTACATTGAATAACATAAAAAATACTTTCAAGGAAGAGAAAATGATACAGCTAAAAGTAATATGGCAGACTTCTAGCAGGTGTAAATCGGGGCAAGGTCTCAGCGTAGTAGGGATGTTCAGCCCATGTGGTGTGAGGTGAGGCGGCGCCTCCACGCTCCCTACGCCAGTCTGTGGCGGCTTCCAGCGCTGCATCCGAACCGCAGGGGCCACCAAACCCCCCTGCGGCGGGGACAGAGGACCCTTGGCAGGAGCAAGGGAGCGGGGCGGAGATAAGCCTTCCAGGCTTATGAAGCCCATGCCTAACTCGGAGAACAAAGGAGAGATTCAAAAGAAGGTGTTAATGCTAACAGCTAAATCTACATAATAATTGGCTGCTTGCAACTTTCACTGAAACAGAGAGATCAAGACCTTTTCCACCTAAAATGTCTAAAGCTCTCTCTCCTCTGCCCTGTGAAAGTGCCAAAGACAACATGAAAAAAAAAAAAGGTTTCTGTCACTTTCCATTAAAACAAACACAGCGGGCAGTAGGTTTTGCAAGATTCATTCGGGCAAAGAGAACAAATAAGAACGAGCCTGACTAAGATGTGGTCCAATGACACAGTAAAGCTGCTATAACGACCTATTTAGTAAAGCCATACCCATATGACATACAAAGCTGAGCTAGTAGCAACTCCCTTGCTCTAATTCACTCAAAGCATTTTGAAGGGTAACTTCTCCATGAACTTTATGCTGGATCATGTATTGTGTCCTCCCTAGGCCAGCATAAAACATAAATCCAATATAAACATTGCATTGTATCCTGTGGCAAGT